>RCHQ01000066.1:0-228371 GCA_003676415.1 Plasmopara muralis | reverse complement strand
TTGCCCTTCCCTGGCCGAGCAGAACCTATTCGTCTTGCCCTTTTTATTGGAGGTGTCGAATTTGAGGACGAACGCATCACTCATGAAGAATTGACAGCTCGCAAGCCTTCGCTACCATTTCACCAGGTGCCCGTACTTGAAGTGGATGGCGAGGTCATGGCTCATTCGCACGCAATCCTTCGGTACGCAGGCACACTATCGGGACTATATCCATTGACTTCCCCACTGGCTGCTTACCGCATTGACGAATTGTTTGCGATCATTGACGAGATGTTTAACCATCCGCTTTGGAAAGCTTCGTACCTTGAGAAAGATTCCGAGAAGCAGCTAGCTATGCGCGCAGAGCTGTCCAATGGTATTGTAACTAAGGAGCTAGGATGCTTGGAAAAAATTGTTGCGAGAAACAAGGGGCCATACGCGACAGGAGAAACTTTTACCGTGGCTGATCTCACTATCTATAGCGTGCTGTTTCTTTTAAAGAATGATATCGCCGGCATTACAAAGACCATTGCGGATTCGTACAACAACTTGCAGCGCGTATTCAAGTTGGTGGCGGAACATCCAAAGGTTGTTGAGTGGAATGCTGCTCATAATCAGTAACTAAGGAGCTAGGATGCTTGGAAAAAATTGTTGCGAGAAACAAGGGGCCATACGCGACAGGAGAAACTTTTACCGTGGCTGATCTCACTATCTATAGCGTGCTGTTTCTTTTAAAGAATGATATCGCCGGCATTACAAAGACCATTGCGGATTCGTACAACAACTTGCAGCGCGTATTCAAGTTGGTGGCGGAACATCCAAAGGTTGTTGAGTGGAATGCTGCTCATAATCAGTAAAAATGTAGATTGTTGCTGCTCAAGGAGGAATTTAAGCAATCTAATCGAAAAGAAATATATTTTCGGCATGACTTGTATTTTATATTACTCGTACCACGATCATACCAAATACTAAAGGTTTGTTGTCAGATTTAGGGAAAATTTTCGGAGCGCTCAACTCTCATTTTACTAGCGATATGGAATAATGAATAACTAATCTTTAATCTGTAAAATGAAGCACATTACGTTTTTTGTGCGACTTTGAGACCATGGCTGATTTTACTCCTTTGAAAGGTTAATGGAAAACCTCACGTGAGCATTGTGCCTGATAAATAATGAAACTTACTGAGCTAAGCATGTCGTATTTTCTCTGCAAATATGTCGTTAATACCCTTGGTGTTGTCCAATTATTTTTTTGTTACAAACATTTGTATTGCTCGTCCTGCTTTTGAAATAGTGCAACATGCCATCGACAAGCTGAAGCAACAATGTGGCCCGCAAACTTATAACGAGCTAGCTGTTGCCATCCTCAAGGAGAACTGAAATAGAAGTTGTGGCGCTTAATAGATTAGTTGTGGTCGTCAATGCCTGTCATATATTAATTGACGATTCTATATTTTAAATAATACTAAAGAGAGCATGCATTTGAGCAATGTGACCAGGGTTAATCACTTTTGAGTGACATGCAATAAGCAACATTGTAAAATGCAGTAACATTGTAGAAAGCAATAAGTAACATTGGTCATCTCAAAAGCAGTGCCATGATGGTTTTTGGTACTTTTGGTAAAGAGTTGACGGCAAGCTGATAGCAGAGCAAATAAAGAGCATAAATGTTGTCAACAGAATGTCAAGTGTATGAGTTGTCACAATCCCACTCCATTATTATTAAGAATGCGCTTAAACGCGGCTGGGGTATAGCATGACACGAACGCTCTTGCTCATGGCCTCGGCCGGCAGATTCTTAGCAAACTTGGCACGCACGAGACCGTTGCTGCCATGAGCACGCATGACTTTTCCCCACACAACACGAAACTGAGTGCCATTCTTCAAGGACTTTGCCTTGTAGATGTAAGCAATTTTCTTGCCAAGGTAGAAGTCCACGTCCTTCTTGTCCGTCAATCCCTGAATCTTGACCAGTGCAGTATGCGAGTACTGGTTGCGCAGGCCGCGCTTGTAGCCAAGAAATACACCCTTGACGTAGAGACGAGTTGGCTGACTAGAAGAAGCGACCATTGTAATGAGGTTCTGCAACATTTTTAGGCAACAAAAGATTAATTTTGCGATCAACAGACTAAACAATATACACCGTCTGCCGTTCAGTAACCATTGTATCCATCGTATCCGTCTACAGCCCCAAGAGGAAGAAATGGTCGGGTTTAAACGTACAAGACGAGTCACTGCGTCTTTGAACGCAAATGCTGAGCCCTGAAGCGCTACGGTATTTCTCTTTCTTTAGGTCTGCATGGAATGGCGAGACCACCAAATGGCGTCGGTTTTTAAAATACAAACTTCTTACGTACCAGTTGTAGGAATTGATCGAGCGAGTGACTGAAGGGCTTGACAGCGTCCCAGTACACTTCTGTGAAATGATTGGCGGCCAGTAAAGACCTTTCGAAGCTAATATTACCTGTACAAAGCGATCACTGATCGACTTCACCGCGATGTAAGATATTGCATTGTTATATACATTTAAAAGTATTTCTAAACGTGAGCTGTAGATTACAGACTCTCGTAGTCTAATTTTCACTGCTGTTCTTGTTCTTCTTGGCGAAAAAAGTGGGCGCTAATTCTATCAGCCACTCCTTCTCAATGACAAGCACCGTTCGAATATAGTGTTTGCTAGTAAAAACCAATTCATTGTAAACCACCCAATTGGGTGGCGGATTGCGCATGAAGAGTGACGATGACGGATGCACCTTGACGATTTCAGACTGGCCGCACATGGTTTTGTATGCTGTCTTGGATCCTCCAAGCCCCTCAGCAACAGATCGCATGGCTGTGTTAAGAAAAAACCCGGCAACGATACTTTTGCGCAATGGGTCAATGTCGGGCAAACTCGATTCGATCGACAGCTCTAATTTTTCCAAATAATTCTTAAGCTGCGATCGCACGCTCTCCACGCGCATCATAGCACGATGGTTAATAAAGTGGTCACGACACCACTTGTTGCGCTGTTTCATGCTGCACTGTGCGTACCCGTTGAAAACGTTTAGTATCGTGATCTGGTCTCCTTCGTACGCGACGAATCGCGCCCGGGATTGTGCCGCTTTCGCCTTTTGATCACGAGGGGAGAAGAAGATGGATTCGAGGGAGAGCATAGCGACAACACTTAATGCTTCTTCAGCACATCCCAATTCTGTTGCCTTTAATAGCATCACGGCATACATGGGTTCTACAGGGAGACCAGCCATTTGACGGCCCCGTGTCGTCAGTTGACCTTTGTTGTCTAATGCACCCAAAGCGTACAACTTCTCCAAAGCCTTCTTCAGCGATGTTGTCAGTGGCTTTTCAACAAAGTCAAAGCCTAGCACATCGTCAATGCCCATGCACTTGAGCTGCAAAACTACGACCTCTAGACTAACGCGCTGAATGTCTGGAATCGCAAGCTCTGGAAGCTGTTCAAAAGTCTCCTCTGGAAACAAGCGGTAGCAAATTCCTGGAGCCTCACGACCAGCACGACCCGTACGCTGCCACGCTTGGGCTTTGGAAACTGACTCGGTTTGCAGCATTTCCATGCCACTTGATGCAACGAACGAGCGCTGCTTAACCAACCCCGTGTCTATGACGTAGCGGACGCCGTTGATCGTAATTGAAGTCTCTGCAATGTTTGTGGCTAGTATTACCTTACGCACTTCAGCAGGGGCGGGTTCGAACACCTTTAACTGCTGCTCCCGCGGCATAGCAGCAAAAATTGGACACACTTCAAGCTTTAGTGCATCAGCAGGCAGCGACCGAGCGTACTCTTCTAATAGTGTCTCCAGCGTCTCAATATCTTCCTGACCAGTTAAGAACACTAAAATACTGCCATTGCTTGTCTTGTCGTCCAAATGGATCTGCAGTACCGCGACCAGCGCTGAGTCGAGATAGTCGGGTTGGGTCTTAGCAGTGTAAAATACATCGACGTGGAACAATCGACCGGGAATTTGAATTACTACCGGCTGAAAGGATTCAAAAAATCGCTTAAACAGCACCACGTCCAAAGTAGCTGACATGACCACCACTTTGAGGTCTTTTCGTTTGCGCATGGCACGCTTGACAATGCCGAAGAGAATGTCCGTCTGAAGTGTACGTTCGTGGGCTTCGTCTAGCACTACCACCGAGTACCTTTCGAGCGTAGGGGATAGTAGCGCCTCTCGCACCAGCATACCATCCGTCATAAATTTTAACTTCGTGTTTTTCGTAGACGTGTCATCAAATCGGACGCAATACCCGACAGCATCGCCTAGTGGACCGCGATTGACCTCCTCGCACACACGTTGGGCCACTGTAATGGCGGCAATGCGACGCGGCTGCGTAATGACGACACGTGCTTGACTACGGTCACTTTCCCAAATGTACTGCGGAATCTGTGTCGTCTTTCCGCTACCTGTTTCGCCAACGAGGATCACTACTTGATTGCCTTTAATAGAGTCGATAATTTTGCTGCGGTGAGCGTAAATAGGTAGACGCTGGCGACAACGCTGCAGCTCGGAAACTACTGGATAGCCATTAGTATAGCGGTGCTGAAATTTCTTTGGATTTCGCTTTGGATCTGTACTCAGAGATTGCATTGGACGCTTGCGCTGCGTGCCATGGTGTTGCCCATGTCTTGCAGTCATAATTAAGTGAATGGAGGTGAATGGCAATACTGAGTTAATTTTTTGATAATGCGACATGATTGGCATAAAAGAGATCGGCACACGAATATCTAAACGGTATTACCGTGCACAGGTCTACATCCGGCCTTTCCGACCCGTTAAGTGCATGCGCTGCTTGGACGAGGCTCTAACCACCACACTGCATCAACATCTTGTACCTGAACGCTTTATTATTGTCAAGACATTGCACCACTTACCCTCGTCGAACACCAGCTTCAGCGTTTAGAGCAATTTCTTCGCCTGCCCGAAGGCTCGAGACGCCAGAAACAAAACCTTTACCACGCTCATTCCCACGCACAGCCATCTTGGCATGAATCGCTGTCTCCCGCGCCCGTTCGTCTTCCTCCTTCTTTTCAGCCAACCTTATTTCAACCCGCAAGTCGCAAGAACGTTCAGAGATGTCCAAACCATTAACAATTTGGCACATTATCGTACATGTGAATAGTATAAATTTTCTCGCAAATTTCAGCAGACTGTATCTTCCAGTTTGTTAGCTTTTGAATCATATCGTCAATATCCTCACGGCATGTGTCCCGGCCAACGGCATACTTGACAACAAAACAGCGCGCCTTCTGATCCAGCTTGCCGTGAATCAGTCCCTACAACAGACATACCGGGTGGATGACATTGTCACACCATTTTATCGTTCTTTTTGTAAATCATACAGAGTAGATGGTGTCGATGAGAATGTCCTCCACCTCGCGCACCGTCGATAAACCCAGTTCTTGCATCATTGTGCCATACGGAATGTTCTTCACGCGTCAAATATCAATTAGAATATCTATTAACATCTAATGACAACGCTCGTACTTCAATACCTTAAATCTATGAGCGAGCGACACTGCCGTAAGTTTCCTAAGCTTGTGAACCTGTTGCGGCGTAAGCTCCGGTAGTTCGTCTTTTCGAGCTACAGCATAAATGAAGAGCCAATCAATCAACCATTTTTACAAACTTTCTAAGACCACATTTAAGACCCAAGAGTCACCTACCAACATAGTCGCTATATGCGCCAAAGCAAAATATGCGCAGCAGTTCGTACTGCTCTTTGTGCTCGGAATCCTTGAGTGCCTCCACGTTGGGCATATCCAGTAGCTCGCGGAATACAAATAATTTTTTATTGCTCAAGACCTGTTGGATCAGTGCCACACACGCCCGACCACGCGCATTCTTAGCCAGCAATGTAAATTGCTCCAGATTCGCCGCTCCCACCGCATCAACTGCCATCTTTGGAAATAGTAAATGGCGATTCCATCAGCTACTGTATTGAAATAATTGCCTTAATATATTGTGGACGACACAGGAGCACAATTTCAAAATAAAGACAATGAACACCGATCTGGAGGCCAATATCCAGCAGGCGCTACCAAGTGCGCTTAAGATGGCATTGTACGCAGCGAAGAAGCAGCATCTGGAAATACTCAAGTTCACAATCGAGGGCGTGGACGCGCTTTGTAATAATGCTGCGTTCTTAAACAACCTCGACGATCACGAGCACTTGCAGCAATTGGACAAGACGGCCATGGGTTATGCTTTGCTTGAGACGCAGCTCACGCGCTACAAGGCGCAATTGGAAAAAATCGATCCACTAGTAGAAAGTGGGAAGCTGGATCAGGCAAGGATCGACAAGGTGCTCAAGGATGCTTTAGTTAAACCGCGTATAAATGCCACCAAACACGATTTCTACAAAAAGTTCTGTGACAAAGCGGGAGTACTGTCTTCCATTTTGCATATGTTTGCTATCCAAACTGATGCACACTCTTGTGCAAAACACTTTGTGTTACAGTTTGAGCTAGCGGTTGATGGAGACGAAGACGTCTTAGTGCAGGAAAGCGAAAGCACGAGGAGCACAATCTGTCCAGTCACACAGATGGAAATGGACGATCCATTGCGGAAGTACGAGATGTTGCTTGGCTTAAAAACGGAGTTGATAAGGTTGCTGATTGTGTTGTTGTTAATATGTAGTCCAAGTTGTGGCCACACATATTCAAAAATTGGGATTCAGGCCCACTTGCAGCGCAGCAAAACGTGTCCGGTTGCAGGTTTTTGATCTAAAGAAATCTGCTTATAGAGTAGTTTAGATGCTGACAAAAGTGTGCAGGATGTCCACAGAAATTTGCACTTAACAATTTGGAGCGCGATGTCGAGATGGAGGTCATCATTGCTCGAAGGTACAAAAGTTTTTTTTTTGTCAATCATGTTGCTAAACTTGGCTGGTATTATGTGATATGATTTGCTTAGTCGCCTTACTTCAGAGCAGCAACGGTCACAGGCTGTTGCGATGGGGGACGAAGACGAAGAAGACTACATCGTTGAGTAGTGTAAACGTCAGTCACATGAAATTTTTGCCATTATATATTCATAGCTGATATATCCTGCACTTTATTGATTGGCACGACACATTAAGAGTGTTTTGATTGGTTTATCGTGCATAAACTCGCCAACCTGATGGTCTATTAATATGAGTGTCTGACAGAACGCCAGCAATCTTTAACGGAAGAATTCGTAATCAATTGAGATGAATGAGTTCTCTGTTGCTTTAAATGAGATGGTCGCGACACTTAGGTTATCACTCTTCTGACCACACTATGTTGTCTGCCCGGCTTGTGCTATCTGAAGAGCTAAAGAAATAAAATGTGACCATCGACTTGCTGCAATGTCTACTCTGGCTTAGTAATGCTCGACATGTATGTATGCAAATGGAGTTTGCAACCACCAAAATGAAACTTTTCGTACCATTGATGGTAAATTTGACTCGACACAGGGAACACGAAATGCTGAGATCCTTGCATTAATGCTATCATATGTAAATGCAGCGCAACCTCGATGTGATAGTTGTGCAGCAATATGCGATGTAGGCCGCGGAGAATGGAGAATAACTGAGGCGCAAATGCTTTGTTACCATCTTATTAATAGCTCAGGTTGTACTTTGATAGCTTTTTGAATGTGCGTTAAGCCAGATAAGAAGAAGAAAACAGAAGGTTTAGACTGTATATACATAATGGTGAATTAGAAATCAGCAGTTGTAGCTTTGAATCTGAATAGAACGCTCGCCGGATTGCTAAAACATGACAACCTCCTAAGCAGTGGAAATTTCTATTGCAGCCCTGAATCGAGTCACTAAGGCTTGGCTGGTAAACGATGCAAACGCATTGGCGTCATCGCTTGAGGTATGAGGATCTAGCACTTAAGAAGTTATGGTCGACATTGCGTGCCATGAAGGCATGAGAAGCGCTTTTGGGATTTATACAGCCGAACCACGCTACTTAAACGTGTAAAAATGGCACGCTGGCTCCGCGAGTTCAGGACAAGAACGAATCAACCATGACTAAGCACCTGGATGCGTGCGACGAGCTAATCGTTGAACTAGAGACGATAGGGGATTGTCCGTTAAGTACGAGCTCATTGCTTTCAATGTGGAGGTCTCTACGAGTGTGACTCTGGTTGAGGCTCAAGAAAATCTTCTGAACGAGTATGGTCGCTTGGAAAAGAAAGGCAAAATTATAAAACGTGTGTTTTAAAGTGATGCTGAGCCCTCAAACAAGAAAAAAGATAAAGTCAAAGGGAGACAATCGACAGTGGTGCGATCCCATACATCCCTCGCTTTAAATAACGTTTTGAGTATTGGTCACTGAACGCTGCTATTAAGCTTACGAATGTGAATGGTAAGACCTGGCCATGGCAGATTGAGAAACGGAAAGTACCAAAATGAAGGACGTTCTTCACATTTTGGTTCTCGCCAGACTGCTGCTGTTGGTGACGATATTGGCGAAGCGCGGCCTCAACGTAAATTTCTAGCGCTCTTTCTTTTCAACGTCAGTGCGTTTGCGTTGAAAAAGATCATCGATCTGGGATTGCAATCGGGAGGAATTACAGCTTGTATGATATATCGGAGCTGGTTATAAGTGGGAGCTCAGAAGCACCCGCATGGAGGGACGCTTTGGTTAAGTTATGGTGTAGTACCGGCCATTGTGTAAGCGTTTCTAGCTTTGTGCGGTGTATGCATAAAGGAAAAGCAAGTGTTGAATGCGCTTCTAAGCTATTCAAGACTGGCGTTTGGTCAATTCGGAAATGGTAGCCCAATGAATTCGTCATCAAAAAGTTGCGTGAAGGGCAGCATGAACCATAAGGACTGAAACTGATATTACCTTAAACCTTGCCACAAGTAGCCGAAAGCGATCATCAGAGCCGACGGATCTCTTTGAAATAGCTACGGGCGAATAAAGCCTGAAAGTATGTCCGAGAAAAAGCCCGTAATGGTTGAAAGCATTGTGCGTCCATGGCATTTTTTGTCTCAGTGGCGTTCAATGGCCAATGTGGCATCACCAATCTTTATGCCGCTAGATGACTGACCCCCGTGCGGGATACATCCGACTCTCTCGTTCGGTTTCGGTTGTAGCCAGCCTTCAAATCTAGTTTTTTGTACGACGCGCACCTCAGACATTTTGCCAAGCAACACGCTCTTCATTTAAATAGGTCTCTCTCAACAAGGTACCACAAGACAGTTCAGTCTACGTACGCATTATCTCGTCGTCACTTTTCGGTCGGTCTCCGAAAACTTAAAGTTTATAACGAGTGAAAAAGTTTTAATAGACGTACCGTACTATGCCATTCCTTGCCTTTTTGGCGAAGGAAGCATTTATCAGGTCACGTTTCTCTCTTTGTAGCGGGTGAGACAGTACTTAGTGCCTACTTTTTGTAATCATCGAAAGCTTTTATGTGGGGACTGTGTAGACCACATCTGAGTATGGCTACCACGAGTTGGTAGCTTAGCTCCGATAAAACGGGAATGAGGATACCATACAAATTTGTCCCTCGATGTCACGACCGACCCTGGCATCGTCGAAGAGACCTTACGCACAAGATTATTAACAATGTAGCTTGTTTTCGTGTTACGGCATCGGCGCTCCAATTATTATTCACGAAGAGCACAAAACTACTTAGCATTTTGCTGATTCAGATACAGAAATATTAAAAAAAAAGGTAGGAATCTTCTCTTGAGGATGCACATATGCCTTCGTTAAGTTCTTCATCTTCTCAGTCTGCTGTAGTAGTAAATTCGGTCACCCATCCACAAAGGTTCTAGTATTATCGTCACATCTGTGCTATCAATCTCCCATATTATTTAAGGCGTGTTATTGCATAGGGTGTCTTTAGAGGAGTCACACACAACAAAAACGAGAAGATAAGTTATCAAAGCCCTTCTGCGTAGGATCACCTAGCTAAAGTTATAAATTTGTCTGGCGAATGGATTTAAGGCCTGTTCTTAAAGTATGTACACGATTAAGGCATGCTCCTCCACACTCAATATCGTCGAATTGAGAGGGACTTCTCCTTCAAGCTCCGCAAGCGCTCACTTTCTCATACTTTTTAGCAAGAAAGGCGTAAATTTACACTTTAATATATCGAAGAAACTAATGGCCTCGATAATTTAAGCACTAATCGCCGAACAAGTGAGGTGAGAGTCGATAAACGAACTGTGTATTTACTTGACTTTTAAAGTATTGGCAGCTAAGCAACTAGAAAGGCAATTTAGATCACTTAACAAGAGGAGAGATCCTCTATTCTACAAGATGCCAACTTTATCACCAGCAGGACCGCAAATAACCCTTAATCAAGAGAAAAAGATTCTTGTGACAGGACTGCACAACCTGTATGTCTCATTTTAATAAGCTGTGCTTCCATGTTGTGTGAAATAGTCACGTGATATCGAATATGAATTGAAGGGTCGATTTAGAACGGCACCGAAGCGATACAAATAATAGCCCTTCACTATCAATACCGTGTAAATTCATCGGCGCTTTTGTTTGAGCTATACACAAAGCGGAAATGGATCCGCAGAGTAGATGCCCTTCATTTTCGTCAAGATAATGTGTCAGAAAGCCCAATGGCAAATGACGGATCGCAAACACATATGCAATAAATATTATAATATAAGCTAAATGCTGCCACCTTTCCTACACAGACGCCAGCGGATGCACTGCAAAACAACATTAGAGATGTAAATTGCACAGCGCACTACACTAAGTCGACGCTTCTCGTACAATAAAAAAAATGGAGCTGCGGCGAATAATAAAATCGCTTGTTGATGCAATAAGTTCAGGCCTACAGAGTGTATACACAGACCAGACCAAATAATATAGATATATCATCTGGAAATAACCGGATTTGAATCGATAACCTTACATTTGCAAACATACTTTCCACCAATTGAAATATATCCTTAGACCACAATTCTATCCATAGTCGTGTAGGGCGGGAGAAGATGGACCAAAGACCTCACATTGTCTCAAACTTTGATGTAGTTTTTGAGCGCATGGGCAAGAATCAATCTCACACTTATGCACGTAAATCGAGATAAAACGCCCGTCAAGGTTCGTATTATAAAGCACATCCCTTGGGTAGATCTAGCTGTATTGAATGACATTATTAGATTTGAGTTGGCCTGTCTAATAATTTCAAACAAGCACAGCAAAAATTACGTAGAAGTGGCTTAGCCACTGTTCGACCTCCTAAAAAGCACAAATTGGGTCTGAAGATCTTAACACTAAGATGCGTTTGACACAGTCGAGGAGAAGCGTGTCCTTCCTGGCCTGAAACGACGCCAAAATACAAGGGTTTGGTGCCGTCTGTGACGCGTCAGTTTTTTCCATTTGTACTGCACTGCCGAATTTTGGATATCTGGCAGTGCCTTCTTCTAAAGCGCACCTGCTGATCCGCTGAATTGTTCATTGTTCTTGCGAGCTATGACTTCATTCGCATCAGATCCTCTTATGCACAAGATGACATGTGCGCAGCTCTGACAAAGCTGCTACGGAGCTTTAAAATATTAATCACGAAATTTTCGGCGCGATTAAGAGCAAGGCTGCTTGAATTTTCAATGAAAGCCAGTCTGATGCTTAAAGCGCTGATCAACATCTCACATAATGGCCATTGACATACATTTGTCATCTATGAGGCTGTCATCTTGATTGCGAAAAGACGTATGACGTGGTCGACGTTCACTATAAGTGACCAAAGTCGTATTTGTAAGTGTACACGTATGTGTATAAATGTGTAGTCTTTCAGCGTGTTTAATGTCCACAGAAGCGGTCACACCATTGGCAAGGCCCCGGTGTCATTGTATGATCAGTCGTCCACAAATATCGATTTTGTGCTCGGCCTGCTGAAGGACATAGCCAGTAACTCTATTATTGTAGTCTATACCAGGGAGACTCTGCCTGTGTTGAGAGCGTATTTACCGCAAATAGGTCGATGTCATGAACAGAATTTTTATTTTTGGCAGCTTGAGCCCACCGATACCAAATGCGGTCACTGGATTTCGCCCTCCACCTCACAGCCCAGCGGGATGATACCACATTTACCAAAAACTTTAATTTTCTGCCCAACAAAAAAGGGTTGCTTGGTTATCTTCTGAAAAAGGTGAGGCGACCGTGTCTTAGGGCGTAATGACGCATGGTCTATATAAATTACGAACGATCTAGATCTTATTGAACAAAGAAGCTCATTTAGTGGCTGCGACGAGCGTGGTAAACGGCGTTTAAACAGTCACGCTATTCTTCAGGCACATCTTTCGACGACATAGACTTCCAAAGTCGATTATCATAGGCCAAGACTCCCACTCTACGAGCTCAATTTGAAAGGATTAAATCTTTTAAAACGGTGGACAACAGGGTAGACATGTCTTTAGCGATCCATACCATACACTGATAGTCAGACGAAGCAAGTGAATAGCTTTGTCCAATATATGTGTATCAGCGTGCGCGCAGATGTGCCAAAGCGTTATGGTAGAATGAGCTTACTCGTCAAGCTTGCAATAAACAATGTGTTCAAATTTTTCTAAGTTATAGACGTCCTACGTGAATGAGTTAGCCGACCCTCGTGTCCCGTTAGCGCCTCCACATTGTAATCCTGGACAAGATGAGACAATCTTAGCCAAGGGCTTGCCGAGATTGGTCGTTTCGAGGCTTAAACAAGACTTTGTGCCTTAGTGGCTTGCTCGCCTCTCAAGATAAGCAGCTGAGAGTCAAAATGCTAGCGATTTGCCATTATTAGAGTTGCATACATCGGACGTCGGTCGCGAATACTAACAAAGTGAAAACAACGGAAGGCACGTATGTTTCTGGCACATTTTCTCTTCTACTTTTCTGACAAAATAGAGCGAGCACCACTACCATGTGGAGTATATAAAAGATAATTGTCTCACTTCGGCAGAGTTGCTCTGACGTCGATGACGCCTTTACACATGGTAGTTAGCGTTTCCGGCCAGATCACGCAATCCGCTAAGAGGCAGCGAGGATGCGCGCAGACATCATATCAAATATATTAGAAGAGATTGACCTGAAGATGACGGGCATGACGCTTGTCCTACACAGTGAGCGCAATGAGCTTCTGTGAAAAGAAGAATTCTTCTAGAGCTTAAAAATTTGATTATTTATATGCATATATAGATAAGTCAAAACATTGAATAATATAAAGGAACCAATCTAACACATTTGCATGGATTAAAAATTATTTGCTCTTTAATCCCATAGAATTGCTTACATCGCTCGTAAGAACAGCGATTTTTTTTACAAGAACAAATGCTTGAAGAGCACGTTAGTGCGAGAAGACGAAAGGTCACAGGAGACCGATACAGAAAATATTGCTCGCGGGAGATGGATTTAGCAGACCAAAGGTCTCAAGATGACGGTCCGCTGGCAGACTTGTACCAAATGTACTGCTCAATTTGCACATTGACTACGCTTAAGCTGTTGCAAAGTACAATCAGAGCGTGTCACTTCCTTCCTTTTATTACTTACCGCTTAGAAAGCGTACACACACCGGCGGTGCACACACACCGCCGGTGTGTGTGCACCGCCGGTACGGCTCATAATAAGCCTCTGCTCTTTTATGCCGCCAAATAACCACGGTAGTCTGCTTGAAAATTCTTGCAAAACTAATTGAGCCGCTCCAAAAGCTGCGCACAACTCACACTGATCGCTCATTATGACAAAAGGCTGTTTAAGCAGCTATGGTGCTCGACGTAGGCTCTTTGCAACCACGGCTGGCTCGTCAGGCATGACATCACAGTTCTTCCACGAATTCTTAAGTAAACGATATGTTTCCGCTGTGGCTTCACCCCGTAATATTGCGCTTTATTGACCACGTATTGCTTAGCTGTGACCCAACAGACACAATTGTTTGATCGGAGAACGGGTATGGAGTGCGTGGAGTACGCAGCGAGAGCACTGGCTATTTGTGATCACGCAGTTCGCGAAGTGCAGCCTTGCGACTCAAAAAAGAAGAGTGTAACTGAGTTACAACAATTCAAATCTGTCACAGTGTCATCATGCTGTCAGCGTAATATTTTGAACGTCAATGAAAGGGCAACAGAAAAGTAGTAAATGGTTTGATGGCCACTGCTTGATTCATGTATGTAGAAATTACCAACCCTAGATACTGATTGTAAAGTACATATTTACTCAAAGAAAGTATTGTTTATCCAAATACGAATCAAAAAACTTTAATAATCTTCGATTTGTATTTGTATATACAATAGTTTCTCTAGGTTTAGTATTTTGAAAAAGGTCTCGGAGTCAAGCGTATTGGCTTTAAGTATAAAGCGAATGTCAAAGGCCTAAACTTACGTGATTCCATGCAATAAAAGTACGATAGCCCTGCTGTTCATTATTATTTCCATGTACGTAACAAACAACCTCAAGCTTAACCAGCTTAAATTCCATAGGAAGCGCTGCCAGGGGGCTACCGAGCCAGAGCCCTAAAGCATAGACTTTGCTCGTACAGTTTGAATGCTGTGATATGCGCCATTTGCTTAAATTTGGGGAAAGTTCAAACGCAAGCACATCTGGAGACCCACAGAAACTAGCAAGTCTTCCGAGCAGTGCGAACTGTGCAATCGATATATACGATGGGGTGTTTTCATCCATTCCAAAACATTTACAAGGGTTCAGAAAATCCAATCCGCGGGCATTGATTTGGCCGAAAAGATGTTCAGGCGCTAAGGCATCTGTGAAAGCCGGAGCAATCTTCTTCGAATTTAGCGTGGTCATCATGAAATGACCCGGTGAACCGTGATAGGTAACACTCACCCCTCTCTTATTTGATGTAGTTTTAGTTTTTAATAATGGAATCCGAAGCATAAAACCGGGAATTTGTGGTAAGAAGTGGCTGTTCAGAAAAAGAAGCTATTACAAATTTAGCCAATTTTCATATTATAGGATACAAACGTTACAGCCCGCACGTAATAGAATTAAATCGTTGAGAAATCGCTTATACGCTTGCCTAGAAACCACCAAGGTGGTAAAATATACGCGTGCCTAGCAGAGAATTAAGGCTTTTAAAGTGAAGATTGCATCGTCCTCCAAGTCCTTCGTCGGCCGTGCCCTCCACTTCAAATCAGTTCACACACGGTCGGTCGCACATGATCAGTCACCGAGCCCGGATCTTGGCACGACGCCCTACACAATTTTTTTAGTCGTGGGTGAAATTGGACAAAGAACACTGGTCTTACTCCTCCTCGACTCTATATAAATGTCAGGCATATCATTCGTGACAACCTGTCCACATTGCTTCAACCATGCAACCATCAGGGTCAACTTGCACTTGCAAATCGATTCGAACCTGGACTTGCCAAATACTGTGAATTTGAGGGGTGCGAGTGTTCGTATTTCGTCGACTTGACAGTTCTGCACGTTGTATAAGAGATCGACATCATAAACTAGATGGCAAGTCAACTGTCTATCAGCGACATTAGTGTAAGTGGCAGCTGTACTCAATGAACTCGTGACGGCAACACGACGAGCTTAGAGCTTTCTGTTCCCCTTGCGGTATCCACGTTCACTTTTTTCTGACATAGACGTGGTCTGTCAAGCTTTAAATGTCTCTTAGGACCTTGATTATGAAATATCCACAAGCATTTCTTTCACAGTATCAGGAGCGTGGGTGAGTTTCTTCAACATGAAATTTTACCATGAGGCGGCTCCACGTACGTGCGTCATCTATAATTAAGCTGGTTTGGGGACAAGATAGGTACCGAAGTAATGCTGGCGGTTGATAGCACAGGTACAGTAGTCAGATGTCGCGCAGTTGTAAAATTCTGTTTATGAATAATTTTGTGGCTACAGTTACACTTCTTCTAATTATTGCTTTATGAAGCCTTTCGCCTCTATTAAGGTCAAACATGTGTGGCTCTTCCCTGAGGGCGTTTACCATGCGATCTCAAACTCATTTGTCATAATTGTCATTAGGAAATAGCGCTTATTAAGCAGCAGTCAGTGTCCATACCGTGAAATTGGAGCCTCAAATTACGTTAAAAGCTTGAATGATTTTTTTCCCGGCATCAGTGAATTTGCAAGTCTTGCCACTTAGATATTTTAACTATCGATCAATCGATTAGACACCTCAGCAAAATTAGAACCATCTAAGTAAATGGTCAGAAATTCCACCTTTAACTGCGCTTCCTACCACTACTTCACTCTTTAGCTCCGTGAAACACGTGCAACACCGGCGTTGGCACCGATATTGCGTACGCCAATCAGTATTCACCATATTGCGAGCACGAGATGTCATGCACCACTTCCAATCGCCTCTGCACCAACAGCAGTACTAAAGACGTGTCGTACTTCACAACTGGTGAAATAGAATGCAACTGATTACGGAAAATTTTGGACAGTACTGGTCCATGTAAAAACGCGGTCTACAGACCGACTACTGTCACACTCAGTATCGTGTGATCTGTTGTCGTTCGAATGACAGTCATCAGTAAAGGCTTCACACGACCGCAGAGCAGACACCAATTCTACTGCGGCTCTAGAGTATTACAATCCCCAACCTTCACAACACCAACGACCGAATCGACGTGTCGATTGCATTCGGTGGCCCGAGGCGACAACCATGGTAAACCTCGCGATGGCTAGCCATGAACTGGACTCGCCCGCGAGCATGCCTCCACCCTCAGGCTACACGGTTACGGGAGACAGCAATCGCAACGAAAGCAAATTCTTTGCACTTAGTATGAGCGGTACTCATATGGCCGGCAAGCCGTCGCAGCTCGCGCCGCATTCGGTGTACGGCACGCCAACACACAAGGACTACAAGACGTGGCCTTTTGTGACGGTCGGCTTGTGTGCCATTCTCGTCACTTTTGCCATCATTTACCATCAGTTGCCCGAATACCGCTTAGGCTTTCGCTACCGACTCTATATGGTCTTTGGCTCGACGATTAAAAATGCGCAGTGGGTCGGTGGACACCGCGAAGTTGTCGAGTTTGTCGTCAATTATTGGCTTATTGGACTACCCTTTATGATTGGTGGCATGGCGCTTGCTTTAGGTAATGCATTGCCACCCGTGCCCACAGGACAACACCGCACGGTCATGCGCTTTTTAAAGCGGAAAATTTTCATCGGCGCTATCAACATTTCGTACGCCGAATCCATTTGCACGCTCGTGTTTTTAGGACTGAACGCGATTTGGTTCGCTGCCATCTTCTCGCGGCACTACGACAGTCTAGTAGAAGCCATGTCCACTGACTTTGCCTCAGTGTTTCGACTCGTGGGTCAAGTCTTTGGCTCCAACGCCGTCTTGTGCTTTTCGTTACTCATCATCCCCGCAACACGCAATTCGTTTTGGATGATTGCGCTTGGGATTGACTATTCACACGCCATCAAGTACCATCGCTGGATTGGATTTTTTACTGTCGGGATGGTGGCAAGTCACGCTATGCCATACTATTACGCGTGGTTCAAAAGTGGCACATTTATCGAATCGGCATTTCCTTGTATGGATTGCGACTATGGCACCGTCGGCAAAGCGCGTTTGCAAAACTTTTTCGGCCAATTAGCATTGTTGTGCTGCATTGTCATTGGAATCACGTCACTGAACCCAATTCGCCGCAAGTACTACGATGTCTTTTATTACTGTCATCATCTCTTTATTCTCGTGCTCTTCTTCAGTGCTCTGCACTTTTCACAATTTGTCATCTGGATGTACCCACCCGTGTGT
This sequence comes from Plasmopara muralis, assembly GCA_003676415.1. Taxonomy (NCBI): domain Eukaryota; phylum Oomycota; class Peronosporomycetes; order Peronosporales; family Peronosporaceae; genus Plasmopara; species Plasmopara muralis. The sequence continues at coordinate 210,700 of RCHQ01000066.1, read as the reverse complement.
CTTTACGTCATGCACCGCATTTTGGCTCGCAGTCAGAGTCGGACGCCGTGCGAAATTGTAGACTTGGAAGCCATTCCCGGTGAGATCACGCGTTTGGTCTTTCGTCGCTCTCCTGGTAAGTCGGGCCATTACCACGCCGGCCAGTTCGTCTACATTCGTGTCCCGCTGCTGTCACACACGCAGTGGCACCCGTTCAGTATCAGTTCGTCGCCCATTGAGTACGAGGACACGTTTACCGTGCATGTCAAGTGTATTGGCAACTGGACAAAGGCGCTGTATGCGCTCGCAATTCAGGCGCGGGAGGAGCGCAAGATGCCACTCATTTACGTTGACGGGTTCTATGGCAAAATGTCGGACGATTTCCAGCATTACCCGGCTCTTGTTTTCGTAGCTGGCGGTATTGGTGCTACGCCCGTCATTGGTCTAGTGGGTAAGATTCTCGACTGTATGCGCAATAATGATCCAAACATGGAGTCCACGCATGTTTATTTCCACTGGACGTCGCGTGAGATTGGTATCTTTTACGAGTTCGAACCTTTGTTGGATGCCATCGACCAATTTGACCCGATTCACAGTCGATTCAAAGTTCGTCTCTGTTTCACGGGTGACCAACACCTGGGTGGCGTGGACATTCCTAATGGCATCACGCTTAAGCCTATGAACGATACGAGCACGATTCCCACCCGCCCCTTCTTTCAGTCATCGCGATCAGTGTCTCGTCAAATGATGCTCTTCTTTTTCATCTTTACGTTCAGCTTTTGTGGTCTGTATCTCATTCGGCTTAATTATCCGATTCTGGGCGAACGACGAGTCAATCAAAACATGTGGCCCATGCAGAGGATCGTTGAGGTTCTCATCTTAATTGCTGGTGCTGCCACCGGCTGGATAGTTGTGTTCACCGAGCCCACGCCTCGATCTATAAGCCAAAATAAAAAGTCGGGCCTCATACCCACTCTTGGCAATTACGCTCCTGGTGAGACAATGGCTGACGATCGCCAAAATTCAGAGTATTCCCATTCGCTCTCATTCGACGGCCAAGAGGTCGAGTTTCACCATCCTGTAAGTCGTTCGCGGTTAAATGTCAAAGAGCTATTTAGCGAAGTTGTCAAGGAACAATCACACAACTTTGCCGTCAACATTACGGGCATTGGCACGTGGGTTTCAGGCCCCATGGGTCTCATCCATGCTGTGGAGACAGAGGCATCTAATTTTGCCGGTATATTTGATGTGCATTTTGAGGAGTTTGAAATGTAGAACCTCGCGTATCGTACTGTACACGCTATTGTTTTTCAATGTAATTTCTTATAAGAGTATAAAAGCAAATATTTTGGTAATTATTTCCTAAGCGTTATTCATGATCTAGTTTTATGCCGCTGCTGGCTGCGCTGTCAAGCTCTTAACGCCTAAGCTCCCGTGGTGTGCATCAATCACATACTCACCATGAGAACGGAGTCCTTACCAGTTAAGTGCCTTGCCTCTGCTGGTGATTATCCACTAAGGGCCCGCCTCTCACGATCTTTTAAGTCCTCGGCTCACGGCCACTTTAGGACAGGCGGGAATCACATACTCTTGCTTGACGCAACCAAAGTTGTCTAACTTGGCAGCACCTAAGTATATTAGGCGCGGGCCCACAGACGCCAGGTTGCAACGAGATTTTATTCATTTATTAAAAGGCGTACAGCCACAAACATGCTCGCTTCTCGAAAATGGCCTGGATGACCACATTTTCGTCCTTTATGGCCCCGAGAAGGATGATCTGTGGGCTCGGATTAGTGGACTTCATAATCTTTGTATCTTGCCATACGTGGCATTATTTGTCCACTTAAATCAACAAACCTCTTTCGAAACGGACAACTATGTGCAGCATTAATCGTCGCAACAGATGTGTGGCCAAACGCTTGAACGTTGTTGGGGTGCTTGATAGCCTTTATAGCGTCAGTTGCCACAATTATAGCATACCGTTAGGCGACTGACCGCGATGATTTTCTCCTCTTCATCTCATTTGTCATTGATAGTAGCATCTTACCAATTTTAACAACGTACCCCCGGACATGCTATCAAGCAACACATCGTAATTTAGAATAATTTTGTGCAGGTATCGTTGCACTGTTCAGGCAAAAACGAATCGCCACTCTCTTTTCGATTTTCGGACACAAAAAAGTTGTTGCTGGGTGCAGAAATTTGACTCCTGCATTGATCCCATCCCTTGCTTTTTTAGTAAATGAAGGTATCAATGAGCTCGCATTGCTCTTGTGGCAAGGTGACACAGTACTTCGTGCCTGTCACGATAACGCATACCTCAATCCTGAATTCGGTGGGCCTTATGATGGCCAACCATGATTAGCCAACCACATTCAAGCATTGATATTATAAGGGGTGTACCGGTATCTGGATCCCCCAGAGCCAAGGCTCAGCGTACGCTGCCTAAGACTGATTTAATACACCTTTGCTGAAAACGGAAATAAATTTGTCATAAAAATACATAAATGACATATTTCCAGCTTATAATTCACTTAAAATTTGAGTGGTCTTGAGCTATTAAAGTTTTTGAGGCTTTGAAGCCTTTAAAAGTGTTTTCCTTTTATACTCACCCGACAATCAACAATTGTCTTCGTTATCAAGGTCTCTTTGTTTGGGCAGGAGATGTTCGTGACAAACAGGAAATGACTTCGCTTTGTGTCATGTCCCCATTTTCTTTGCTCTGCTGAAGAGATTGCAGCTGATCGTGCTACATTACTTATCTGTATAGGTGTGCCGCTTAGCGTGTCTTGCACATCTATTTTTTCTCCTTTGTGGAGCCGTGCCACTCACAATTGAAGCGCCATCTTTAGTATCGTTTGCACTTATTTTTCAAGCTAAACTTGGTACCAGACTAAAGAAGATGTTAGTCTGTCGTCACATTTACCTTCGTCGAAATATCGGGACACATAATATCAAGTGCTCCGATATCTAGGCTTACTTTTAAAGGAGAATTATGCACAATACGGGTAAGATCATGATAAATCAATTTCCTGATGCGCGGGATTTGGCAACAAGCACCCAAAAATTTGTCCTGCCCGTCAAGGGCGTATGCTTTTCACACCAGGATCAAGTTACAATTTTTGATGCCAAGGACAAGAATGACTGAGCTGTCAAATCTTTAAGCTACATAACCAGATCTATTTTTCCATGGAGACGTTACGGGCCGTCCCATTAGCCAGTCGGACATAGAGTGACTTATTTCCAACCCTTCTTTTCCAAGCATTGGTCCAGAGATTTGGCAGACAGCGATCGGTTTCCGGCATGCAAAACGTATTCGACATACCCGAGTCTTCCAAACTCAAAAATATCGTACTCACAACTTCCTACACGTGCATATACAGCAAGCAGCTTACTTATACAAGTTCTTTATATCCGTCAATCTCTGAGAAGGTTATTGTATGGAGTGTACCTTTAGGACTTACTTTTTCCCCAATAGGCCCCATCGCTTTTCTAATTTAAATGGCACGGATTTTGCGAGCGACCCGTACTGACCTTTAGGCGAGACAAAATGCCACTTTGCAGCCCCCTTCGGTAAAGAAGCGCATCAAATATCCTTATTTATCGCAATCGAAGCAGCAGATATCGCTTGCTCAACAGCGCTTAAATTTATATGGACTAACTCATATGAGCGGGCACACGATTATCACTATTGGAACCGTAGGACGAGGAATTGCCTACATGGAGCTCCGTAGGGTCGAGCCTGGCAATGGCTGTATTCCATTAGAAGAGGGAAATTAACCGTCTCTTACATTGTTGCTGTGTTCACTTCAATGATGAGAGTGAGAGGCAGGCCCACTGTTAGGCTTTGAAGGTCACAGTCTTCTTGACTGATTAATCTGCTCAAGAAGTAGCTCCCCAGTGATTAAGGCCGCTTACCTCTCTGAATTCCTGTACATTAGCAAAGTTTCAGCCTAATTTGACTGCAAACAAGAAAGCTTGTGCACTGGTGGCCTTTTATGCCTAACGAAAGTAACGTTGCTCCAAAATTATTTCTTTTGTCAGATGAAGTTGAGTATTCAGCTTTAAGCAAGACCTCTCAAGTTAGTGCGTAAGTTCGCATAATTATTCATAATCAAATCCGGTGCCCATCTCTACCCTTTAGAATCAAGAGGAAAAGATTTTTGTCTTCCTATCCTTCCAAGATGAAAGCCTTAAGCTTCATCAGTTTGAATTTCATGTATAGCTACTCCATCTGGTCTACTGAAGCCTATTCTTCATAATACTTAGAGCACCATAAAATTTGCTAGCAGATATCCTTCTCGTTGCGCGGATTAGCTAGGGAGAGCTACAAAGGCACTCGCTTTTTGATACCCATGTAATCAAAAGTCTTTTAAGCACTCGTTTAATATATGCGGAAAATAATTATTTTACTTCAGTCATCATTGTGAGAGTTCAAAAAGCAAACTTTTGCGTGGGACTACTAGTTGCAAAGGGGTTACCACAGCACCTTGCACACAAGAGACATGTATAGAAATTTATGAAGTTTCGTTGAACATCCGTCAACCACTTTAAGGATCGAGCTCGACGACAAAATTTCTCATTACTTAGGATTTTCTTATAATTCTAAAATTCAGACAAGGACTATATCTCTTAGTATGCGAGTGGTAAAGTTACCGGTAGGGCACCTGTCGTAGTACAAAAACAGTAAGAACGATACAATTTCAAATAGCTCAACATAATTTATCGAATTTGTATCGCTTGTTGCCTTTTACTCAATAAAAACCGACCCTGGATTAACAACACAAGGCATGTTAGAGAGAAGGTTTCTGATATATGACGACTTTAATAGTCATATTTAGCAATACGTGACAAAATTTGACCTTATGATCGGTCGAGAAGATGTTGTAGCGCATACATTAGTGGAAGAGGCTCTTGCTCATGAACATTGTCGTTCAGATGACTTCATCTTCCGACCGGCAAAAGCAATGAGAGTCTCTTGCTTTCCTTTTTATTTGAAATCAGACTCTTCCTATCGTTGAGTCCAAGGCGTTTGTTCAAATTCCAAATGGTCTCAAAAATTCCAGAGAACTGGAAACAGGTGGCAACGTCAAGCAGCGTTAAAACTCAGTGAAGCAGTGTGATTAATTGTCCAAAAAATGAATCTCTTCTCGATGACGTTTTTCCTTAAGACGATGTTGAAGTTTGCTTAAGTCATTGCAGATTCTCATAACATAGACGGTAGATCATAAGAAGCATTACATTTTCTCTTTTCTCTGAGGCACAGACCATTCGGCGATAACCTTTACCTCGTCGGCTATTCGGATATCTCTTTGTCCGAATGATTGAGTCATTCCTAACGAGCACTCTTGTCTTGAACGCTTGAATTCGACACAAACACGTTATACTATGTAATACAGTCTTAGAGACAGCTTCTTGGAAGGTCAATCGTCGTTTAAAGCTTGGCCGGCGAGTGGTCCAAAATCAGGCAAAATGTAGTTTTTGCTGCTCGAAGCAAAATAAGAAATGAGACTTAGTGGAGAGTTTTTACGGACTCTTGTCTTGCTTCAGCTCAATTGGTGACTCTCAGCCATTTGCTCCTATCATTCCAAGACTTATCATTTACCTATTTGTGATGGAAACTCTAATTACGGATGATCCTTGTAAAGCCACGTAGCTTCACAGGCTCTCGATGATTCTAATCAACAACGTCCTTAGACTCTCTATAATTATGGGACGTGTAGACGTAACAACTTTGATTTTTGGGTCTTAAACGCTGCAGCCACTAATTTCTGTGGATAGCACCAATGCATATGCATTTCTGGTACAATGTAAATTCTGGTGTGGCTGCCGTTCCTGGCCAATCCGCTGATGTCGACAGCTACGTCACACAAACGTTTAAGTTTAAAAACCTTTGAGAAATGCTGTCTAAGACTCCAGCGCTAATACCATGCAAGTATTAGCAAAGCTTTCTTACATATTTTAATCCATAAGAAGCATACAAAAGTTCGTAGTTTAAAGCCCAGTTTGAGCAATGTTGGCACAAGCAACTCATACGTTTAGCTTAATTGAGACCATAGATACTGAAGACTATCTTCAGCATGAGCTGACCACGACCTTGACGCCAAGTTTCCTTGAGTGCTTGCATAGCTGGTGGTACCTACATATAGACCAGGCAAACGACCTTTACAATTGATTTAATGTACATTGCCTTTCTTGGACGGTATGCCTCAATTTAAAAAAAATAATGATTTCTCTGAATCTTGCGATCGAGATGAGAAACGTGTCACATAAACTCTGCTGGTCGCCTCTTCTTAAACAAAATCTTGTGCTTTTAGTTTAGCCAATTTTTAACTTCGTGATTAAGTACGTCCGCTTACAAACAAGCCGTGAGCGATGATAAAGAATAATGACGTTTACACTATCACGATGGCGCCTACGACGATGATGACAATCGCAGCCAGCTACAAATAATCTCATCATAGCACCAACATTAATTTGCGGACGGCAGTGGAAGTGCAGTGGGAGACACAACTTCACATTTGAATACCATAAGTGGGTAAGGAGGAGCTTAGTCACACGTAGGCAACAAGAAGTGGAGCGATCCCCAAACGCAAAATTTTGTAAACATTTTAGCGCTTATCGAGCATGTATTCCCCGTCGACTTGATTATCGTCAGCTTCAGTTTTAATTCGACCTGCGCTTCAGGTGCCGCCAAAACTCTTAAGTCGTCTAATGCTGATTGGCCCTATAAAGATTGCGCCGTACCCCCTAGTATTTAGCGAATTTCGTAGCCTCCTTTGCTCTCGCCGCCATTTGTTGCTGCTTTGAATTTTGGGCACGAGATAAAAAAATATGTTGTAAAGTACGAAGAGTTTTGTGGTGGTCCTGTCGCAAAAATACAAATCACAGATAAATTGATGTTTCATGAGCTTAGGTCTACGGCCTATCTCAAGTAGTTCCTCAGTAAAACTTAAAACTTTTCGGATACATTTTACGCAACCTGAAATCTGAGCGCAACACACCTCAAGTTAGCTAACACGAGCTGCTGAAAGACGAGCTTGATCACAGAGAAAAATCGATGTAAAAAAAGGATAGGGCGTTCCAAAATACGCATTGCACCGTTGGTTTTCCGCATTATCAAGTGGCAATGAAGAGATTCACTGACTGTGTTTTTCTGCCGACGAAGATTTGAGAAAGCCCACCATGTGTTGTATTGGCGGACAACCTGAATATTACTTAACATATGACATTGCGTCAATAATAACAATGGTCAAATACGATGAAGTACACCGAGCTGTATGTAATCACTTTATGAATGCGTCACCATAACAAGGCTAAGCAAATTAAACCGCCAATGCTTATCTAGTCTCTTGATCTTGCAAGAGGCAGATAAGTTGCCATACCAATTGATTTTAATGTCACCATGGTGATTGCTGATCGTTAAAAAAAGGTCAGTTCCGTTGCTGCAGAACCAGAACATTACTGCTTAAATGGCAAAGAACTTTTTGAGATACTAAATGAAAAATCTTGGCAAATCAAAGATCATTTTGTCTGGCTGAGACATTAAATTACTCTTCAAGCTTTGGCAAGCAACCAAGTCTGCTGTGTCAACGCGGCCAAAATAAATTTGGCTTTTGGGCTGCAACCGGATGAAGGACTAGTTGATCGATTGGAGACTACCTGCCGCGGTGTCATCTGCCCAGCACATAATGGTTGGAATTTTTTTTGCATGCTAATTGGTATTTTCCGCTCAAGAGGATCTGGAATGTGTGTTTTATGCGTTAGATGATGTGGCATTGAATTTGGGATATCACAGATTTGAAAAGTCACCATAGTCTTTATTCCGACAAGATACTTTACGCGAGGTTGCAAAGTACCGGATGAGGGTAGCACAAAACAATAATATGACAGAAATCGATTTACCAAATTTATTGGAGCTGGCGGCATGGTGATTTTGGACTACAAGAATTCGATTGTCTGTCACAAATGTTTTGCTCAGTCAAAGAAACCTATTATGGTCGATTGAAGAAAATTTCGCAAATTCTTATATAAGTCGAAATTTCTTCAGAGATTAAAGCTGCATCCAAGACTCCATGCTTCACTGCTTAAGCCCTTCCGAAGTGACCCCAAGCGCTGGTACAAGAATTGAGGGTGATCCTAGAAACAACTCGTTGAATGCGTCATTGCTTCAAGATTGGGCGGCTTTAATGCAGCTAAGAAGGAAGCTTTTAGAAAGTCAGTGAAGTATTGGCAGATTTTCGGATCGAATTAAAATCCAAAAAAGAATCACATCTTTTAATATAGGCATCTTATTGAAAGTACAAGAGTTGTAGCTGTCGTATGGAAAACCACGTCAAAGCATAATTTGTTTTGGAAATACATATGCATTGACACGATCCCCAGATCTGTGGCTGCATTGTTTCAGATCAAAAGAACAAGGTATTCGTACATTCAGACCTCAAATACCGATTGAAAGGTAAAAGATCGTATTGATTATCTAGAATCTGTCAATCTTAACTACGACTCAGGGGAATCGCATAGGAAAATAATATGATTTAGGATGGTAGCAGTTGGTGGCTTCAGCAAGACTGAAATTTGAAAGGGCTTTTCATTCAAGTGCACTTCCCATGTTTCTACAAGCAACAAATTTCTTTTTTTGTTTGTCTCCGTCTCGGTCGCCGCTCAAGCTTCGCGAAAACTGTTCTTTCAATAAGCTCTCTCCGCGACTGCATTACAATTTCGGCATGGTACTAATGTTACTGAGAGCACCGTTGAGGATGTTGGACGGCATTGACATCAAGGGATAAAGAGAAGTATTGAGAAGCTTGGGCTCTCAAGAATCATCGCTGTGAAGGCGCCGATTGTTTCTAATTCCAAAAGCCACCACATAAGTCTTAATAATCGACTTTTAGTCTCTTGCTAGCTGAGTAGCTTCATATTTGAGGTGCACAAGGCTACATGGCGCACTCACTCATCGACTGCCATATGCTTCACACGGTCTTGTGGGACGATATCGAAAGAGTATCCGTCTTGAAAAATCTAATCATCGATTATTATCCGAAAGAGCCGAAAATTCGTTTGTATTAAAATTCAGATCGAGACGTGGATAATCGCCGACTAGCACTGTCGCTAGTAGACTATCCTCTGCTAAGGTAGATATTGCGTTGGCCGCAGTCCGCTGCGTCAAGACATCATTACCAAAAGGAATTCAACGGAGTATCTCCAGGCTTGCAGGTCAAGCTGCATGCAGTTTGTAAGAGTGATAACAAATTGGCACTCCCGTATCAAAGCGGCCTCGGTCAACAGCAAGCACGTCGTGATTAAACTCAAGCTTTAGCGTGACTACGCATTCGCCTTGGCGGACTTCACCAAGGCGAACAAATGTTAAACAATTTGTTAACGAAGGCATTACTTGCGCGTAAGGCTCAAAAAATTATTGCCATTGAGTTGAGCACTCTTTTTTAGAGCTGAAGAAGCGGTAACGCAAATGTAGTACAACATGCGATGCGTCAATTGTGGAAGAAAATGCGAATTGCGCTAAGTGTCTGCGCTGAGACCGGTCTATGTATCGATGCACACTCCTTTACCCTAGATGATGCGCATGTGACCTTAAGGTCAACTCATCGCAGTTTTGAAGAACTTTATTCATCGAATATACAAAAAATTGTAGAACTACTAGATACTCCGCGCACTTTTTTATAATATTGATTTTGTCAACCTCAACCAGATCATGTTGAGCGATGGAAGATGCGGATGATGTACCGCTGGCCAGGCTCCTCCAGCGCCGACGTATTTCCAACGCCCTAAGGCCACTATCCAAAAATGGTACCAGAGCTACAGTTGCAGGTCGTTAGCCATCTCCTTTTTGGTTAGAAAGCGCGCAGTGTCTGATACGCGAATATTGCAGCCACAACTAACGGAATGGCGACACTAAACGAAGAGGCTGAGTGCTATATATTTACATTCTTGCAGTTTATCCCCGACCGTCTACGCGTAGAAATCGTGTGCAGGCGCTGGCGCCGCCTGAGCCGATCCAATGTACCTGTACTAGAGCTCGATTTAAGCCAAGTCGCTGTCCAGTCCTTGCATAGACGCGACCTTTCTGCAATGCTCGAGCGCACTAGCCAACGGCTAGAGCGGCTTGTTCTGCCTGATATAACGCTAGTAGATGCGCACGTAGAGCTCATAGTGCAGCAGCGAAACCTTTGCGTCTTCCGGGCGTACAGGTTTGCGAGATTTCATTACTCTACTCATAAAGCGTTGTCGTTTTAATGGCACTATGCGTTGCGAAGGATGAAGAAGAAACACATTTTTGATATCGTGAAGCGTTGTGATAATTTAATGGTCTGCAATGTGTTGTGTATGCTTCGCGTCGAGAGCTGAATAATGCGTTTGGCATCTTTTCCAAAGACATTAGAACTGCTGGACTGCCGAGCATTGACTTTTAGTGGATGGCCACGCGATGCCGTGGCCTTGCGTGAAGTGCATCTCAACGGGTGTAACTTTATCACCAACCAAGCAGTCAGCACACTGATAAAAACCTGTGGCAGTACATTAAAAAAGATCTTTCTGTTGGGTGCGTAGACTAATAGTCAAGATAAGTGCGTCGGGCAATTGATAGGGGTAACGCTGCGTACTGCAACTTTACAGAAGCGACGAGTTTGGATTCTCATATCTTTGAAGACGTCGCCAATTTTGCAAGTAAGCTCAAAAAGTTCGCTGTAACGTATGTGGCCTGCCATCTTAATGTCAGTTAGCACGCCACGATGTTGCTGATGCTTACTCTTTTAAGCAGATACTGCTCAAGTATACGCATTAGCGATTTTCAAGCCTTAACCGAAGCTCTTTGGAGCTCGCTGCGCTGGTTGGACCTTGCATCGTGTCGTGGCTTATCCTGCTTTCCGGTTTGTCATAACATCTTTAAGCAAGAAATTGTAGTCGGGGTCGTCTCACGCGACTTGCTTAATGTCTGAATAGGACGCTACATGTTTGCCTCAACTGCAAGTGCTCATTTTGGACAAGACAAAAATCAACGACGACGGCTTGCGAGCAATTTCAAAAGTTGTTCCGTCATTGCAATACCTTTCTCTTCAGGTACGCTCATGCTACAATATTGATATTTTTTAATGCTGCAGCGCAGAGCGTATTAACGTCCTTGTACGTTAAATACTCAGGATTGCCGTGCCATTTCTGATGCGGGGGTGACTGCTCTAGCAAATTCCGGCAATTCAAAAGGGTGTACAAATTTAGAGCTTGTCGATTTGAAGGTATGTAAACCAAGCATTCAAATTGCAGCCCCACCACAGGGGTGACTAATTTTTTTGTCAGGGGACGTCTGTGACAGATAGAAGCCTCCATGCTTTATACAGCTATTGCTCACGAATTCGTTTGATACGTGTTGACTCATGTCGGTCAGTATCTCGAACGATGAGAAGCAAGTACAACACTATTGCTCGGCAAATTCTTGTGGAGCGCAGACTCAATAAAAGTGAGCAAATCTTTGCAGAGCGAAAATTAGGTGAGATGGCCGAACTCAACAAGAGCAGCAAGGAGTTTGATGAGGATTTTGTTGAGGAGTCTCAAAGTGACCAAGAAACAGACGTCACTGTAGTCCGACGATCGTACAGAAGACGACGCTAGAGTGGGTAATTGATTAACAAGGTAAACATGTGCGAAATTGAAGGCTTGCAAACTTGGTTCTTCGCATTCGGAACAGGAAAAAGCTGCATTAATGTTAACACCTCGATGCCCACCAGTCTCTAGACGCAAACAGCAATTTGCACTTAAAAGCGGAGCTTTTTGAAAAAAAAGCTGACACCAGCAGCTTTTTTCTCTGACTTGCACGCGGCCTGGTTAAGGTATCTACACAATCAATTCCAAATGTCAATACGTGGCTTTAAACATGTATTTAGTGACCCAAAACGTACCGCTCCTCGAACACCTGCTTGATGGTCTTGCGGGCTTCAATGCGAAAGTCTGGGTCGGCCAGCACATTGTCGTCAAGCACCTTCTTCAAGTCGATATCAGCGACGTAGCGGGTGGGCATGATGTGGTTGTAGTTGACATACTTAACAAAAGGTTTGATCTTGGTGCGTTTTTTAAACTTGGTCTTGCTCATTGCACGGGTCACCTTGCGCGGGTAGCGGTCAATTCCAGCAACTACACAGTTGAAAGATCATTACTATTCGTCAATCGTTTTTCAATCGACCTAAATACTCTAAAAAACTACCATACCGATGGCGTGGCCAAATTTGCGGTCACCCTTGCCCTCATCAAACGTCTTGACAACAATGGCTTTGCGGCCAGCGAAGCGACCATTAAGCAACACAACAACCTTTCCATTCTTGACACTACATAGCATTACACGGTCGATTCAGTCTTAACTTTCAAATTCTACGAATTGCCCCATCGCCTCTGCGCTTGAAAAATGTCTGTGTTTAAAATCAAGCTCGTTTAACGCGGCATACGTCCATGAGCTACTGATCGTCACCATCGGTCTGATGAATATAATCACGCAGCATAAAAGCGTAGCACGCAAAGGCGACAAAACCCTCCATCTTTGTTCGATTTTACTTACATGCCCATGTTTCTTGTCTTCGGACTTTTGCAGCAGTTCCGTATTGCAGGTGGCTTGGCTTTATAGCGCCAGTCAGAACCACCCAATCGCCCTTTTGCGTCTGATTGGCTATCGTCTCGAACTATCGCGGTTCATTCGCTAAACCGCGACCGATAGTGTGCTCCACACTACGCTGCTGCATATTCATTCTGTATCAGCATATCGTTATTAACGCGACGCTATGGGCGGTTTCAGACACATGACAGCAATGAATTACAGTATTGTCGACTGGTATAATTAGTAGTTGCGACTGCAAGACCAGCGTGACAGCTTCGAAATCTCTTTCGAGCTCGATTTTGTGTCTCCAGGTTGACAAGAGGACATGACGTTTTCACGCTCGAGTGCCAAAAAGAATTCACCCGTGGTGCAGCAACAAATTTTGCGGAAGTTAACCGAGACGATGCACTCGTGCTCGGAAAACCAGGGCTGCGCAGACTGTACGTTGCGTCTAAACGACTCGATTTGGGCTAGCACGACCATTGGCGCTTTTCTGTGCATTCATTGCGCGGGTGCTCACCGTAATCTTGGCGTTCAGTTATCGAGAATCAAGTCTTTGCATCTTGATACCTGGAGTGAGGAGGAAGTTGCAGCGATGGAAGGCGGCAACAAAATTGTTAACGAGACTTACAGCAAATATCTTGACAAGTGGCTTGAGTCGGATCCGTCACTGGAACTTTTGCCTAATACACCTACAGACATTCGTGAAAAATTTATTCGTGCAAAGTATGAGATAAAGCAGTTTACAAAGTTGCCGAACAAAGAAAATCGAGAATCAAATCCAGAAAATCCCGAAGAACCAAGTACTTCTTTATCGCCTGGTGAAGCTCCGACTTTATTGCCGCCTCAATTAGCGAGACGGAAACAGCAACAAAGTCCAGGCCGCAATCGAGTGAATGTTGAGCCTTTTTCGGTCAAGCCTGGAAGTGTTGTGGAAGTGTCAAAGCGTTTTCTTAATTATTTCGTTGTAGTCGGCCGTGGTGCTTTAATTCCGGACCAGAACAGTAAGTATATGTTGAGCTTTGTGGAGTTTTTATGATAATGCTTAAAAAATATTGTACAATGATCAGTCGAAAAAATGAAGAGCCCAACTGAAATTCGTTTTCTTCCGGCTGTACTTGACATGTTCCCCGACACGTTCGGAGACTCGCCATTGCAGGCACATATTGCTGAGTTTGCATTTCCAGAGGGATTTGTGCTGAGTAATTCTTACATTGCACCAGTCTTTTTCGCGTTTGTTCTTACAAATGTAAATGGCGTTAAAATTTACGCGTGTGCGTTGAAATTTTATGAAGAACTGCACCCGCTTGAAGTCGTTTCACTGATAGCTCCACATTATCATCTCCAACGCCATCGGCAACGACCGTCAAGCCCTAAAAAACCTGATGACAATCAACGCATTTTACTGCCCCAATGGGTTCAAGATCTTTCGGGGAATACAGCAAGCACACCTGGGCCAGTATTTTGTCCGAAATGCATTTTAGTAACCTCACACTACCCTTATTTTTCAGCTTTTCGACAATTTCTCCAGCAGGTAGCAATAATGCATGCAATTCCCGATAAATTTTTTTTTGACCGTTGTAATTCCTTATTCTAGATTTTCCGAGTGACTTTATCGGAATCTCCAATGCCAATCGAAAGGTACATCGCGAATTTCTTGGTAGAAATTCCGCTGCCGCCACCGGGTCAAATACAAGTCCAGTTGACTTTACCGGATCGAAATCTTATCATCTCGCGCCCTGCAAAGAATGAGCTTCCTCTTGTTGATGTAAGCAAGCTTATTTTTTTCTCTCGTCCGGCTGACTTTTTTTGCCGCATACGATAAAACTTGTTCAGTTTCCGTTTCGACCTCTTTTTCAAGTTTTAGACCTTAATAACGTGCTATTGGTCTTCTCGTGTGTTGCTCTGGAGCTCAAGGTATGTTGCTAGTGCCTTCTATGGTGTTTCGAACTTTAATATGGTGCTGCCGATGTTAGATTGTTTTATGCTCTAAGCATGTTGGACTTCTCACTCCTGTTGCAGAGGCGCTAATGGCGATTTTGCTGCCATTTTCATGGCAAGGAGCTTATATTCCAGTACTTCCAACCTCTCTGCTTGATGTTATCGACGTAATCTAAAATCAGAAGAATTGAGGGGGAAGATGTCGATCTGATGGGTTTTTGTAATAATGCAGGCACCTGTTCCTTTCGTTGTTGGCACTCACTCGGACTGTCTTAAAAGCGTAGCTCGTCGAACCTCTGGCGTTGTCTTCGTCGATCTTGATCACAATCGGTCAGTATTGGTCGTGGATCAAACACACTTGACGATTTTTTAAAGGCTCTGCTTTACTACGTTTTGTTAGTGTAATTCCGGCCGTCGATGACTTGGGAAAAAGCGTTATTGTACCAAAACTTCCAGATCGAGAAGGATCGAAACTGCGTGCAAAACTGGCGGAAGTTTGTAATGTACGCTGATGCGGCTGAGTACCAAGTCACATAACAGGGCCCATTGAAACTGACAACAATGTTTTGATAGATATTTGACCCTTATGCTGCTGGAATTAGTCGAGTAGATTTGGTTCGTGGTCTGATGCACTTTTGCTTGTTTATTAAAGATTTGCTAAGCTGGTGCTTTTTACGTGTTGTAGGCCTTTCCAAACGAGGAATATCTTGAGCCTATTGGCAATTTTGCTTCTGACCATGGGCAAACGATACCTCTTTTAACATCTTTTTCCGAGTCAAGCATTTCCGACAGTTTAAACCTACATTACTCGATCGGCAAAAGCAAGCGAGGAAGAAAACCTAGTACTGCGTTTAATCTTCCCTTGGCATCACTGTCGCCAGCCTCTACGACATCGTTATCCCGATCTAATTCAGGCCTTAATCGTCACAATGTAGTGGCACCAGCGATACCAGTGACTGAAAATGATGCAAGCGGAGGGCTCACGGATAGCCAGTACAACGAAACAGACAATTTTTCAGCCAAGGGCGCCCGCAAAGCTTTTTTACGGTTTTTCGTGACACTCTTAAAAAAATATGCGAGCTACTTGGTGGGCATGTCGACATATGCTTACATCGAGCAATTAAATTCTGACCCGCGTATGAAATGTAGGAACCCGCTGTACAAGGAAATTCGGGTACCCCAGCGTTGTTTGACGGCAACAGGTTTCTTAACGACAACTTCGATGCTGCATCTCGTCCTTTTGTTGCGCAGCTGATTGCGACGCAGATGTTTGATCGCTTCATTGAAGACCGTGTGTATAATCAGCAGCTTCCGGAAGTGCTTTTTTTTGACCAGTCGATTAACCAAAAGCTTAACCGCTCGGTGAAGATTGGTAAGAAGAAATACGACTGTAGTTTCTTAGAAGATCGTTCGGATGATATTCAAGAAACATTTATCGCCCCACCTCCGTCAAATATTGGCCTTCCTGACGACGGAACAATTTACAAGGTATTGTGTCTTTCATATGCATATAAAATTGTATTAACACTTATTGTGGGTTTATTCGCAACAATTGCAGTATAAAGCGTTTCCTCGACTAAAAAAGTAGGTGTTCGATGCTTGTGCGGGCTCCAGCACTCAAATCTCACATGTGCTCTTGTATAGAAATCTCTATGGCAACGTTAGAAAGCCCCGTGAGTTGTATAGCTCTCGGGAACAGCAGCGTAATGTTTCTCGTGTGAGTTTCCACCATGGCATGTTCAAAACGGCAAAGTAAGTGCACGAGCATCTTTTCATTTTTTACAATCTTGAATCTGTCGTGAATTTACAGGTCATATATCGGCAATGGTCCGAGTTGGGAAACAACACGTCATCTTATAATAAGTGTACGCGTGTGCCCTGTTGACAATCTCTGCATCCAAAACTTAAAAAGCTATGCCAATGCCAAATAACAGCTCCAAACACAATTTCGAATGTACAGCGCGCGTAAAAAATACCGTAGAAAGAAGAGCGCTGCAGTATCTATTCAGAGATGGGTGCTCGCTCAAATGAAGGTAGGCATTTGAGGGGAACAAAGAGTCATACCTCGCTTCATTGATTGGTTTGGTACAGGGAAAAGATGATCGACAGCATTTTCTAGCACTACGGAAGGGGGCGACCATGATTCAGAAAAATTATCGCACGCAGCACGCAGTATTAATGTATCGAAAGCAACATGTTGCTCTGCTCAAATTGCAGTTGCTGTCAAGGGGCTACCTCGTCTACGCACGGTATCGGCGTATGAAGCGAGGCTTTTGTTGTTTTCAAGCATTATGGCGTGGAAGTCCTTACAAACAGAGCTACAAGAATCTCAGAGCTCAAGTTGTTCGAGCTCAGAGCCACATTCGAGGCTTTTTATCACGGAAGCATACGACTGAGTAAGTGATTTGTCATCAATATTTTTGATGGGCACACTGTAACTTTTTGGGAGCGTAGGTGGAAGGCTAAAATGCTTGAAGAGGGTCGCCGAAAGGTCTACAATTTGTGGGATCGGTGTAATACACCACTGCTTTATCGATCCAAATTTTGGCTCACTTTCAACCGTACAGACTTCTTTACTATTGGGGTGAGTATTATTTAGCCGAACAAGGTGTATATAATGTTCTTTAATTAGATTGTGTTTTCGTGTGCTTAGGTCTATAATGAAGAAAAAACCCGATTAAAGGCCTATTTCTTTGGAGGCAAGGCGCTTCCAAAAATTCTGGACATGTACCATGTAAAACTACACGACACTTCGAAGCAGAACAATATTCGCAAGTCCAAATTCACTGTCACTAATTACATAACGAGCTCGAGAGCGAGAGGCCGGCAGAAGGATATAAAGGATGTTGTAAGTGAGAAAAGCTCTAGCGCTTTTTAAAATGATCTGACAATTTATTGTATCGACAGGCCACTGAGAGAATTAAAGAAGAACGGAGTAACATATATAAAGGATTGAGGTTTTTCACGCAAGCTTCCGTACTAGAGGAGTACTACATGAAAATTGGAATTGATCTGCATTCTAAGACAAAGAAAAGAAAGGTGGGCTCAGTACTATTTTAATCCTAGATGTTTGTGTGAGTAACTCGATCTTGGCAGTTAGCGGCACTTGTTTGGACCAGCTACGACACAACAGATATTAGTTCTGAGGTAATTCTTGCAACATGTCTACTGTGTCATGGCATTATTAAACGCTTTGCTTTGTAGGTAGTCATATCCACCTCAATGAGCTCCGACCAGGCCAACCCGCTTCCGGCACAAATTGATCATCAAAAGCAGGTACAAAAAGCCTTCCATTTGTTGCATGCAGAACTTGCTGAGCACGTACTTGATTATTTTGTAGCTCCGTCTATGCGATGACCTCGCATTCACAGTCAATGCAGCACTCAAGTCGATTCGAGTCTCTGCTGCAAACCCTTTGCCTTGTTCGTCATTCTCTTCTTTGCCCAAGAGTCGTGCACTCGCCGAATTGCAAAATCAAGTGCACATGCTCACGTTGCAGAACTTTCGGCTTACAAACGATCTCGTTGAGGCCCAACGCGAATCAAGCAAGCTGCGGGTAGAAAGTGAAAAAGGAAAAGTGTCGCAGCTACACCGCACGCGCTCCTTTAATATTTAGAAGTAATATGTGAAGTAAACACATCACTTTTTGTTGTTGTTGAAGCTAAAGTTGAAGTGGAGTTGTACACACCATTTGTTCTCGCCCCAATGCCTGCTCACGTACTTGCCCTGAGTGACACCCTGCTCGTACACGTGCTGAGCTTCGCTGACGCAAGAGACCTCAAGGCTATGACAGTGGCCTCAAGATTGATGGCGTTGCATCTGCTTCCACATTATCCCGCCATCTGGCGCGTCCTGTCCGTCCGCCGATGGGAAAAACTTAACTTTGCATTACATGTAGACGCCACGGCAAAGAACCTTTTGGTAGACAAGCGACTACGTGCGTCTTTTGCAATGTACGGGCGTCCTGCTTGATTTGAATGAAAACATGCTGACACTTTATTCATCGTAGTGAGAGCACAGAGTCGCAGATTTTCCAAATGCTGACGAGTGCAATTGTTCAGTTGCCATCAGGCATGGATATAAGACCCAGGAAGCGTGGGGGTATTAAAAAAAATACCATGGTTTGATGCTTGTTGTACTTTAGATAAAATATTGCATCGACTGACCTTTTTCACGAGTTGTTCAAAATTGTTTCTTTGGATGAAGAAAGGACTGGAGACCAGGCTACTGATGGTGTAATGACATCCTTTGCCTTTAATGGCAAGCATTATGGCAACGATTGATCGGTGCGTGCAAATGTGTCGTTCCCAACGTCTCTTCATATCGTGGTGTTTAAACGTCGAGTGCAAAACCCGGCAAGCAACAAGGAATTGTTCGCGTACCATATCAGTGCAACGGCAAGCAACTACTTTGAAATAAGTATCGGTGATCCTGATTCAAGACAAAGTCCTTACTCTCTTAGTAATGAAAGAATGGGGATGACTGCGATTGGTTTAGTTCCGTCCACCTTTCCGTTAGTGGGGAAACAACCTGGATGGACGATGCCTTCGTTCGGGTATCATGGAGATAACGGAAAATTCTACTCAGCATTGCCCGTAAGCGTATTTGGTCCACGATTCGGCTTGAATGACACTGTCGGCTGTGGTATTCGACGCAGTTCAGAGGGCAAAGATGCACATGTCTTCTTCACACATAATGGCAACCTGGTTGCATGTGAGTACGCTTTGCCCTATTACCAATATGGCGGAAGTCAATAATTTAATGATTACTGCTAACATGTCCATATTCCAGCCTCAAACCCTCCAAACTATTTACCATGCAATAATGAGCATGACTGGTTTCCTGCGGTTGGTCTGGACTCTCCGAACACAATTCACGTTAACTTCGGTCAGCAGCCATTCGAGTACGATTACGCAATCGGTAAGCAAAGTTGTGTTTATTAAAACTTCATATATGAAGAAGCACAAATAATTTCGTGCATTTTGGTCCAAGATGAGCTGTATAGCGAATGTTTGAAGCACAATGCTTTAGTGGCTCGTCAAATGCTGCAAGACACCAAGAAAGCTCGATTTCGTGCCATGCAACGCAATTGCATTGGCGCCTTTGTTGCTAATGTCTTGGAGCGACGACGTATGACCTATTTAAATATTTAAAAAAGATAGCGGCTGTTTAAAATTTGGCTCAAGTCTAATAATATCACTTTGAAAACAGAGGAATATTTATTCGCTAGTATGGCAGCCAGTTTATCAAACCTGGGTAACGAGCTCTTGGTGCACATCTTGAGGTTTGCCTCGCCACGAGACGTCGAGTCGCTCACTGTGGCTTCATCTGTGGTCGCTCGAGATGTGATTCCGTCGTCTCCTATCATATGGGAGCATATCTTCCGCCACCGCTGGGAGGCATTAAACTTCCAGTTGGACGGCGACGTGTCGCTACAGATCAATAAATACTTGGATGCTCTCTTTCCCATGTTCGTTGACGATTGCTCATGCTTAAGGATAAATTATGGCCGACATTAGTGTATTTAATCTTTGCAGCTCGTGTACTGTAAGTCGCAAGTTTCAGTTGCTAGCCCATGCCATCATTCCCGTGCCTTCTTACGCTGACATTAACGAGACACGAAAAGCTTTGGGATACACTGATGCTTACCATAGGTGTTAATCGTACCGTTTTATGCGATCAATGGTCTAAGCTCATCGTACGCTGTTAGAATCGTTTCTTTAGAGACGCAAGGCAAGTCAAAACCGGTCGACTTTGCTTTAGATGGACGTGTACTGGGAGACGATCGATGTGTTCGAGCCAATTTGCCTTTTCCGACGTCATTTCATGTCGCAATTTATAAGCAGGACTTAGCAGGAGATGGTCATAAACAGGAACAGACACGACAAGTGTACACGGTCGACGTGGTTTCTGGAGGATACTTTGAGCTAAGCTTGTCAGGACGCCAGCACCAAAATGCTAGAAATGTCTTTGTACCTGGACAGGAACCCATGACGTCAATCGGTCTTGTGACTTCAAACTTTTCTCTGGTGGAAAGGCAACCAGGGTGGACCCGAACATCATACGGATACCACGGCGATGATGGCCGGTTCTACCACGGAACTCCGTCTGAGGTTGGTAGTGACTGGCGACGTTGCAAAATTTCTATGTAGTGCTTATTTCATCGACCTTGTCTAAGCAGGGCCTGCCGTTTGGTCCAATTTTCAAGTCCGGGTGCACTGTAGGGTGCGGAATTGCTATCGATCCGAGGACCGGGATATTTTATGCATTCTTTACAAACAACGGTAAGCTAGTTTCTAGCGAAAGACGTGAAGCGTATGTAGAGTGCGAGCATCGGAAGTGGTACCCAGCAGTTGGACTGGACTCGTACGACGCACTGCACTTGAATTTTGGACAAGAACCGTTTGTTTACTGTTCTGTCACAGGTACTCTTTTAAATACTTGAAAAAGGCTTTATTGATTCAATCTGACGACATGGTAAAATGGTGCGTCTTTTAGATGAGCTGTCTAAAATGTGCATAGGCGTAGATATGGCGAAGGTCGTGTCGGAGCAGCTCCAATGGCATGAAATTAGCGACTTGTATGGCGAGGTCTCTAAAGCTAAAGTAACCGAAAGTGACAATGATTCTGGCATTGATTTTGGATCGGATATTTCTGCTAATGAGGTTAGCGCAAGTTTTGTACGGCGCATTCTTTCTATGCGCGAAGAGCAAGGTTTGGAGCGGGTTTTTGGACTCGGCATAAGTCATTGGACGTAACAATTTAGCACGTCGAGAACAAAACTTACTCAGCAATATGACAGATACATTTGTTATTTCTTTTTGGTGATCAGCAATGACACGGCAACTTGTATCACAAATTATGCATACTGATCCCGCAAAGTGCTACGAAATACAGAAATCTACTTGAACAAAATTAAATTTGACGAAAGTATGGTATTTCAATTTATTAACAGCATCAGTCTTCTCGGAAGCTACTCCAGTTGGCAAAACTAGACACTTTTTTCTTGAGCTCAAAAATTCAGAGACAGGTCCGCCATTTGTTAATTGACAAATAACTTGGTATTCCCAAAAAATAATTTTACACGACTCCTTTTTTGTTGCTGTCTTCTATTGTCACACTGTTCGTGCCAAACCGATGCTTGTTTATATGCTCTGATTAAATTTGATGATACTTTCGTGCATTGTAATCAGCTACGTTAAGTTGGATATTTTTTTAATTTTACTTCAAATAAATGCTACTATTTTGAAGAATACGAATAAAGTAGCCTAAATTACTTAGATAGGGCTAGTAGTACTGGCGTGTTGTATTTTGCAGATTCTCGAACCTGCAGAGAGATCAGCAAGAACCGGGCGAACTAAACTTTAAGTAAAAGTTTGACACTGTTAACCGCGATATTTAATGGTAAATGCCATACTGGATGGAAGTTATACAATGCTCACGTTAAACTTAATGTACCAAAAATGCTACTCCCACTTCAGTGTAGACAATTTAAAAAGTTTAGCTTCCGCGCGATCATGGTGGATGCTTAAACTATCGAATATCTAGTAATACTCTTTCATGCTTGACAATTTTTTTTGACTTTACAGTTAGGATACAAACGAATAGCCACGGCAGCCCCGTCGCACATGGCATCTGAGACGGTCAAGCTCGTGGTGGAGAAGCTGACTTTTTTTATTGGCACTGATTCGGCTGCACAGCTACCAGTCAAGATCAGTCCACGGCTGAGTCCGTTCTATTTAAAGATACCAAAGTCGTCTCCGATGTCTAAAACGTGTATTTCACTCAAAATAAAGTCGCTCACGGTTAGTCAACCTGCCACTCTTATCTGCGTCCAACAAACGGCGGTCGCAAACGACATCAAAGCGAAGAACACGCAGTGCGCCGCCTCATCTAAGACATCACTCTTTTTCGTCTCCGAGGGTACAATACAACTTGTACATTGTGATAAGGCTGAACGAGTCGTCATTCGACGAGATAGCCGTGGTCCCCGAACATTGGTCTCGATGAGAGAATTGTCTGTTCCAAACCCCACTATGCATGACGAGCGGACGACCAAGAAGTCGGCTCACTAAGAATGGAAAAGCTAATATCATCTATGCCGCTCTTTCAGTTTGATGTGAGGTGACACCTGATATGCTGAAAGCTATAAAGAAAAGCAAAAGCATAAGGAGTTTATAGTCTCGGTGAAGGAGTGTTTGAAAGCTTACATATATTGGTGGCACTGAAAATTGTTTCATTAGTTAAGTGACGTTTTGGACATGAAAGTAAAGGCCCTATTCAGTACTCAGTACATGGACTGATGTCTGCTGCTAAATGTATAATGTTGAAAATGTTTCTGCTGGATAGTAACTGCGGAAATTTTTCCTCACATGATTTTTACTGATACACTGAAGAAGTTGAAAGTACTTTTTTCATATTTTAAAGTGTAAGTGCTGTATCATTTCGCCTATATCTAGATTGTTACTCGATTTTGGAGCCAGCAGGAAGATATCTGCGACTCGTGATGATTCTTAGTATAGAACGGATATCAGAGACTTGAAATTTAAGCAAATAACTACGGCAGATCCGATACTGCGACGTGCGGCAGCACTTTGTGAGAAAGCAAAATCGTCGTCTTGCATGCAAAAAAGGCTCTTGAGCTCTGTCAATTCTTCTTGCTGTGGAACGAGATGATTTTATATGCTTTCGCTCTCTCGATTAAATTAAATGCGGTAATTTACCTTCAATACTGCTTTCAATTAAGATTTGAGAAAGACCGCGCTATTCAAATTTCAGTTTTCTGATAGTCCAATTGTTTTTCCATTTACCCTATTGGCGTACAGCTTAGCCCCTTCTAAAGCGTAGAAAGCTCAGTCATGTCAATAATTTTTGACACAAGCCAATCTCTACCTGCATCACGAAGTTCAGGTGATCATTTTATACAAATAATTAATCAGTTTCTCTACAAGGTGCTAGAAGTAGCGGTAATTTGAGATTCCGCACTTAACTTGTGCTTGCTTTTGATTGTTTAACAATCTTAGATAATATCCAGTGCTTTGGCGTTTCCTCGTTTCGTGTTGAATCATAGAATCATTTGTCTGCATGAACTGTCAATGAAGTCTAGGCACTCAATCGAACATCACAAGTTTCAACTGGCATGCGCACTTTCGTCTTTTTGTAGTTTAATGGTTTGCATACTGCCGTTGATTGCCCACATGACGGGATACAAATTAGGTACATTAATTTAGCTTGCGGCTCTGAAATTTGTGCAGTCAAGCAATTCCAGTCAAGTATTACGGCTATGAACATAAGCTTGGTGTGATCCTCGAAAGATCAGCTAATGCTCCTAGCTTTTATCATCTAGTGACATGGTCGAAGATTCAGCTTGACTAATTTTCTTTCGTCCATCTAGTCCATTAATCCCTGCTCGTGCTGCATTCGACATCACGACGTGGAGCGATGAACTGTCGGTATGTAGGACCGTTCTTATCTCTCACGGGCAGGGCAGTAAGCGTACATGAACATAGTTTGTAGTATCGTATGCACAAGAAAAAAAGTGCTTTTTTCAAGCCACTTGTTGTTATCCAAGTAGGTAGCTCAAATTCGTACATGGACAGACGGGCAAAGCAAATGCTAACAGTGTTTCTATCACCTCAAATACGGCGATTGACACCCATATGAGCTTGTGATAGGAATACAACTACCTTCTTCGTTCAGCATATTTTTCGCGAACGGCATCATTGAGGTTTTAGTATACAGGGGTGGTGCCGTAGAGTAGAACATAGTCTGTTACGATATGGTGTGATGGAGATATAATACGCATAAAGGATTCCAATGCGACGACTGCGCTTATCAGGCAATGCCTCCAAAGAACATTTATATTTTTAATATGTAATGGGTATAGCAATTCGGCAGTCAAAATTGTCTTATAATACACAAAAGAATCTATAAAAGAGCATAAAACAAGCATCATCATACAAGCTTGAAGCTTCAGCGTGAACTTACTATATGCTGTACGACGCGACACTGTATATATACAGCAGATAACGCCAATTCATGCAAAAAATAGAGCTCTACATACTCCTTCGTGAGAGTGATCGTCGTAACGAAGACCTCTAAAAATTAGTTGCTAATTTGGGCTATCCTTGCAAACTGATAGCACGATCTATATAAGGTCAGCAAGCTTGCCATTCACCGTATCGGTAGGCAACATGAGTGTCGACAGAAATGATTTTGCCGGGAGGGGGCATTTAGTCGTGATTCCAAGGCTGAGCTGCGGCATATAGGTGCGTGATATGTTTTTGGCACTCTTTGACTAAAAAAAGTTCTTGAGTCTCTTTTAAAACTATTGCCACGAAGTTTATCAGGGCAATAAATATAGCCGGCATTAAGGCAACACAGCAGAATTCGTGGTCACGTCGTGGAGCGTTAAGCGGGGCAAAAAGCAATAAATAGCGTAAGAAGTACTGTGCATGACGTTGGCGACGCATGAGTGTTGCATGATGCCAAATGTACTATAAAATTACACAAGAAATAATGTTTGTTCCTCCTTCTTTCTAACGACGGTGGAGACGTTAACAGATGCGCTCGATTTAATAAAGAGGCTTTTCTGTATTCAACAAAGTATAATACAAACTTTGGCCTTGTATGAGGCCAAAGTGTAATTTCGTTAGAGGATGCTCCGAGAGGTTTTATGCCTCCCTCTTTGATCAATACACCCATAAATGTCGCGCTCGATGCAAGCATTGTTACTTCTGCTGCCCGAAAAAAGCCATCTATTATACTTCGTTGAATATGGAAATACTACTTTATTAAATCGAGCGCACTTCGCCATTGACTTGATTTCTCTTCCCAGTTAGCTTACCAAAGCTTTTAGTGATACAAAGCTGAATGCATTTTAGGTAGGTGGATAGCATCACATCAAAAAAGCGAGAGATGACACACAATTGCTAACATGGCTACAGCTAATACCGGTAAGGCCATGACGTCATCTGGTGACGTCACAGAGAAATTTTCAAATAAAATTAGAAAAATAGGCTTAGAATAGCAGGTGGTAGCAGTTACTATCAAGAAATGACCACTTTGCCTTTTACTTATAATTCGACAAGTTAGCAGCTTTAATGCAGCCTTTACTTTGCAACAATGCCCGCCCCCAATGTGGCGAAAAAGCGCACTGAAATTATTCGACCGTAGGTATATAAAACAATAATAAACTTGGATTGAAAGGGTATTTTGAGGCTCACCATGGACATCGAGGATGCCAATGGTGTCACAGAGGCGTCACTGGTAAACGACGCCAAGGGATTACGCAGTGCGCTGAAATTTGGCACCAAACCAAGGTTTTTGTCAGCGATGCGCGCTATGAAGGCGTGGGGAACATTTTGAAAATCCTTCAAACGCTTAGCGCTCTACAATTGCTGTATCAATGACGCGCCGACTTCACAACTTCAAGATAGCGGAACCAATATGACAAACTCATTTGATGAGCTGATAGTACGACCCAAACACAGAGAGAGCTAGCCCATGAGTTGTGCCAGCTGATGGTACTTCTTAGCAGCTTGCCCTTGAAGTATGAGTTGACCGTATCAATTGTAAAGAACGCGAAGAACATCGCGCTGATTGCAGTCAAGGCCAAAGATTCGGTGAATCTGACCAGGAAGGAGAATACGGTGAAAGCGCTTCATGTCAATGAAAAGGTTGAAAGACTTTAAAGTTGACGAAGCAACGTTTGGAAAGAAAGCGCCCCAGCGAGTAAATATACATGTATTTTAGCGGTAACTACTTTGGTCAAATGGACTGGAATTTATGACCAGTAAACAATCAAGCAGCGATGATGCGGAATTGCAGTGGTCAAAAGACGATCAGCAAATCGGCTTTCTGTCGGTGAAGCCTCATCGCTCACGACGCTTATTTTAATGATCTCCTCGAACACAAAGTGTTTTGACATTTTTTGCTTTTACTTTGTCATCTGAGCTGTTCCGAAACATCAGAATCGGCTTATGCCATTTTCTGGTAGCACCAAACGGGCTTGTTGTTAAACCTGAGGCGGTGGGATTTCTCTGCTAGCATTTGCCGCTCTATACAGAGCATTTGTAAGAGATAAGCTGCTGTATATGGCGTTTGCTTCACAACGTCGATTTTGATGTCTGCAACTGGATCTCTAACACATTCTATAATATATTGTGAACTGGCCGTCCATAACCTTGATGCTAACCCTGGCCTTTGTTCCAGTCCTTGCTTACTTGAATTATGACTTCCGGCTTTAGCGCTTGCGTTTCGTAAATGCCACCCACTTCTCGCTCGTCGAACCGTACAGGCCGGATTACCCTGACTTGAAATGTTCAAAGTCAGATACACGAGATCTTTTTGTGTAATCTGCATCCCGAGAAAAAGGAATCAAAAGTTGTTGGAGTCGAGGTCCATTCTTTTGGCTTCTTCAAAATAAGCAAAGCCTTGTGATCTATACACGCGCAGATGTGCTGCCACTTCATGCCCAACTCGTACGGTCTAATGTTGGAATTGTCTAGCGATAATTCCAGTAATTCGCTGATCTTACCGCTTCCGCACATCATATAGTAGGCAAGTCCTCGTAATGATGAGTGTTCGCGCTTTTTTTGAATTGCGGTTTCACAGCAGGTTCTGTTCCTCCGTGTGGTAATGCGTGACATCATTCTTGGCACTGATCTTAATAATTCATGTTCACAAAATATATTTGCAGTCAACTATCGTAGGCACTATGATTGCTGCCCCATTGGTGCTTGTAGAGCGGGTTGAGTTTGCTCGGATCAGTGGTCACCTATACATCAGTCCTTATCAGATACAACACCACAAACCGCGAGAAACCATCCACATATGCTAGCACATACCATACGCCAGCCTCCAAAACCGCTTTTTTTAATCCATATTGTTCATGTTTACGATCTTCAGGACACGCAATATCTTCGTAAGCAACTGCGACGATAAAAAATGACCCTTAAGGTATCCTCTACTCGGATCATCAGGGTCTGCCTCACCGCCTACCCATTTTTGCGCTGCATCTCAACAATGCCACTTTTCCCAAAGTGTCCTCAGCAAGTGTGACAGCACTTCAACTTACTACCAACCCCGGCGAACTTCACCAGCCTAGACTCTTCTTACTTGCAGTCCAAAATTTCCAATTTGCCTGTTTTCTTGTCTTAAACAAACGCATGTTGCGTAAATCAAATATGCAGGAAAAACTCTCGAAGTCTGCTCACATGCCACGCTTTCTTAGCTCGCTAAGTGTGAATTTGTTGAGTTCGTAATGTACCGTACCTTAACCAGATTGAAAGTCAAGCCGTCAAGTTTTATGTGACTGGCCGTGTCCTCACTAGTCACTCGCCGCTTCTTGCGGTCCGCAACGCTAATCACCGGACCAGGGTCGCGTCATATCGGCTCCAAAATGCGCTAGGATCGACGAAAATGAACTCATCGCTAACGCATCTCCTTCTTATGCTGCTAGTGTTAGCGAGACGGATGATGTCCCAACTACGTATTGGCAAGCAATGCATATAAAAACGACTTTTATGACTGGCCGAAGCTATGAGCGCAAAGATCAAGGCTCGCAAAGGAGTAGGTATGTGGATGCTGAAAGAAATTGTTTTTGATCGATCGAGTGAAAATTGACTTTTGCAGCAAAAGAATACGACCTGGAGCAAGTGGTATGCTACAAAGTCTAACATTTTGCAAGCCTCAAGAATAATTTTGGTGGTGATTCACTTGTTTGCTGCGAATATACCTTCTGTCAGAGTTGTGCTACCGGTACTGACTGCAAACATATTAAGCAAGCGGAGAGCACAAGTTTGCAAAAATACAGCACCTTCATAAGTGGGTGACGAAAATTCTTATCTGTAAGGCTAGTTGACAATTTAGCTGACTATTGCGTCAAGACAAGCGTACACGAATTTGAGACGCTATTAGAAGTATTAAAGATACTGAACCTGGAACAACTTGAAGCTGCTGAGCTTTTAATAAGTTTACAACCGACATTATCTAGAGATGGTATTTCTAGATCGAAGAACTCCTCTTGCTATCTCTGATGTATCTTATTGACAGCGTTTAGACACAAAAATTCCAAAGGTTTCGAAGATCTAAAATAATATATTCTAACGGAACGATGTAGTGTCGAAATTTATACCGTCGAATTTCAACCGGGTAGAAAAGTGTAATTGGAATAGGCAATGTCCAATGTCACGATGGTAATGCATACCTTATGAGTAATGCTTCGCTCACAGGGTTTAGATTGGCATGATGCGGAAGCCAGAAGAACTCGCTCTTGTCACCGACATTCAGCGCAAATAAGGCTTAACGTAATGACTTGTTCCAGCTTTTGATACAGTGAAAGAGGCAATGGTAACTGAACAAATGCCAATTTCATGAAAGAGCGTGTTGCTTAGCAATGTGTTGAAGTGCACCTTCTAAGACACACTAAATTTGTTCGGTGCTTACTACTCGCGCGAAATGAGAGGATGAAATATATGACGACATTTAATACGCGTAGCGGTAAGCTATAAGAGATAATAGTTCTGTAGCAGCGTTTGTTGACGCCTTGGAGACCTTAATTGTTGAGCTTTTTTCACAGCTATTTCTACCATGACAGTCCTCATCTGCTTTGCAAAAAGCAATATAGATCCTTTCGAGAAGGTATAGCTGTTGCAAGTTCTTGGTCAATGCTGCCAGTCCCAAACATTTGTAGAAGTGCTTTGACCTAGCCAGCTATGTACACAAGTGCGATGCTGTCTTTGCGAGATTTGCAAAGCCACTGTTTAGAGCATTAGAACTGACATAGAGTGTTGTTGCAAAAGTCAGCACCAAAATGATTTGAACCATATCAAGAAAGCCTTCAGCAAATACTCGCTTTAGCCTTACGGACAAGACAAAGCCGTTAAGCAAGCGTTACAGTATGTTATGAATTGCACGATACGGAGCACAAATTGGACACTTATAAGCGGGTCGCTCAATCTAATTTAAAGAGCTTAGGGTTTCCAGACGAAGTATTCGGTTTAGGCAAAAAATCGTTTGCCATGAAGTATGAACAAATAAAGCTCTAAGTGCCTTTCCGAGCTTATGCGATTTGGAATGTATTCTGAATACGCGTCTTTGCTGATGACAAAGAACGCCCCACCTGTCCTTGTAATTTGAAAGGTCGCTGCAATTTTTCAAGAAATACAGCTTTTGCTCTTAATTTTTGTGCGGTACGCTTAATTGGCTTGCCGACAACATAATGCGTGGACTGGATCATGAAAGAAAAAGATTAACAGGATAAATGACTGCATTGGTAAATGAAATCGCTAGACAAAACAACTTACGCTAGCTTAAGACCATTGCTGCAATTTGCCGTCACTAGCAAAGATGCCTAGGTCCAAAAGCCAGCCCTCATAGATCACTATCGGTAAACCGACGTTCTATTCTGCTAAGAAGTAGATCTGCTAGATCTGGTCATGAGATACGGTGTATTTTTGAAGGCACATAAACCGAGATAACACATTTTCTTTTGCGATTATTACGTATTGGAGACTCCGCACGTACAAGGGTTGGACAGGCTGTGAGACTTGTCAAAGGGTTGAATAAGTGGCTCGTACGATGACGCTTTTATTGATTTTGCCAGTACTATACGCTTATCAGACTTGACTTTGTCTATGGCTTGCCGAAATTCGGATGTATCACGAGCATTGTTTTTGTATGCTCCCGTGCATTCAGCAATCCGGAGTTGGCTTTGCTGATGCTAACAGTAGATCGTCTTTAAACGACTGGTCATACCGATAGGGCCAATCATTTACACTATGCAACAAGTTTTCAGATGCACCAATTTTTTGGGCTATCAAAATATTCATACCTGAGTTTGCACTCAGCAATGCCGTTCAGGCATTGACGAATTTTACACTTTCATGTGGAAGGGCTGGGGATTTTTATACTTTGCTTATTCTTTAGGAACAAGTGCACTGGTGTGTGATTTTAAAAGCATTCTAATTTCAGGTCTCAAAGTTGAGGTTATGTTTGCACGGAAACGTTTCCATGGTCGTCAAATATTTCAAAATGCAATGACGTTCGTTGTAGGTCACCAAAACGATTTGTTATGCAACCAAAATAGCAGATTTTAAATGCGTCTACCTATGTGACAGAGAATAGCTTTTTTCGAGAAACTTACCACAAAATAGTTACTCTGGTTATCAGCAGCAATCTAAA
This sequence comes from Plasmopara muralis, assembly GCA_003676415.1. Lineage (NCBI taxonomy): Eukaryota > Oomycota > Peronosporomycetes > Peronosporales > Peronosporaceae > Plasmopara > Plasmopara muralis. The sequence goes on along the minus strand of RCHQ01000066.1, from coordinate 180,000 downwards.
ATGTCGTTTCGTCAGACCTTTTACGGTCCAAAAAATCAATAAACGGCCTACACCGTCGCCTTGTCAGACACGACGTCGACGTAGCCAATGTTTTTAAAGAAAACATCGTAAGAAACATTATAAATCGTAAGCTTTCGATGCCCGTGTTTGTCCTGAGAAGCCTCTCAACTTCTGCCAGCCTTAGCTCTAAACATTCTTCTAAGGCGAGTACAGCTTGCCATACGGCAGGTGGAAGAACCCATGATTACCCATGAGATTGAGGCGCCAAGTGCTTTATATGCTGCTTTGTAACGCCAACTGAGTCTGAGAAGGAGCGACTTTCCAAAACAAGGTGCGCGGCAGCTTATTTAGCCATAGATCTAAGAGCTACATGGGCAAAAAGTTTGCTTTTATCTCTATGGCCTCGAAAATTCGCTATCACCCTAGCAAAGCCTTGGCTTGACCACTGATGCCAATCCTGAATGCGACTCAAAGCACTTACAATTTTTCGCGTGGAGGTTGTCGTTTACATGAAAGTGGCGTAAAGCGAAAGCGATAGCGCAGACAAAAAGATGACGCCACTATTGTTTCCAAGAGTTTGTTTTTTCTGGGCAACATGTATCAGGAGTGCACGTCGTTCCTCAATCTATGCATGAGGAACGACGTGCACTCCTGTGGTCAAACTTGAGGTGCAATTCTGTGATCCTGATTATAATTTCGCTCAAAAAGTGAAAGTAAGAATTACCTCACGGCAGGCGAAGCGATTCAATGTACTATCGCCGCCATCGACAACATTGGTATTCCTTAGACTAGTCATGCTTGTTGTTCAAGGAGTCAGTAAATCTTTTTCATTGGCGGTGATCTGCGTCAAAGCCCTGCAGCAGTGTGTCTTAAGGATCATAGCTATTTATGTTTAAAGGGTTAGTCATCGGGGCCACCCTAGAAATAAAAAAAATTCCCACTCCCGACGTCGTCAAAATTGTCAGCGAGGCATCATAGATAGGATATTATGGCTGGCAACCTCCGTGAGGTCCCTTGCATTGACGGGTGAGACCTTTCGCATATTCAGCGTAAGTTAAACACCTATTTAGGACTAACCTCAGTCAATAAAGCCCTTTTGACAATATAACTGTTTGTTTTGAGCTCCCTCGTATACTGTGTGCAGGAACGTTGTTGCTGGAATTCTCGTGGCGCTTCTTCACCAAAAGGTGGAGGCGCCTATGATATATAGGTTGATGACGAACTTCTTTTGCCGTCGCCCACCGTGAAAAATCCTTTAAAGACTTCTTACCCAAGCAACTCTTTGGAGAGTGAGTCATGTCACACACGGCATTGGCGCAATCTTCGGCGTAGACGCAGCCATCAAAGCAACGATCTTTATATGCAAAATGGTTGGATAGGTCCTCGTTTGATGATCTTTTTCTGCTGCCTGTTTGGCACTGTCACGAGCAGTCTAGCTATTCGTTTGAAGTCCTAAAACACTCGCACCTTTCCTATTAAACGGATGTCGAATCTTGGTGGGACTTTGTAATATTCAAAGCCATACTGCATTTCTAATAAATAAGAGAAGGTCGTTGAATCGACTTCAAAACCTCAGGAGGGACCGAAAAGACAATCTACCCTTATAGACTTTGAACTCACCACCAAGGCCTACCAGATGTAACAGGGTCGCACAGAACCTCGCGCAGAGGAGGCATGTAAAAGGATACGTAATCTGCTGGCTTACGACTATCAATCATTTTTGGCCTCAAGGGATCGAAGCGTGCAATCGATGCAGCTTCATGACAACTTCATTGTGCTCAAACGGTATAATAACTGGTGAAGTCCCATTATAAGCCAACGTTTATGACCCCCCATTTCGAAAGTTTGCTTTAAAGCAACAATTAATTTCCTGACAGAAGTTAGAGGTGGTTCATAAAAATTCCATCGGTAGAAATGTGTAAAAATCTCAAAGTCTTTAAAAAGTGAAAGTACAGTGCATGACCGTAGCCTATCCCTATAGGCTAAATATTCTCCGCAGTGATAAAATTATCGGGTCTTGTCGCTATGACTGCAGAAGCCAAGGCTAAGGAATTCGAAGCGCAAGGAGAGAAGGCGCTTAAGAAGACATCCTTCTTTTCTTTTGGGTCGAAATCGCAGCGCAACGATGACGCTTGTGATTTATTCGTGAAGGCTGGCAACCAGTATAAGATTGCTAAGAATTGTGCGTCCAACAGCCTTTTTTCTGTTCTTTTGACTGAGCCTATTGACGTAGATACTGTTGTTACAATGCAGGGCAGAAAGCGGCCGAGGCATTTGAAAAGTGTGCGCGCTGCCAGGTACATTTGTGGTTATACTCTTATAGACTGGTGAATTTTTATGACTAGCTTGGTCGTGCAGGCTCGCATGAATGAGAACTCGCGTGCTGCCCAGTTCTACCAGCAGGCGGCGGAAGCGCTCGCGAAGGTGAATCCAATGGGCAAGTTTAGAGGAGAAGATGGACACCTTGAATGTGATGGAGGCTGATGTGCGATGCCTGATGTCTTTTTAGATGCGATGGTGCACTATAAGACGGCCATCTCAATGCTGTGCGATGCTGGCCGCTTCTCCAACGCTGCTAAGCTACAAAAGCAGATTGGTGAAATTTACGAGCAGCAGGAAAACAAGGAGGAAGCGTTGGAGGCTTATAGTAAGGCTGCCGATTACTTTTCGGGAGAGAACCAAGCGTCTTCGGCTAATTCTATGATGCTCAAGGTTGCGCAATTTTCGGCAGAGCTGGGGAAGTAAGTGATGAGTAGTTAATATCTAAACTTTAGAAACTGGTGGCTGACACGTTTTGATGTGTTTAGATACGATGCGGCACTTGAGATTTATGAAACCATCGCAAAGTCTTCAATGGAGTCAAATTTGCTTAAATTTAACGCGAAGAACCATCTGCTGAACGCTGGTATTTGCGCGCTGGCAACGAAAGACATGGTGCTTGTGCAAATGAAGTGGGAGGAATTTCAGGAAATTGATTACACTTTTGCAGACAGCCGGGAAGGGAAATTTTTGCAGGCTATGAATCAAAGTTACGAGGCATTTAATGCTGATGCTTTTGCAGACGCCGTGTACCAGTACGACAGGATCTCCAAAGTCGAGCCTTGGAAGGTTACACTGTTGTTGCGTATCAAGGAGGGCATCGTGGGGGAGGTGGATGTCACCCAAGACTTGACTTAAGCACTCGGCAACGAATAACGACTATTGTGGTTGTAGAATTTGTCATCGCTTTGCATATGAAGGCTGTTAAGTCATTTGATAATACAGATAAGGGCGTGCATTTAAGATTTGCGACTTAATCGTCGTCATCGTCGCCAATGATACTCTTCTTCTCTGAAAACTTCACTGACGAAGACACAAGCGGGCCCTGCAGGTAGAAGAAATACTTTTGGTACGCCAAAACCGAAGCTTCTGCTGTTTCTGTCGGTGCCTCTTCGGTTGTGACATTCTTGTTGTCAATCTTAATCTCACACTTGTTCTCCTGAAGTGCCTTCTCCCTTGACTGCTCTTCCAAGCTATCTGAAGATCGTCCAGGGAAAAACTCGCCCTTAGATAATGCTACCCGTTCCTCTTCCTTTATTAAATAGGCCCCCACAATGATTTAGCATTATACCGCTAGACGCCTACAATGTAATGTCGTACCATTAGTCGTTGATGAACAGTAAACCATGATGGCAGTTGATGCGGCAAAGTGACTAAGTCGACGTCAAATAGCTCGATAAATTGTTCATTCTCGAATCGGGTTTTGACACTGCCTGCAATATTTCGATACTACTCCCACAGCTTGTCAGCTCAAAGCAACAAAAACGCTCAAATCTCCCCCCACCTTGTCAATAGTTGACGTCAGACTCCAGTTTTGCAGTCGTCGTAGACAGCCGATCATAGTGCCAGCAAAGTGCACCCCAGTTCTATAATCAATCAGTGCATCAAATCGAGTTTTCACCAACAGTCGTGCACCTCCTTCAATCTTTATCGTACTTGCACATAATTAAAATGGGGTGAAGTCTCTGGTCCAGAATGCACTCGATGGCCTCTTTGGCCATGCCCTCTGAGATGCCCTTCCATTGGGACGACGCTGTGCGGTATTTCGTGCCTAGGTGGATCTACGCACAGATAATTTTAAGTCGATACTCAACACGTCGCACGTTGAGAAAACAGTACGCACTACGTTGATATCTTTTTCGGCAAAAAAAGCGGCCAAGTCGCGCGAGAGATCGTCGTACGAGAGGTATACCACTGTGTTGAGCTGCAGCGTTGCCAAGAATGAGAACGACGACGCGTCACATTTGTTCGAGCGATAAACCTGGTCTTCTACGATTTCGAAAAAGAGCGGTGGATTCATGGAAGGCAACACCGTTGCCATCACAGCCGCCGTGCCGTCCGAGTTTGTGTCCGCCATGGTAATTGACCTTCAATGATTACTATCCTTTCAATGTTGTTATTCTTTACTTATTCGTTTAGTATGGTACTATCTGATATAGCGCTCTCAATTTCTATACTACAATCTACACGCTCTTAGTACCTACTACGCCATAGGGCACGCGTTGCGTCAATGCTGGACGTCGTCCTGTTCAGCAAGTTTCATATCCTAAAGCTGCAAGAATACCGTTTATTAAGTGACTCTTGAATACAATTTGATTTCTGTTTAGTTTACCTATAATTCTGCATACGCACTGAATTTAATTCGGTAGTAAAGGGAGCGCTTTGCCTGTTTTGTCTGTGCGCACTTCTTCCTTAACGTGTGACCACATATTATTGTGTGACACAAGGGGGGGAGAACGTCGTTTAAAATTTCGAAAAAGGACCGCCGAAAGTTCAATCTCCAGGAAACGCAAGAAAGCAACGTCGAGATGGCTACCCAGATTGCTGACGCGAGCGTGAGCTTCAGCAGCAGCGAAAGTGCACCAGAGCTATCCAAATTAGAAGTGACGCGTCTGGCATTGGCTCAGGAGCAGAAAAAGCGCATTGACGCCGCCGTTGCGCGTATAAATGGGAAGAAGGAGGGCGGTAAGCGGAAGAACTTGGGCTCGCCTGATTCGAGCCATCGTAGCAAGAAGAGCAAGACAGTGGTGGATGTGGGAAATGATCAAGCAGAAAAGCAGAATTCAATTGCACGTAGGATGGTGGATCGATTCTCGTCTATGCCTGAGCCCGAACACGAAGAAGAAGCCGAGCAAGAGACGACACGCTCGATGTCCACATCGCAGTTTGTAGCTCCTTCTACAATGGCTACTTGTCCTTCTGACACCATTTCACGGTAAATAGCACGTATAGTGTTAACGCACAATAGTACGAGGAAATGCTGATTGAAAGTGTGTGTAGTGAGGCGACGGAGAAGAGATGTGCGACTTCCAAGCTAAAGATGGCAGAAAAAGAAACAGAGAAGAAGTTGAACGCTGAGGTAGCCACTTGTTCAACAAATGGAGATAAAGATGATGAGGGAAAGGAGAAGGAGGAGGAAAAGGAAGAGAAAATCGATTGGGATGGACCCACTACTAACTACCATATCAAACAGCTTGGTCTGGACGATCAGGTGGACATATATGCTCCTGTTGTTCAGCAGCAACATGATGTGCAACGTGTGCGTGAGCGCACCAAGTACATGCCCAGTGGCGAAAGCACAAAGATATCGAGCGACGCGGAAGCTGATTTGGACTTTGCTCAGAAGAATGTACTGAGCCAAGAAAGTGAAACATTCGACACTCTATCACCGCCCGAGGTCGAGACGAGCGAGAATCAGGTGCTTACTGGAACGACAGAAGAGTTGGAGAAACAAGGTACAGCTATCCAGACGACTGGTTTTCAATGGACTTGGATGAAATGGGTGTTTTTTTACTTGCCACTGGTTCTCGTGGCACTTATTGTTCTTGGGTTCACGCTGCTCTTTGCGATCGACTGGTCGCAAGAGACTTTTCACTTTTGCGAAATTGATGGTGAGAGTGCACAGGGTACGTTGAGTGTCACTGCTACGATTTCTGCATTGTATGGATTGAACTGGATACCGCTTTATTGTATGGTTGTTTGTGCTCGTGTCTGCTGTAGGTACTGATGAGAAATTTTCGTGCGCTTCCTTTGTAAAAACGCTGGCATTGGTCAAGTTTACGTTGCGAGAGACTGCATTACAGATTCAGGAAGTTGCCAAGTCTTATTTTAATTAAGCTGACGCGAGATTGCTCTTGTTTTTGCCGCCATTGCCAGTTGCTGAGGGAGTCCTGGTCCTTACAAACGTGTTGACAAGGACCTACACGATTGCACATAGTATAATATATACTATATGCGATCCGACATTGTACTAGTCTTCGTAGTGAGTTAATGAATTGGATAACTTAAGACAATACGACACATATTAAGGAGATGCATTCAATACCAAAGATGGCGAAAAGTATAACCATGTCATACGCTTTGTTACTAAAGTGGATACATGTAGCATGTTACAGTACGTCTCATTTATCCGATTCAGAGCCACCTGAATCATGGCTACCACTAAGATCGTGCTGTCTTTCGAAGGCGAGCGAGAGCTGGTGACGGAAGCACGCGCCCATGAGCTTGTACAAATGTACGCTGATGCAGAGGCACAGATGCATCTGCCGGTATTTACGCACATCACACTGCGCAACAAGAGCTACACACTCGAGGCGGCGCGCGTGATCGCCGCCTTCTTTTCGCGTCTCGAGGCGCTTGGTGCCTTTGAAAAGCTTACGAGCGTAGACTTTGCCGATATGATCGCCGGTCGTCCCGAGGAGGAAGCTCTGCAAGTGCTGGCCACGCTTTGCGACGCGCTGAGCGCTATCAAGACGCTGACGCGCATTGACCTCAGCGACAATGCACTCGGTGAAAAGGGGGTTCGTGCCTGTTTTGGGCTGCTACAGAATCAGGCACAGCTGCAGCACATTTATTTCTGCAATAACGGCATTTCGGCCGCGGCCGCGAATGTTATTGCTCACGAAGTGCTGCTGTTCCGTGGTCTGGATACGCCCACGAAGCTTGAGACATTTCATTTTTACAACAATATGAGCGGGGATGGTGGGGCCATTGCACTAGCCAAGATTTTGCCATTGTCTCCCGCGCTAAAAGACTTGCGCTTCTCAGCCACGCGCGCTCAAAGAGAGGGAAGTTTGACGTTCGCGAAAGCGTTGGCCTCTCTTCGAAAGCTCGAGAAACTTGACCTCAGTGATAATACGTTCAAAGCGTCTGGAGGCGAAGCGATTGCTGCAGCCGTCAAAAATATGCCCAACTTGCGGGAGATAAACCTCCGTGACGCTGCTATTGAGGACGACGGTCTCGTGGCAATGGTCGAGGCGATAATTGAGGCTGGCGCAGCCAAGGAACTCGCAGAGCTTGATGTTTCTGGTAATGATCTGACTGCTGAAAGCATGCAGTCATTAGACCAGCTACTTCGTATCAGTACTGCTCTGCGTGTGTTGCAGTTAGAGGAGAATGAGATTGGATCCAAGGGCGCCAAAGCCATTGCCAAAGCTCTAATGATCGGATCGCCAGCGTTGGAGAAGGTTGTCGCGAATGTAAATGAAATCGGGGCCTCTGGTGCACTCGCACTCGTAAAGGCTGTCGTGGACAAGAAGCTGTTTGTGAAGCTTGATATGGATGGCAACCAAATCTCGGCCGATGGCGTGGCAAAAATTGAGGAGCTACTGGAAAGTAAGGATAGAGGTCACGTACTCGGCTCACTAGACGACAATGATGAAGACGATGAGGAGGAAGACAACGATACTCTAGACCAAGTGACAGCGATGCTTGACAAGGTGACGATCAAAGCAGAAGTTGATCAGTAGAATTGAAATTGCTCAATTGTAAAACAATTTCTGTACAATTATAAATGTTTCGCCAAAGTATGTTAAATGAAGTATATATTAAATCGTTGGGATTCGCTCGCTGCCCATGAGCTGGTCCAATACATCCATGTCACAGATATAGAAAGTATTTATTTCCATTTCTCTGTTTTGACATTATGACCCATTTGATCTGTCGGATACTGTACAGCGTCACGGAGGTTTTAAATAGTAATTTCACGGTTAGTAATGGCTCGATTGAGTCACATTTTCATCTTTAAAAAGTTTACCCATGCGATATTTCCAGCTCTTAATCCTTCGGGGCTAAATAACTCTGAAAGCTCTAGTAGAGTCTCCAATAAAAGGTTCGATTTTTTGGTCGTGACACAACGACCTATTGAGCTAACAATTATCTGGTTAAGGCCTTTAAAACAATCATGGGGTTGCTCGTGGCAACCAAAGACCGCTTTCGTATAGCATCCTAAATTGCTTTTTGCGAAGCTATGCTACCCGTTCTTGGTGACAATTTGCTACCAAACTGTAGACCTGTATAAACAAACGGTTTTCAGAGCTATTCATCCCGCTCGAGAAAATTTGTTACTCGCAGAGGGTGGTACTATATATTTCTCACTGTGTCTTGCGTTCTTGTCTTTCGCTTCAAGAATCGTGTTTACCGCAGCTGATGGTGCTAAGTTATTGACGTATGAAACTATGCTACACACTTGTAGAATGCCCCTTTAGCGACTTGTGCGGTTGATCAGCAGAGCTTGGCTACCCAACAAGAAACGTCTTGAAGACGTCGTCACGTCTACCTTCGACGAAACATTAGTATCTTTGACTTTTCCCTTGTTTTGTTTAGGCATGTACTTGTCTAGACTAAGCATAACAACGGTAGACAGATGACTCACTAACCACGTGTTGCTAGGCTCGGGTAGCTGTCACTTATAAATATGCATCGCCAAGAAAGCCGGGACTCGTGCTTTTGTAGCCACACTAAGCCCAGGACAAATCTTATTTGTCTATGTCAAGGACTAGAAATGACTTCGTGCTGCCAAATCCTTAACTGTCGCAACCAGTTCTATTTCAATCTTTAGAAAGTCTGAAGGCGATCTGTTGTCAGACGAACCGGACAACTTTCCTTTCGTTGCTCGCCCTTAAAGCATTCGTCAACCTATTTCAGCCGCACTCGTTTGCCGACGCGCAGCTTCTAGGCAGCATCGACTTCGTTCGTAAAGCTCAAACATCAAAATGCGGTCCAGCTGTTTGGTAGCAGGGAAAGCTGCTAAAACAGCGTTAGACTCAGGCCGATTGAACTTTCGAGCAGTTCAGACTGCGTGTACTCAGGCTGTTCGAATCGAACCAATACAATTGCATAGGTACAGGCAGACAATCTATGTGGAATTAGCCCGATAAAATTACTGGATGTGACAAGGTCACACAGCATCTTGTGAAGGGAAGGTGTACATAAGAACCTTGGATCTTCACGTGAAAAACCATTCACCGTCCTTGGTCTTAAAAAAATGCCGTGTGAAGAACAGAACAAGTCTCAAACTGATTATATTTGGTTTCAATTCAGTCCTACTTACGATTCTGCACATAACTAAAATTAATTATGCGGTTTAAAAAGAAGCTATATTCGAAACCATTAGTATGCAAACCACCATTTTTAGGCACAAAGCCCCGACTTTACCTTGCGTTCATCAGTTAACTTCGTGTTATATTTAAACTGGTACAATTATTAGGAATTTGAGGTAACATTGACAACCTAAGGTCTTACAAAAAAACTTCATTTTACTCCACTGCACTTTATTGCGTTAAACTAGAGTAAGTAAGCAATTTATACCTTCACGTCTAAAGTTTCTGCCAAACAAAGAGGTCACTTTAATTACTTTAATCGCCCATATCTTATCATTTACTCATAAAGAGAAATTTAACTAGTTATTTATTGCTATCATGAGTACTTAAATACTCATATGTAATTTGCCATCAAGACTTCAACAGGATAGGGAGGCACACAGTAGGCAACAGGAAATTCCCGTTAGATACGATTGTTTAACGCAGGCGTACAGCGATCACAGTTAAATGGCTATGAGTGGGTAGACATTCTCTGAATTAAACGACGAAGACACAAAATACAATGTACATCTGGAAGAAAATAATGCTATAACTAGCGGTCAAATCGTTTATTTGGTACCCACTATATGTAAGCGACTCAAGTATATGGTGATCTTTGAATTATGTCAGAGGGTCAAACGTGCGGCTCACGCGCAAGCTTTTCTGGGAAGTCTTCCTGTAACGTAAACATATAGAAGGTCATGAGCCACGACTTTGTCTTTGGATCTCAGGAGGATAATGGCATCACAAGGCTAATGCTATTGCGAGTGCTACCCAAGCAAGACGGTGCATTTAGCTCTCTTTTTGGCCAATATAACCGAGGAAATAACGGCGTGGATATCTACACAACACGCTTACTGATGTTTTTGGAAGATTTTATCCCGACAGATGGCTGGACGAAGGTGCTTGATTGTGTGCCAAAAGCACACTAGGCGGTATGCGCGCTGAGGTACCACATTCGTGCTTCGATACCCTATCTTTGATTGAGTTTGAACACATCCATGCGATTCAAGCATCGAAGTACTCTAACTTCTTATGTAAATTTGCTTAGATACTTTAAAGCTCTGCTGATGTCATTTTAAGCACAACAATTTTACAATATACGTGAGGGAAAGGCTCGTGCAACCTTTTTCTGCTAGTTTATAAATTAGCAATCTACAATCTGCAGGGTGACAAATGCAATTGTATCCTCCTAAAGGATCATCACATTCTGTGAAATTTTCGAGCAAGAAGTCTAATTCGGTAAGCATAATTTTTATCGAACCTTTTACAATTTCGGAATAACATGGGACAGCGAGTACCATCGACCCTTCTAAGACGAGGTCGCGCCAAATGCTTGTAGAGTTTTTGGACGAATTGCGGTTCCTACGGCTCCCCATTGATACCACTTTGATTATTTTGAAGATCATTTTATGATATAGGATGAGCCTATAAAATTGAAGAGTCTAAAGTTCAAACACACTGAACAAACTAGGATACGTAAGTATGCTAAGAACATAAATGGTCTTAGCATACTTACGTATCCTAAGGCAAAGATCTCAGAAATGTATTGGTCTCGTCATAACGCGATGTCAAACGCTGGGAATAAAGTGTCAACCACGAGTATGGTGTCGCGCCGACTATATTCTAATATGTGGTAAAAAGATCAAGAATTAGTCGTTGTTTTACTTCAATTTGCAAAAGATTAGTCGTAGCTGAGACGATTTTACAATTTTGACGAGTTATGTAAAGCAAGACACCCGCGCCACCACCCGAGGACCCTAAAACCGTTTTGATAGTGTCCCTGCTTCACAATTATCTCCACATAGAAGTGGTGCTGATCATGACGGTCGAGGAGGTTAAACGAGCCCGCTTTTGCTTCGATCTTTGATAAGGAGCAGCAGCTTTTTTGCGACTGAATACGCTATAATATTCGCTCGTGCTACGTCAATTTATTAGTTGTGCCAGACTTTCTACTATTTAAAAAGGTATGAGTCTACTCTTATCATTGAAATCTCAAAACGATGTGATGCAATGGCTTAGCTAAGCTGTCTTTACGATAGCTGTGATTTTCTTACCGTAGCCCAAACCCATGTTATCCAAATATTATATGCAACATGACATACCTCATTCTTTACTTTAGGCTTGATGCAGTCTTTAATTTATTACTGTTTTACATGAGAATGAGACATAAAAATTTATTTTGTGTATGCAAGTAGTTCTTTTAAAAATGCAATTTAGGAACGCCACCAATATTAAATTCGCGTCTACTAGCAAGACAAGGCACCGCTTTACAAGCGTTTGAGACTTTGGAGCTCACCCGCTAAAGAAATGGCTGTTCGCCACAAACAAGCACAGTCTGCGCTTCCAGTAAATAAACTAAGACGAGCAGAATCCTGTGCAAATAAAAATTTGCGGCTTTTACAGCACACTCCAGCACCAAGCTCAATAAGATAGTCCTCATCCTTAACTCGTTAGCATAACCATAGTCTTATTCTGCCAGTATCGGTGACGCCTATTGAAACTGTGCTTGGCCATTTGCCAGGCGATTGTACGCCGGCGCTCTTTCGTGTATCTTTCTTTAGTTTCTCCGGATACAAACCAGATGGAGAGGTACTCTAGAGATATCGGGCGATCGGCATTATACTCGACTTATCACCAAGATGGCAAGGGTGAACGAAGTTCTCCAGGCTTTCTGTTCCTACCTCTTAAGCTAGCGATCAGCAGTGTAGTGGCTATTTAGCTCACTCGTACATATTCTTGTCCGACTGCCTTTTAGTTCTAAAATGACAATAAAAAATGAAAGTGTGGAGCACTTAAAATGTATACCTTTTTCGTAAGCGAGAGTTTTGAGAATGCAGTGGTCAACATCTCACCAAGGACGGAGCCGCGCCTTCTGTGCCTTGAACCGCACCCGAAGTCTTGGCTCTATCTGAATTAAGTAGCCAAACCTTGGGCTGATAGAAAGAAGATGAAACGGCAATTCTTGCTTTAACCTAGAGAATGCTCCAAGGAATGGAGGTGTGACTTTTAAAAGGGAGAGACCAGAGTAAAGTTGTGATCAGTAAACATAAGCACTAAGTGATCGTTTTTAAAAACAACTAGAGCTGAAACGTTAGAGTAGAGAGAACGATTTGAAGTCGTAAAGATTAATAACGCTTTGTGTATAATTTCGATGACAAGTAAGAAAAAACGTCTTGCGCTCTGCTTAACGCTTTTAATGAGTACAATTGCGTTCAAAAACAGTTTGAAGGGTCATAATTTCAAAAGTCAGGACCGAGTAAAGACGCGTTTTGGGATGCGTAAAGAGCATCGAAATATCTCGTCATGGGCACACCTTTGACAATCCTAGTCTACCATCGTAAAACAAATGAGGTTAATGTAGGCAAAGTAACTGCATCTTAGCCAATGTCTTCCTTAAAATAAGAAGTTTGCGTCGGCAAAATGACACAGGGTCATACAATTTCTTCTCGCACGAGGTTTGTTGTTGTTTCTGGCGCTTCAAGACTATGGTAAAGCCTATGGCATTGCTGTCATGCACAGTCTTGTTGCCAAGAAAAATGGCCGTGTGCCGTTTTGTGCCCTCACCACTCAGCAATTACTCGGACGAGATATATTCTATCGTTCGGTAAATGACTGCTTACTATCCCACGCTTAAAGAGTGTCAAAGTATAAAACAAATCGCAGTAAGAAAGACGACGTAACTAGTGAAGTTTACCCGAATGGTTCATCCTTGAATGCTTACTAGGCAATGATGTATGCTTGCTATTTTGGCAGAGACTACATTCAATTAATATCCTTCAAAATACCAATACAAATACTGTTTAAGTGTCTTCTTTGCACCAATAGCCGCCATGCTTTTAAAGCCCAATGCCACGAAAAAGTTGCCGTCTACACAAACCTCAGCTTTGTGCCATGACCCAAGATACATCCTCATTCAGCAACTGTTGGGCTACAATTGAAAATTGAAAGAGGAGTGATATCCATTGCTCTTCGACTTTTATTAGAACTTCGTTTGGTCACAGCGAATACCAAACAGACAGAAAGAGAGCTGCGGTACGATGGAATCATCGCTTAGAGAAATCAACCAAGGTTAGTTCAAGAAGGGTGCTTCGACTGCCGTAAGCGGCGAGTCTTTAAAAGATATCCCGCTATAAAGCCGCTCAGCCAAGAAAGAATCTGTTACAGCCTCTCACCCCATTGCGGTGAGGAAATCCGTGAATCACTCCTCCTTACCTTTTGATCGCGGACACATTCCTTTAGGCTATAGGTACGACAAGGGGCGACAGAAGCACTCCGAAATAATTGTTGCTTGCTCGGGCTGCGGAAATCTTCAGAATCGTTTCAACGCTGGTAAAAACAACCTCATGACTCGGAAATTTGTCATTAGGCTCACCGGCTTCACAAAAAGTCTCACCTATGGAAGTGAGGGAAGTCTATATTTTATCACAGGATCCAAAAACCAAGACCAGATCTAAGATACACTTGTTGATGAAGCCATCGATATCAAAGTCTTCAATAGCTCACAAGCTGACAACCGACTGTGCAACTCCAAAGGCATTAAAGGTTGCTCAAGCTGCAACATCACAGCCTACACGATGGTAGACATCTGGATTATGCATCCGGCATGAGGTCGCTCAAAGAATATGACCGTTCTTGGATAGAGTGCTACGCTTAACTACCTCTTAAGAAGTTTGCCGGTAATCGCGAATCGGCCCTGGCCGTCGATTTGCATCGTCTGCGAGGCGTCCTCGGACCGTTTGGCCTCGAGAAGAAAACATCGTTCTTTTGCCGTATCACTCTTGAGATCTAACGCTCAATTGATCCGCGCATTTTGGCGCGAAGTCTTCAAACTGCGTCGAAACATTGCCTACCTCTAAACATGCTTTTTTGTGGTGAGCTCGATGAGTACTCAAATTTAAAGTCCTATGGTCAATCAAGCAGGGCCTGCAGTCACTGTCACCAACAGTATCGAGGATGGGGACAGAATTTTAATGAGATGCCGGGATAACCTCAGGCTCCACCCGAAATTCACACAAAGATTATCGCTATACATTTCTTGTCTTTAGCTTCTAGTTAAAATCTCAAAAACTTTGTGGGGGCTAAAAGCATAAGTATGCCGCTTTAAAGCCGTACTAAACCAATATAGTTTTAGCGAAGTTCATTCCATAAATGCTACACCTATAAAAATCTGCGACGCACACAAATAACTTTTTTTCACGGCATCATGATCTTATAATCCGTTCGTAAGTTCCCCCTCTTCTTCATTAAGGCGCTTTTTTTCTAAAAGGTAATTTGATCGCGCACGAGACGGCGAATTGATTTGGTACCATTCAGTGGGCGAGTATTAAAATTGTTTCCCACTGCGTTCATGAGTTTGGCCACTGACTAAACCGCGGAAATGTCGTCCTTAACGTTGCCGTCTTCTTCTTGGTTTTCCACGCGCTGAATCTCAGTATATAAAAGCACTGTCCCCTTGTTTGGGCTTTCTTTTCTGTGATTATCTGCAATTTCAATGTGTTTAATTAAATCAGAGACCACTTCTTCTTTCGATCCGCTTCATACATCCAGACGGTTTGAAAAAGTCTGAATACAAACGTGAATATAAGATTCGAGACCTAAATGAGAAAATGTTTTCGAAGCTTCTTACTCGCTTTGTCTAGAAGATTGTTAAAAATTGCTGAGATTAGACCCGTACATCATCTACGTACAGTCCACAATTGAAGCGCCGCACCACCTTTGCGGCGTACAAAGTTTACCTGCTTGCATGCTTTGTTTAACAAAGATTTAATGGAGAAATCTAAACCTAGCTTTTACTGAAAATGCTTCCAAGCGGTCAGCAATAGCAGAAACAAGTGCTTATTGTTTTATTTACTAACGACCGACAAACTTTTTTATGCTCGCGCTCCGCCAATATATATGCAAGCCAGAGACGAAGTCTAGGCTCATGGACGCTTGGTGCCGGTAGCTAAAAAAATCAACCAATATGTGAGGCAATCGTGGTCCTACCCTTCGACAAGTTTATACAACTTTACGAACACTTGCACGCAGATATTTATCAATGTATCTTGATAATAGTTTTTTGCTTGCTTGAACATTTTGCAGCATTATATATATGTTAGAGTTCAACCGCGTATCAATAGGATCAACAATCTGATATGTATACCCTTTAGTGAAGTAAACTTCATGGCAATAGAAAAATTGGGATGCATTGCAAAGTCGATACGAGCGACGCCAAGGTTTGGCAAGAAAACCCATCAAACAAAAATATTCCCTCACAATTAGTTTGGTCGTCAAATCGCACTGATGCGGCCAAAATTGAGGTGCTGCATGAGGACCTAAGGCTTCGTAGCTTAAAGAGGCTTAAAGGTGCCACACTTGGCCAGCTTGAAACTTTAAATTCTCTGAAGTTATCCTTTCGAAATGGAGACACTTCTTGAGAAAATCAATACACCTTCTATGCTAGAGAAATTTTTTTTAAACACGCCCAATTTGCATTGTACGTTACGCCTTAGATCTGGGTAAGAAAAAACATCTTGATCCTCATGAAAATATATTTGGATATAATTCAACATCAGAATCTCCAGCATATAAGGAGGTTTGGTACGACATTTGGCGTATGCCCTGTTCAAAATATTGTGTCACAAGGCAAAGTGTCATTACCTTGTGAGTAAAGTAAAATCATCGGCAGCTTTTTAGCCGACAATACGTGGGTGAAGATAGTGCCAGGTCAAAAATCTTGCTCTCGTCTCAGCTATTTATGCTTGCCGACCAAAGAGAAATAGAGACAAGTTTATATTCCGAAATAGTGGTCATTTGTAATTGTAATTGTAATTGTACTTGCACACGCACACGCACGAATCCCGAGATAGGACAAAATGTGTGTGAGAGCATTGTGGATTCACAAGGAGCTATCAAACGAATATATTTTTACCGCTGAACCATACATACTAAATTTATGAAGACTATTAGTGCTCTGTATGCAATGCTATTGCCGATTCCCAAGCGTACATTCACTACATATTTTTGACAAATTTGAGAATGATCAATGGCGCTGAGAATATATCAGCACTACATAGGGCAAATGTGTGGGATAACTAACGTACTGTTCACCAGTCCCGACAAGTGTGTCGTTTTGTGTCGTTATGCTTGAGAAGATCAAGGTCATTTACTACTTTCTTAGTAGTCAAATAATATGTCTGGAATGTTGTTAAACTAAACCGTAGCGTTTGAGTCTATGCAACAATATTAGAAGGGTGTATGTAAGAGGTAAGGTCTGCCAAACCCTTGCTTAACTTAGTGCTGGCTGTGTGGATTTGAACAACGCTTCCTTGAACCTTCTAAAGATGGACGTCAGTTGGTGCAGACATTGACTGGACAAGGATAATTTTTGTGGCGATTAGCAAAGTCTCTAGCTTTGTCAATACAACAAAGCAGTCCGAGTCATTTGCATCTCTTAAAGTCGACCAGCGGATGCGCCCAATGCAAGTTGATAAAAAAAAGTCGTAAGCGAGTAATACCACTTAATCTTGGATACTATTAAGCTTAGACAGCTTTTAATCTACCCACAACAAGAGATTGCCTGCTATTAACCATACACTGATCCAATCTTTGGTACGTCTTCTTGGCTCCAAGATCTCCTTGATCTATTTAAAATACATTTTATTGCGAGCGGCGGTTTACGTACCGATTTTCGCAGCGGAAGGCTTGAATTTTGTCGTTCTACACAAAAAAGCCAAATGGCTGAGTAGAAAAAATAAAATTAGCAATTATAGACATCGCGCAGAGCTTTTCAATTTCTTTTTGAAGAGCTATGTTACCACACCCAAAAAACATTTTTTAGCTTCTTCTGTATCTGATCCTGCCAATGCTGGCTGCCTTTTAAGATCTTTACAGACGTTGTCAAGTCTTTCTTTATCACGTAAAAGCAATTATAATGTATATTATGTTTTTTTCTGGTATGTGATCGCTGGGCTACCATTTGGATAGCAGATCGAAGAAGAGCCACGACACTGTTAAGGAAAATGAAGGGATTGACGTCAATCATGTTACCGGACTGAATAGCTATAGATGTTTGCTTTTTGCCCAGATTTAAGTCATACTTGATCTGACGAGGAGCCACAACAGCCCCGAGTCCCGAAATTCTCGATGCGCACAGCTATGAGATCTAAGACGCTTGTCCAAATTCTAAAAAGAAGATCAGGCTTACTTCGATACGTAGAGATTGTGGTCGCGAAATCAAGATATTTGGGTGCATGAAGAGTGAATAAGCTAGTGGTAAAGGGCAAAATTTCACGCTCACAAGGCTGGTGTCGGTTGTTGCTTCAATTTGGTCCACTTCGTCAAAATTAATCGAATATTTAAATTGTTAGAATCTCTACGTTTCATCTTAAGTTGATAATACGAATGTTGGCATGCATGTGTCAGTTCGGAGTTGAGCTAAAAAACAAAGTAGACCTCAATATACCTAATCTGGAAGACAAAGCTTACCACAAAATTTTTTTAATCAAAATTAAGATGTTAGATGAGCGAAAGGACTCATAAGCCGTTTTTTTATTTTCTGCACAATTTGGTGGCGGGATAAAAATATGGGTCAGACAACCTAAGCGATAAGTTTTGTATGTTCAACCGGCTGCTAAACGTACCAGAGACGTCACAGAGGTTTCAAGCTTACCGATTGAAGCAAACCAAGAAGTCGCGGGTAAATTGCACGCGACTTGTAGGTGCTGTTTAACAATAAAAATTATCCATTGTAAAGATCAATTCGTATTCGAATGAAAAGCATTAACGGTTAAAAACAAAGAACTTCGAATCAAATTTGTGCAATAAGCCTGTAAATGATTAGTTTTTTTTAAATCTCACAAACATTTGATCACAACATTCTGCTGACATACGAAGATATATTTCTGGTAACTGTGAAGTTACCAAGGGTCTTTATTTGCTTACTCACCAGCAGGAATAAACGCTCTGTTTTTGTAGCGCCTAAACAGGTGTCTTTAGACTACTAGGGCTTGGCTTTGCAGGTCGGAGGATAAATGGCTGGCACCGTGTGGAATCTTCCAGACGGCGCGCCAGGAAAATATTGCATCAGATCAATAATTATATCTGGCTAGAATATGCTCATCTTATTGGCACTATTCCTATTTTGGGATTTGACCGCTTCCAATAGGAGATAAAAATTGACGAAAACTTACTATGACGTCCAATTAAGAATAACA
The DNA here is from genome assembly GCA_003676415.1 of Plasmopara muralis. Lineage (NCBI taxonomy): Eukaryota > Oomycota > Peronosporomycetes > Peronosporales > Peronosporaceae > Plasmopara > Plasmopara muralis. The sequence goes on along the minus strand of RCHQ01000066.1, from coordinate 161,405 downwards.
TCCGATAAATAAGTCTATTAGGGTACGTCGTAGCCGAAATACTTTCTCGTCATTTACACTAAATTTTAGAGAAAATTGCCTCAATTTACCCTTACTCGCTACTAATCATTTGTCTATATGCTACGACTGGTCATCTTGTGGCTTTTTTTGCACAAATTCGGTACCCTACAAATTGCTACGTGTGCGCTGTTTTGTCCGCTATTACAAATTTAATCACCAAAGCCTAATTTGGAAAAATGCTAACAATTTGACAGTGGTCAGACCAAAAAAGTTTAATTATCACTTTAGATCTTTCTAATCCCACTTTGCCCAATAGGAGGTGTTATTGTGGGCTGACGGTTGAAGTACCAATAAACTGACCGTAAACCTGTCCAAGTCGATCCCGCGTAATTACGGCGTTTTAACCGATGATTAGACAGGTAGGATGATTGGATGACCTTTTGACTACATATAAATCAGGTAGCTTTCACAAAACCCACAAATAAAATCACTTCCAAACATTCCTTCTCCTGCACAGTCGTCTCCACTCCACAAGTGTAGACTTCCTTCGCACCTCTAAAGCCTTTCTTTCTCATCCAGTGCTCAACCAAATTCTACATGTTATGAGCCCAAGCACGATGTCCTATGTCCAAGATATTGCTACCAAGATCTCAATTGACAAGTTCGATGGGGACAATTACGCGACATGGAGCCGCTACATGCGTGGCATTTTTCTGACCAAGTCGACGTGGCATGTGGTCAACCGGGAAACTACCCCCACCTTCGCCGACTCACGCGCTATGGAGGACTTCGTCAAATTGAGCAACATTGCGTTCATTTTAATGCTCCTTCACATGAGCGCGGATTACCATCACGTGGTGGATGACTGCGAAGAAGCATGGACGGCATGGACACGGTTTAAAACTCTCTACGGCGGATCGCAAATGATGGGGTGGATTTTCCTGAAGCGACAGCTGTTCAGCATGGAGATGGCGGAAGGCGGCAATGCGATACATCATTGCAATGAGGTCCTCAACATCAGCGCCAAGCTCACCAGCATCGGCCCTAAGATGGAGGACGAGGACGTGGCGATTTGCTTGTTGCGCAGCCTTCCCAAGAGCTACGAGAATGTTGTTCTCAACTTGGAGATGAGCAGCGGGTAACTGCGATCGCAAGACGTCCTAAAGGTTATTACGAATGAGCATATTAAGAGACTAGGAAACAAGACGACGCCGATGAAAACTGAGGAAGCGACTAAGGCCTTCAGTACCGAGCGTGAGTTTCGTCAGTGTACATTCTGCAGAAAATTGAGGCACACGGTGGAGGGGTGCTGGACCAAGCAGAAGGAACAAAATCGTGGAGCTCGACGCGGCGGCAACGCCCGCGGACGCGGAACAAATTAATATCAGTGGCAAGGCTACAACGGTAGCTACAACGGCGAATACGATCAAGTGGCGTTTGCTGTTTCGTTGGAATATGGACTTTCGACGACCGAGAACACGTGTGGAAAATGGGCGATTGACAGTGGGGCTACACATCATATTTGCCGCGACAAGTCCAAGTTTAAAATTTTGGACGAGCGCAATGAACGCGAAGTGTCAGTCGCAGATGGCAACAAGGCTACAATCAACGGTGTCGGAACTATTATCGAAAAAGTAGTTCTGTGTAACGGTGAAGAGCGCGAAATCGAAATCAAGAACGCGCTTTATGTCCCAAGCATGAGCAAGAATCTTCTTTCGATACCGCAGATCAACAAAAGCGGCAAGTTTTATTTGATGGTGCCGAGATGAAAATTTCGCGAAAAGGCTCCCAACAACTGATGGCGATAGCGGATCTTGTGGATGGACTCTACTGGCTTCGCACATCAGAACGCTCGGTGAATACTGAGATTCGAAAATCTTAATGCGCGTATGGGCCACGCTTCAGTTGACGTCTTATGCAGGATGGTCGCTAAGGGCATGATCAAGGATGCCAAGATGCCAGCAATACCAAACGGATCAAGCGTGTGCCGTGGCTGTCAAGAATGAAAGATGGTGCAAAGACCATTTCTTAGGAACCTGAGCAAGCGTCACTACAATCCGTTTGAGTTGCTGCACATTGACACTTGTGGCCCGATGGAAGTTCAGTCGCTCGGCGGAAGCAACTACCTGCTGCTTATTGTTGACGAGGGCAGTGGATGCATGAAAGGTTTTAGCCTGCGCGCCAAATCCGAAAGTGAAGAATGCATCAAGAAGTACATAATAGCAGTGAAGAATCAGTTCGACTACACAGTCAAGTTTATCCGACACGATGGTGCACGTGAACTTGCGACGACAACGCTCAAGGCATTTTACGATGATCATGGAATCGAGCAGCAGGTTATCCTTCCATACGCGCACCAGACCAACGGCACGGCGGAACGTGCAATTCGCACAAGTGTAACAATCGGCCGCAGTATGCTTCATTACGTCAAGCTTGACAAGTAATTTTGGGCCGAAGCAGCGATGACGGCAATTCACATCAAAAATCGACTGCCGTCGCCCAAGTCCCAAGAACAAACTCCGTTCGAGATCATCTACGGATCTCAACCAAGCGTGAAGCACATGCGAGTTTTTGGCTGCCGAGCGTTTGTGTTGACGCCTAAGGAATAGCGATCGAAATGAGATCCAAAGGCTCGTGAGGGTCTTTTCATGGGATATGAAGAAGCATCGAAGGCTTATCGCGTTTGCAACATTGAGGTGGATCAAGTTGTGATAATACGTGTTGTCGCCTTTGACGAGTCAACTTCTGGACTTCTGCCCACACCGCCGCAAGAACTTGACGATGAAATAGAGCTGGACTTCGATTTGATGGATATCAGCAGCAATGAGTCTTGCATTATGCAGTACAAATAGACCGGAAAGCGCAAAAGTCGCGCGAAGAATCAAGAACAAACTGCTCGACGAACTTCACCAGCTCATCGTGGAATCGGTCTAGAAGAAGCAAGTGCGCCAAATGAACATGACCTACACCGACTTAAGCGACGATCAAGAACTCAAGCCAATCCGGATGAAGAGTGCAAAGAGAGTAACAAGGAGGATATTGATGCTACACCCCAAATTTTTCGGCGAGCAAGTTCAAACGCAGTTTAAAGTGCTGATTTTTCTGAGCCGACAACGTTCGAAGAAACCGTTGCAGGACCGGATTGCCAACTGCACAGCACACTATTGAAACAAAGTGGGGGTTCAAGATCAAACGCAAAGCAGATGGTCAATTGAGAAGTACAAGGCACACCACGTGGCGAAAGGGTTCAAGCAAAAGTATGGCGTTGACTACACGGAGACGTTCTCGCCAGTGGTCAAGTACGTGACACTGCGCATGGTGATTGCAATTTCGAAGTACTTTGACTGGACACTGGACCAACTTGACGTAGTTACAGCTTTCCTTTACGGTGAAATGAAGGAAAATGTGTTTTGCGCGGTCCCTGAAGGTGTCGAAGTTGATGAAGGCTGTGACTGTTTTGAGCTAGTGAAAGCAATTTATGGCCTGAAACAAGCTTCACGAGTATGGAATGAAACTTTTCACGAGTTCGTCTGCTCTATTAGATTTCAAGTATCCTATTTTGACCCGTGTCTTTAACTCAAAATTTTGATAGAAGAGTGCGTGCTATTGCTGGTTTATGTGGCGATGTGTTAGTAACTGGTAACTCGACAAAGATGATTGCACGTACAAAGAATGACTTGAAGGCGCGATTCGAAATGACTGATAGCGGGAAGTATGCGTTCGTATTGGGCATCGAGCTAGTCGAGGACGACAACGGAAGTGTAACGATGTCTCAGCGACGCTTCATTGACGATGTCCCAAAGCGTTTTGGCACGACCGATTGCAAGGCCGTCATCAGCCCAACAGACATCAGCACTCGACTCACACCAAGCAACGCAACGACTAAAATCGATGCTTCCCCCGTGAAGCCGTGGGTGCATTGATGTATTTGATGACTGCGACTCGACCCGATATTGCTTTGCTGTGAGCTACGTGTCACGCTTTATGGAAAATCCACAAGTTGAACACTTGATGGCGGTCAAGCGCATTTTGCGATACTTGCAAGGAACCAAGTCACACGGCATCTGTTTTAAGCCCGTCGACAAGATAGACTTTTGCGGGTACTCTGATGCAGACTGGGCTGGTGATCAAGCAGACCGAAAATCGACGTCAGGATATGTGTTTATTCTCATGGGCGCTCCAGTTAGTTGGGGAAGCAAGAAACAGTCTAGCGTGTCGCTATCTATTAGTGAAGCAGAATACATTGCGCTTAGTTTGGCGATTCAAGAAGGTAAGTGGGTCCATCGTTTGCTATGTGAAATTATGAATGCCGCAGCCAAGAAATCTGGACCTGAGCTCAAGATCATGAAAGGTAACCAGTCGTGCATCAAGATGATAAAGAATCCGGAAAATCATTGTCGGGCCAAGCACATCGACATCAAGTACCATCACATTCGTGACGAAATCAAGCGTGGAGAAGTCTAGCTTGAGTACTGCGAAACTGCGATCATGCTGGCGGACATCATGACGAAGGGACTACCAGGACCACGTCACAAGGACTTAACAATGACACTTGGCATACACGCGTGCTCGCATTGAGGGGGCGTATTGTGGATTGACGGTTGAAGTACCAATTAACATACCGTAAACCTGTCCAAGTCGATCCCGCGTAATTACGGCATTTTTACCGATGAGGATGATTGCATGACCTTTATATGATTTATATGTGGACTACATATAAATCAGGTAGCTTTCACAAAACCCACAAATAAAATCACTTCCAAACATTCTTTCTGCTGCACAGTCGTCTCCACTCCACAAGTGTAGACTTCCTTCGCACCTCTAAAGCCTTTCTTTCTCGTCCAGTGCTCAATCGAATTCAACAGGAATGTATATGAAATGAGCAGAGATGTGCCTACGCATGCGTAGCTTTTGCTGGAATTCTGGCAAGTCTTCGACTGTGTCTATCATCATTAGATTTTGCATTGTGTGAAGTTAGACGACTAGGCTATTTTTCTTTAGCAACAGAACCCAATGGTCAATAAATTTTTGGAAATTGACCCTGGGGGCTTGAGTGAAAACACCAAGCAGTACTCTCAAATGCAATGTCTTATAATCTCTCAATGTATTTAATAGCCTCTAATGACGGACACTATGTTAATCTATACCTTGTTGAATGCATGCAAATCTAGCCAATCACAGAGCAGAACTGCTGCATGCTGTTTATTAGTCACTCTCCCAGAAACAGGTAGGATGCAGTCGGAGATAGGGCACCGGACAAAAAATGGCGCCAGATATGGCAAATTGCTGCACCAAGAGCCGAATTTTTGCGTCCGGCTGACCATATTTTTGAAAAGGCGGAAGCTGCTTTGCTGGATTCAGACCGTGACCCACAAGATAAACGTTGCGCCGCTTAAATTGGAGTGCTCCAGCAGGTCTCTCCCGAACTATGCCTTCCAATGTGGATTCCGGCCAGAGAGCTCACGTCAAGTTTTTCTAATACAGAAATAATAACCTCACTCGGTTCAACGCCGTAAACACCATTGTGACCTCTAATTTGGCCCATCTTCAAGACATTAAGACTATTTGTAATGCTAGAATTAGTTTTCAGAGCATCCGAACGGGAGGTGTGAAGAAAATTGGGTGGTGAGACGGTGACCATTTGTGGTCGCAAATATAAAATCCAACCTTATTTCAAGTACAGTCATTGGTATTATGTGGACCTTCAGCGCCTACAAGATGACGCCACGGATGGACTTATCTATGACCGGTTTGCCCATAAAGGTACACCTCCTGTGTTTATTACACCGGCTCATGTTGGTGGTGGTCTTCGTTTACGCAGTCGCCGGGTGTATTTTAAACCAAAAAACGCCCCCGGTCATAGTCATGCTGGATAAGCGGACCCCGCTTCGACAAATCCATTTTTCAGGTCACGGATATTTGGTAGTTCACCGCCGTAACAGGATCTACAATAACGTGGTCTTTTCCTTTATAAGTAATCAAGAAAAAAGCCAAAAAATCGCAAATCTAAGTCTGAGAAACCAAGTCGCAGTTTAGTTGATGCTAGAAGCATTCCACCAGCGGATGGCAATGAGAGCAACTCAAGAGACCATTCGGCAATGAACGGTGATTCTGAGTTGAAATGTGAGCCACATAGTGGGGATCACTTTAATTTAAAACTCGGTCCAGTTTCCTCAATGAAAGACATTGAGTCTACAATGATGGAAAGATCAGAAACAGTCTGGTCAAATGAAGGCAAGCCAAAGTTTCCAGTTGGATCAATTAAAGCAGCTAATTTTTCGCCTGCGCGTATTCTTCGAGCAAAACAATTGGTATTTAGTACCGTTGCCACCCCGACTGTGGAATTTCGGCGTATACCTCCCTCCCAACAGGATCATCCTCCTAATTTCACTATACGAATGGCTTCGTGAAGGTTCCGAAGGACCCATTCCGCCGAACCAAAATATCATTCTCTGTGGCACAACTATGGACCCATCTCAGTCTGTGGAGTCTTTTGTAACGGTCTCGAGGATGAGTGAAAATATATTGAATGGGGCCGTATACCGAGGCAATGTTGAAGAGCTAACACTTTCTCAACTCTGCGCGATCATCGAGGAATTCGTGGGATCTTTTACTCAAATTAATGCCCCAGACATACTACTATCGATGGTCCAAGCACAAGCAAGCCTTCACCGAGTCTTATTAGATTCGAAAGTAGATGCCAATTTTCACCACCTTCGATCTAGGGCTTTTGGTCACGTGGTCCTCCGAGAGTTGGTCTCACGTGACTACCCATCGTCAGCCGATGAGTCAATATTCGGCCTCGTCTCAGCACTTAACCCAAACCAGACCGACTTTGACTTCCAGTCACTTTTGGGTCAATTGTGCCCGGAACAGACCCAATTATGGAAAAAGTTGAAAGTTGCTGAGGCCGATCTAGCTCTGCAAATTATTGCACCTGGCACTGTATGGACTCACTTGAATTGAGTGCGGTTTTCGAGAAGGCAGCATCGACACTGCCCCACTCGTTGTGGTTATTATGGGATAATTCGACCCTGTCCGCCATAATGAGTTCTCCCTTGATGGGAAGAATTTTGGTTGGGCCACTTCCGTTTTAACAACGCAAAACTTTTGAGTATCTGTGCAAGCAGGCCACATTACTGGACCCCCAGGTTTCCATTTACCCTTAAAGTACAATGGCCCACAAGGGATATTCAATCAATGCGAATGGTTTGAATAATGTATCACAACGAACCCTAAATTACCTTACAAACAATTTCCACATGGTGGGAATTCAAAGAACAAAATTTACGGGTATCAAAGCTTTAAAAAGCCTAATTTCACTGGAAAACAGCTTCCCAGCTAAACTCCTGTTTTTGGTCTCACAAAATTACGAGCACTTTTACCGGCCAAACTGGTGTTAATTTGTTATTAAAACCTACTTGCCCTATCCGCAATCTTCAAGACGATACGCGCCGGCACGTCACTTCTATGGATATCCTCTCCCGGTATCTCCTAATCCGGGGTAATATTGACTCGGCTATAACATACATTCACGTACTATACGCCCCAGTTCAGCCGGGGCACCGGGTTGATTTTTTTGGAAATTTGCCCCGCCATTTTGTATAAAGCAGTCACCATATTGTTCTGGGGACTTTAACACCGTTATTTCCAGTCAACTAGATCAGGCACGACACGGCAATAGAGATCGACTTAAAGGGCGCAATGGATTGCTCCACTGGATGAGTTGAATCCGTTTGATCGACCCTTGGCGACTTCAAAACCCCGATCTCCAACAATTTACAAGCCCCAACTTCAATTCAAGAATTGACTATATTTTGGTCAGCTCTCAACTTTTTCACACGGATTTTCAGAACATTCGCCACAATTTTAAAGGCTTGGTTGGAAATGTCGACCATACCGGAATTTCTTTCCGACTTAGCTGTGTAATTTTCAAACCGTCAAAAAGGGCCCCACGAAATGCCCAGTTTGGGTAATCCAGGTGCCTGAAGCCCAAGGGTATTTGCACAAGTCCTTAAATGAGTTAGCAAACTCTTTTTGGGCTCCTAATTGGAATTCCTAAAATTCGGGATTCGTTCTGGATGAACACAAACAAAACGATGCGTGAGTCATTCTTGATGAAATAAAATAAACGCATGCGGGTACTTGAAAATCTGCACCTTAAAGTAAACGAACACCAGCATCTGAACGCTCAGGAATCATCTAGTGTCCATTCGGACCATACTACTATTGGAGAAATCCAGCTTATAGAAAAGCTGAATGAACAAAATCACTGTTCGTCCAAGCGGAAGTTTACCTCCGATTTGGGATCCTCTAAGCGCTGCTCTAGGTTTTTCTTCAGACCGCCAGCCATTCTTCACAAGACGCCCATCCCAGTCGATTCAATTGAAGACCTAGAGTCGACTTGTCCCTCTTTTTTGTCGTAGTGGTCTTAAATTTACGGTTCGCCTTCGGAGGAATTTGGCCATAGTAAACCAAAATGGGATCCTTTAAAATTGATCCAAAGTCTTCAAGACACTAAAGCGCGACCTACCTTGTCGGATCAGGCTTATTTGGACAGACCCTTTACAGCGTTTGAGTTTTATTGGGCGCTATTACACACGGCAATTGGAAAAACTCTGGGACCGGACGGCCTTCCTGTTGAATACAATATGACAGACCTACCCCTCTAGAGCAGAATATTCGAAGTCATATATGCTGCTCAATTCCAAAGGGAAAAAAATATTTTTTTTCAGCGGAGGGCCAAGTCTCGCCTTTTTATAAGAAAGGCGATCCGGAACTTCCCAGCAATTATCGACCACTTTTGTTACTTAATGTGGACGCTAAAATTGGGCCCAAATTTTTGGCCCATAGGCGTGGCTCCTTATTGGGAAAATTACTCCACCCTGACCAATTCGGATTTGGTCCGGGTTGGGATATTCGTCACGCACATTAACGGTTTCAAGCTTTGACCCAATTATTTGGGGGTGGGAATTCCCCGGCCGGCGCCGTTTTACTAGATTTAGCATAAGTCTTTGATAGTGTCGTATGGGACGCACTCGATATGGTTCTAATGCACTATGGATTTGTAGACCAATTCCGCTGCTGGATACGAATGGGTTTCTTTACTACCCTGATGTTCAAAGGCCATCCACTTGACCCATTTGAACTAGGTGTGGGGGTCCGCCAAGGGGACCCATTATCACCGGCATTCTTTGTGCTTTTATTGAGCCTTTGCTTAATTTTTTCGAGTTCGTCTTCAAAATCAATCGACTGCTCACAATTTGTGACACCGACTAACTCGACTCATAGAGTTAATTGCTTTTCTGATGACTGCACCGAACTCCTTCGTGACTTACGCCATACCAGTTAATTCTTAAAACTGGTAGGGAACTTTGTGAGGCCTCTGGTATGAGGCTAGGGCAGTAATCGTTATCTTTCAACTGTGGACTGCGAAAAATGAGCATTTCTGACAAAACCTTTTATAACTGGGAGTTGTTGTGGTAGACAATAATGCCTGCACCAAAATTTTAAGTATTCATACGGACCAACTCTTTCGGACGCTAAACGACTTCAGCATCTATCGTGGAAATAAAAAACCGGTGCTCGCTACGGCTGCACCGCGCAAGGACTTCAAGTTGTTATTCTTCAACAAATAACTTATCGGTACTATGGTAGACGGCCAGTGTTTGTCACATTTCGTCCACTGGCTTCCAAGATCAACTTTCACGACTAACTTTGCGTTTTATGTGTCGTTTGAGTCTTCCGCCGCTCTGGCCCGTGAGTGGAGATTTCTTCCTAAAAGTCAAGGTGGACTAGGTATAACACCTATTTTAGACTCCATAAAGAGTCTTCAACTTCACATGCTATGTAAAGCGAATCTAGCTGGCAGGATGCCGACTAATTTTCCATCTTGGGCGGACCCAATTATTCAACTTTTCGATAGAGCAATTTCGCCTTGGGGACATGACTATGATTTTCTTTACGCCCCGATTTTTGTCGAACCGGACGACGTGATATCACACCGTTTCCATCGCTGGACAAGTCTTGGGTCGTATTGGCACTTCGTACGTCTTACATGGCATACTAAATTTTGCAAGAAACTTACAAGGCTTCAAGTCAAATTTGACAGGCTAACCACACCCATTCTAAACAATGTGGACATTACTTACGGCGAGTGTGGTTTAACTCTAGCCGGAGTTACAAGGCCACTGGGGTAGTGAAAGTATTAGCTGTCCACAGAAATTTTAGGCCGGCGCAACTATTCATGGTGTGCCCAACACCTATTACGGTTACAAACCATTCCCATTTTCAAAACCATTTGGCTCCTGGAGGCTTGTCATCGCGAATGCATGCAATTATTTCTTGGACAAGGACAGCTCTCCGCTGCGTTCAAAAGACTCTTATGCAATAGCGCTTAGTCAAGTGCCGAAGTTTTACGCCGCACATCACACCTGGACTTTTGGTACTTAGGAAGTATCAGAGCTAAGTGTGGCAAGAATTCGAAAAATCTTAATGAAATTTGATTTACCGGCATTGCCCCTTTCTCTACTCGGCGTCTCAGGTAGACCTGATACGACTATGTGGGCCCGTGACTACAAACTAAGTTGACGTGTCTTGCCAGTCCACTCCGACTTTCTTTATCGGCTTCAGCACAACGCTTTATTTCTCGGTTATCGTCTCTAGCATCTTACTGCTACAGTTTCAACCTGCCATCATAGTTGTGGAGCTCTAGAAACTGTCCCACACTTGTTTTGGTATTGCGATTTTACGACTAAAGTTTGGTCTAGTTGGCCCAATGCTTTTCGAGGCTTTTTTCGTGACACACTGGAATGGAATTCAGTTCTTTTTTTTCAAACTTGAACCAACCGACCATGCCAAGTCACGTTACGGTTATATATTATTTGTAATTTTCCACTTTGTTCGAGTTGTGGTTCTACGTTGCTTGTGATGCACAGGAATGATATTCGCTTTCATGAATTTCAAGCCAACATCATCGAAGTTAACGCTCAAGTCGAGGCTGTTATAGTGCTTCACATACAGCACTTCTATCATAACTTGTGCTGCAAAAGTTTAGGCCAATCCAGTGACAAACAGCGGCAATTACTTGAGTTACTTGCCAGACTGAAATCCACCAACAATTTACGGCTGGAATTTCCACAATGAAGACTTGGTGCAGCTAAACAACGCTTCGGCACGTTCTCTTTACGATGGAAATTGTTTCGAAGTATCATTGCTGATTAAACCCTTAACGTTACCTCACAATTGGGTCCTATTCTAGCTTAGAGGATGACCGTCTTGGCTCCTTTGCTAAAAAAAAGTGGGCTTAACACAGAATGCTGGTTTTAAGCTTGCTTTTAACCTTTCGTTTTCCCGGCCTTAGCACCTTTTGAACAATTCGGCATTTTTGGCTTTTCGTCGTTTAAGGGTTTCTAATCCTGGAATTAGTCGAAGCCGATATGCTAATTGTGCCTGTTTAAGGTAACGAATTAAACCGATCTACGTCACATCTTACATACCGATTTGGTGGGACTACTGTCAAGCTGGCCATCCTTGCAGCTTTCCGCCACCCAGTATTATCGTCTCTCCCAATTTGCATTGGGCTTCGCCAAGGTGTTGTCTACCCTTGATTGAGGGCTTCGCATACTGACGTCTTATGGCTAAGTGCTCGGCATTTATCGCAAGTTAGCAACTTTTCGACTCCCCAATTGTAATTCCCTCAGATAGCATCACCTGTCAGTTTTCGTCCACGGTGGGATTCGATATCGACTTGGAGCAGAAGTAGTAAAATCACTGCACCAAAAGACCCATTATGAAATTAATGGAATTTCAGTGCTTACTCTAGATGTATCTTCGGCTCACTATGTGACTTAAAATTTGTATGACTGCCGTCCACGATTTAGTATACTTCTAGACACCACAAACAGTAGCTAGGCAACTTGCTGGGTAAAAGTGTAATGAAATTCGTTTAACTAGTATAGGCTCCAAGCGCTTGAGCGCCTTAATCAACAACATCAGATACTAATGGCTTAACAACTGGCCAAACATTCTTTTCCAACCATGGCCATTATTTATCTTTGATCCAACTCTATAGCGACCCTCCACTCTTTTCAGATCCCGTAAGAGCGTCTCCGTTCATATTCAACGAAGCAGCGATTTTACCTGGTGAAAAAACAATCGTTTTACAAGCTTGGACAGCTTTGATCATTTTCTTACGCATTCTTTGGATGGAGGGCTGCCTTCTTTGAAGAGCCTTTAACCTGAGAAGCAGTGAAGGATACATTAAATGTCTTTAGATACTACTTTTTGTGAGCATCCGTGAGCTCATCACGAATGACCTAAACGTAAGAGTTCATTTTTGCATAAAATATGTATATCTCGAGGAATATAAAGAAATTCATAAGAATTTAATAAGCGTTGATTTTAACAATATAAATGTCTTATTTTTTGTCGAAGCCCTTGGACCATCTATTCCTGATCTGTTTGCGTTTCCATTCTCAGTAGCTGATTTGATAAAGTTGCCCCTAAAATTATGACATCGCACTTCAATAATTTTCAAATGCATCATCTATATTTGCAATGATCAAAAAGCTCGTCGAATGAATTTTAAATCTCTTTCCAAACGACGATTATCATTACCTAAGCCACGCGTACCTTGAAGTCTATCAATTTCATGTTTCACAATGCTTCGACGTCCTTTAACTTCTGCAACACTTAAACCTCTCATGGAGTCTTACGAGAAAATTCTTTGAACACGTTTTGGAGTAACAATTCTGACTATATTATTCTCCGATACAATGCAATCTCCGTATGTATCAACAATGTACTTTAGCGATCCAAGCCAGTTAGCACTTTCGCAACACGACTCTCGATAGACGGACTGATTTTTTTCTATATTTCTCATGATTGCTGCATCTTTACCAAGGTAAAATGTTTTCTTACCTATCTTTGGTCCTTCAACAAGTATTTTCTCATCCGCTAGCCTAGGGCTATCATTGTATAATCTGATAAATATAATTTTTACTTGACTGATTAAACCGTGTCATTTGTATCTGCTAGTTGAATGTTGGTATTATTGTTCACATATGTTTTCGAATCAGAATTTTTGAACATCAGTGACTGCTTGAAGGCGATATTCTTCGCTTCAAATATTGTTGTACATACTGATTGTCGACTCCCGTGAGACTTCTCTGTGTGTTTGAACTCGACCACCATTCAAAACTTTAAATTTTTCTTCCAGTAATTTCACTCGATAACCTTTCTCTACTGGAACATAGCTTTTCCGTTGGTTCTTCCCTGTTTATATGGAATCGGTTATCTAGTATTTTCTGGAAAGGTATTCTTCATCAAAATTTCACGAACCAATTTATATGTTCCAGACTCAATGTTAGATTTAACCAGAAACGGCGTAATTTACAAATAATACTTTTATCAACCATCCCAATATATATACGTTTTTATCGGGAGTTTCAGAATTCAGAATCGGATTGACCTTATCTGCCTTAAAAATTGAATTGATTATCAACCATTTCTTTGGTACATCCCTTTGAAATCTGAAATTTTTAGCTTCAACTTGAGCTTCAAAGTCATATGTATTCTGTGAGTCATCATTATCACTCAACGATTTTCCTTATTACTAATGTCCTCTATATCATATTGACTATCCATTGTAGTTGTTACCGGTACTGCCTGTGTATTTGTTGATGTCATAGATGGAGCTGCTTGTACACCCGCTGGAATCATTGTAGGTGTTGTTTGTACTCCAATCGTTACCATTGACAGAGTTTCTTGCGATGCAGTTGGAGCTTTTTTCCTTAGCAATTGTTGAAGCGTCGAAGTATATATCCTTTGATCCTGATCAGAACCCCTTTGCGTTAGTTTGTATCAATTAATTAAAATGCATGCATATTAAAGCTTCCCACGGTTCTCCTCAGCGAGTTTCTTCAATTTCACGGAGAATTTTAAACTCGAAAAAAAATTGAAGTTAATTCAGCACGAATTAATAGCACGATCAAAGAATTGGAGACCTTAAATTTTTACTTGTTAGATCCTGATCAACGATATTCAGACTCGTATTGCTGTATGCTCCATCACAAATCGATAGCCATTGATATTTAGGTGATTGGATCGAGACATATTGATGGACTGAACGAAGTCAGAATATCAGGTGGTGTGCTATCACAATTGTTAATAAGAACAGAACGAATTAAATAATTACTGACGGGATTGCCTCGTGGAGGCATATTGCTCCAGAAAAATTGATTTGTTGTTTGAATGCTCGATGGACACATTGCTGGAATAAATCCAATCAAGTATGAAACGTTGATGGTTGAAATAGTGGATTGACGAGTAATAGTAGCGGTTAGTAACCTGATTTCGAATAAATGAGTACAAACCAGTCGATAGACGAGAATATCCACTGGGGACAGAAGTTGGTGTAGCCAAGCAAGTGAAATCGCAAAAACAGTAAGTTGCATTTTCTCTCATAGCGATATATACAACGTTATCACCCTGAAAATCAATCAAATATGCACCAATACTAACTCATTGAGACTGAGTGTAGTTTGAAATATCTGCATAAGAATAGTATTTATTCGAAAGCGTGACCGAAACAGATTGGTAAGTCGCCTCAGCCAAAACTAGAACACTGAACGTGTAGTAACAATAACTGTCCCTTTTCAGATGTTGTTTTTTGTAAAACCTGTCGATATCATCTTCACTTACTCCAGGTAGATCAAAGTCTTCCAAATTAGCTGTAAATTGCGTTTTGAATTTGATTTTGAAATGGTAATGTATTCAGAATTCAATCTAATCATCTTGTCTGTAGCAAAATTACTGTGAGCTATGAATATTGCCGAAAGTTCTTTGTGTCTTCCTCGAGTAAATAAATGACTAAAGAAATCTCTCTGAAGCTTCTTGTCGTCAGAATAATCAACAATAATTACGAGTTGTAAGGCGTTTGAAATCTGTTTGATAGCATTAATACTTTAAAAAAACGTTACGAAACCCTTTAATGTTCTTTAGTGTAATCGTATAACACTTGATCAGGCTCGCGGGCTATAATTTGTAAGTAATTATAGACGTGTGGAGATTCTTTCATTATATAGAAAGCTAAATTCGATCTACCAGCGAAGCTTGAACCTAAAACTATCATTTGTAGAAGCTTCTGGATAACAAGCTTTTCATTTACTCCAAACAATTTCTTCTTAAACGCTTTTGGGAGCATCCCACTGAAATGAGGTATCTAAGTCAAATTCTGTCGGAGTTGCTGCCTAGTTATTTCCGATTACTGATCTTGTATGACAAACTCATCTGTTATATTATATAAAAGATCGTTTTACAAAATGCCACCACCAAATTATGTTCCATCCTTGTACAAGCCATCGCACTATATTGGATCGTTGGAGTACTTGAGTATTAGTATTGGCGATTTGCGATATAACAATAAATGGAGTGAATTTAAATTCGAATTTGTTCATTTTCGAAATATCTATCAAAATGAAACAATGATCACTTTGAATATGCTGTCAGGTATTACATCAGGTACAGCTTTCGCTGGGAGAATGATTGCTGTTGATTTGAAAAAGGACATCTCGGACATTAGTAATCTTCAATTACACAATTAACAGGCACTAATACTAGGTCATAAGTAACAATTTCATCAACACTGAATATCGGTGGATCTATTCCAATAGATTGTAATAAATCCCTATTGAGCAGCTCATGCTCATTATCTGTTGATTCTGTATCTAAAGGTCACATATTTGGTAGTGCAAGAGCAAATAAGTTTCATTTGAGAACAAATGGAAGTAGAAAAAACGAATAATACAGCTCCTGGTAGATAATTAGACATCATCGGATCTACCGCTGAAAAAGATGCACTTTATCAGATGACTGATGAGAAAGTTATTCAACAATGGTTTAATGTAACGCAATGTTGCCTCCAAACATTTAATAATTATCCACTAATGTTTGCTGTAAACAATAGTGCTCCTTTCACGTAACCTATAAGCAATGATAATGTTTTTGTTCTAAATACGCTAGCAGCAAGAACGTTATCAGCTACTACTTTAATTAGAACAACATCACCATCAGCACAGCCAAATATTGTATCGATTGGAACTTTAGCGACTCTTACAGCTACATATGTTTCTTGGACACTTTGAACCGCTACAAAGCCTATTATTACAACTCTTATAACGTTGTCTAGTTTTTTAAGTAGCGGGACAATCACTTCAAGTAGAATTTTAAATGGGCAATCATTTGATTCTACTAATGAATCATCAACTTGTGTTTGTATCATTTTAACAATGGGGGTGCTTATTTTGGAACATCTACAGCAGACAATTTAGTGTCTGAACAAGTGATACAGAACGAATGGCAATTAGTTCATCAGGAGCGGTACCTGATTTCCATTGCTAAGTGCTACAACAATATTTAGAGTATTGAGCACTGCATTACAGCCAAATATCACATCGACTGGATATTTAACATAACCGATTTCGCTTACGATAACAAATGAAAATAGGTCTATATTTTTCAGTAATACAACCTCAACAAGTACCTATCGATTAACGATCCGAAATGGCGGTGATGCTCAGGATATTGAAGTCATAGTTTATTCTTTATCACAAATGATTCTCGAAAATTGCAGTGCGATACTAATGCTCTTATAGGTGGTTCAAACAGAAGCAACACGAATATTAAAAAGAGTAAATTTAATGAACTCTGATGCTACAACGACAACCGGAACTACTAATGCAGAAGCTTTTGAATTTTATACATTGGCTACAACGAATGCGAATAGTCAATATTACGCTGCAGTAATAGCTTTCAAAAAATGCTATTAGCGATAGCATGCCTCATGGAGCAATTTCATGTCAACGAACAGCTGCTGCGGCTGGAGATATAGTGTTTATGACTCAACCAGCGACCAATAACTGATCAGAGCCTTTACGTTGCTTATCAAATGGGGCTATTGCTGTTAATGCTTCAGCCAACACTGGACTTACTTGCTTTGGTTCCACAAACTAAGTTGGATACCATAATAAATCAGTTTGCAGTCAAACAGCGTGTCTTCAATCGATTTCTGTATTTAGATTAACTCTGGAACAAACGCAACAAGTACAAATGCAACTTGGATTGACAATTTGACTAAAAATGACTTGCGACTTGGAGTCAATGACTCAACGAAGATGATTCTTGACACAAATGGGCGCTTAAGAATTGGAACAACACCACCGAGTTCTACTTTTCATGTTAGTGAAGCAGTATCTATACATTAAAGAGTGGGGGATCTGTGTATTCTACTGGGACATTTACAGCATACACTACAAGTCAATTGGGCACCGATTCGGTGAGCGTCGCTGCTATGTTCGGTGGTCCAATTCGGTGTTCATCGATTTATTGAACATCGAATCGGAGATGCAGGACATCATCGCCCAAGCAGAGACTAATTGTTGCAATTAATTTTATGATATTAATGCTTATGGATACAAATACAAAGATCAGATACAACAATTCTAATCGTTGATTTTATAATTAAGATTTGTATGCAGCTTGATACACGAAATAAATTCAATGACACTGAATGAGATTGTAGAACGTGGACGAAAGCGACATTATGGGTATCAAATGAACATTGATTTTAGTAAACTCACAGGATCAACTTCTGTACGATATAAAAATTAACTGAGCGAAGTCCAGTCGATTTGTCTACAAGAAACTAAAAAAAAATGCCGGCTGTCGGACACCAATTGTCTCATATTCGACCACTTCACCGATTAAACAATCAATAGACAGAACGAGGGTATATGACGAGAATTAGACAATTCAATCCTCGGCTGCAAGTATTGGTGACAAGAGAATTAGACAATTCAATTCTTGGCTGCAAGTATTGGTGACAAGGATAAAGTACGCTTACCAACATCCCATTTATAGGAGTCAAATAATCCATTGTTAATCGCATGCGATAGAGCTCTGTTAATAGCTCCGAGCTTGTTGAATTTGTCTTGGAACGATTAAATGAGTAATCATGTGTTTTGTTGATTACTTCTTCATTTCCAACCATTACTTGGAAATTGCGAATGTTTGCTCCTGGCTGACAAGTCCATGGAGCACTGTCAAACGAGGATTGAAATTGTTCAATATTCGTTGCGCACGACGAAATGACTACTTGCTGTTTTCACTGAATAAAATCAGAGCAATGTGATTGATAATTTTTAAACTTGAAGATAATTTATAGCCAAACGCAGCATTTTGCTGAGAGTTTCGTGAATCAGTGCCTGCTATTTATTTAAAATACTGTGCGTAGCAATCGAGGAAATTGATTTAACTTAACAGATTTGGCAACAATTCGACTTTGATTCGCGATATTGTAGAAAGGAATATGTAGACGAGTAGTTGTAAATAGTAAGATTTTACCAGAAGTCGGTATCTGTGTAATGGTGCTGGACATAACGCCGAAAGCTACTTAGCCAGCTCCGCCACCTGGCGCCGCACTTGATACCATTACTGGAACTGCAGAGCAACCGTTTAGGAGAGAAAAGATAAGCTCGTTAAATCACCAGTTGCAGCAGTGATATCAACAAAGTCGGTATTGAACGACATCGTTAATCTAATTCGAGGGCTCGCAACAAGATCTAACATATAGTATCACGTATCAGCAACACCTCCTTCGGTAGTAACGCCAGCTACGTATCCACAACCACCACCTTGTTGCTTTAGAAATAATTGCGCCACATCACGTTGTCGGCCAACTAAGAGGGTTTGTTTTTTTGATCGTTGCTCCAGTGACATCAGATGTGCCACCTTAATGTGGATTCCAAACTAGACGCTGGAGTAGTCCGTTATTAAGAACTCTGAAATTAAACCAGTAGCTACAATTGTGGTAGCATTCACTGAATCATTCACAAAACCATCTCTTTGTGTTAAAGCGGTAAGATTGCTACTGCTTTGTGGGAATTTCAGACTAACTACATTCTCTGGAGCGAGATGGCAGCTGTCATCATTCTTTAATAAAGCATCATCACACCATTCAGTTTGAGCTCTGAATTACACTCTTTTATGAACAAGCATACACTTTCATACTTTAATAGCTGCCGGAACCTTTCGTGTCTTGTTCTCTGCAATTCTGTAATACACGCAGGCTTAAGACAGTAAATAAAGAGCTTAAATATATTGAGTCGTTTGTTTTCTTGTCGACCGAGGTACCCAATACGGTTGATTCTCATTTCTATCACACGATTTAGTTTACTCTTTAAATTTCATTGCTTCAAACTTTTCTATGATTGCCAAAACACTTTTCTTATTCCTCTTCAGTGTCAAGAAGATTGTCCGTAATGTCAGCATGCGTAATGTGTGCACGCCTTTAAAGTGATTTAGCCATCAAACATCGAAATTTTCTCAAACTCTCCATTAGTATATGCGAAACGCCCGGAAGCGTACTGACATCAAGTAGATGTATATAAAGTAATAGATTTGCAAGTCAACATGACTATGATTGTTGAAGAGATTGTAGCACATTTATTGCCTCGCATCTGCATAGTATTTAAAGATCGTGCAGACAATTTATTTGTAGTGCCAATAGCTGAAAAACATGTTAAGAAACGAAGCTCTCTGTCTTAGGCTTCAAAGACAGCACGAAATCAATCATGATTCGTGCTGTCATTTCCTCATCGGCTAAATTTAATGCCATGGTGGAGCATCTGATTTTCTAACAGAAAACACTTTCTTTATAATAGGTCAGTTGCATCGGATCCGTTTTATATTTCCAGTTTGCTATTAGCTTGTTTTGTCATATATGAAAATGCCTTGTCGTCTGCGTCGGACGAAGCCTTCTTTCGTAATTTGCATGAACTGCTTCGACAATGAAACAATACGCGAATGGTGTATGTTAGACAATAAAATGCTTAGTGGCGATTGCTTAATTAATCATTTTGTACTAATCAACAACATTCTCTTGCATGTGATAAAAGCTTTTGGAACGTCTCGAAATGCTAGCAACAGATACCACTATTTAGCGCTCTCACCGTCATTACATCCAAAGCCGCGCTTTGCTGCCCGTGGTATACAAGATGTGATCATCGGGCAGCCAACATGCTCTGAATTTATGTCGTGCACCAAAATATCTTTTGCGTCTTTTGTACTTTATAAGAATCAATATAATATATGTCGAGTGACAGCCAGCAACAATTAGTGAACAGTTCATTGGTAAGAATTAAGCGTTAGTTTGTTTTGACATATTTTGTATTGTAGAGGTTAGCCAAACAAGATGTTTATGGAAGAGGTTCATTAGAGGATGATTTCTAGACATTCTCAAACAATTTGGTCAACAGCATTTTTTATATTGTTTTGATGTCTTTTGCGGTATCTAACGATTGTGTGTGTACTTTTAAGCTTTACCTAGAGCTTGCCCACTTGCGTGTTTCTCATTTATCAGATAAGTAGTACTCGGCTATAGTACCGTAGTGACGACATTTAAGGCGTACACCTTTCGTCTCTTAGGAATCTTCACGATACAATATGAAGCCTAATTGAGGTAGTTCAGTACAGCTTCTATACGATTTGTTGATTGACGTAGGTTTTTAACTATTTTGAGTCGTATCCCCAGGTATTGAACCCGAAATCACCACTGTATATTGTTAGGCGATTCGCTTGCTAGATTACAATATCGTCCGTTCAGAAGCAGCGGGGGTTTTGTACCTGCTCCAGAAGGAGTCATATCTACAGCAACTACTCGTTGTAGTCATAGGCCTTTTGTTTCAACTAAGCAACATGAGTTTTTCGCAGCCGTATTGAATTCGAAAATTTGTTCGCCGGCTGTCAAACTCAAGCAAACGCATACGGTTTCAGTCCATCACAGGGCCTCATTCGAGTCATAGCTACTAACACGAATACGCCAACTTTGCATATGCGGACCGGGTATCTATTAATAGTTGATTTTGCAGTGATCAATGCAGTTCATGCATCAACGGACCACACACCCTTCTATATGCGTAAAGTTTAACGCTGACTGGCCTCTTAGAAGCGAAGGCGCAATCGAGATCTATTCGGAAGGAGCTTGAAAATCGTTCACTCAAACGAAGACAGCTAGCAATTTGAGTTCTTTGAATTGCGGGAAGATGACTCAACAATTTAACCCGGTCAAGAGATGCGATTGCATCAGCACATTGATAGATCAAAAGCTTCAACAAAAATATATAAGGGTGTTTGGTAAAAAAGGTAAGGTACTATTCGACACTTCAGAAGTATTTGACATTTGAAATTCGGGAATAGCGAAGGAGGTTGAACATTGCTTTAATGTCTCTCTTAGATTTTGAAATCGCAACAATCTGTGCACATCATATACCTCTCAAAATGACTCGATGCTACAAATCTCGTCCTTGAAAATATTACGATTCTTTGGACTTCAACCTCAGTCGTAAGTAACTCTCAGCATCTTCTTAAAGCGTTTTGACATATTATTGAGATCCGGTTGCCGGCAGTAGTCATTGTTACCATACGAGATCGAGGGGCAGTGTAATCAGATGGCTGTGCACCCAAGATTACAGGCCAAACCTGGGGCTCATTAAGAAAGGGTGTGATGTTTTGATATAGCTCAAAAAAATTGCGCTGAGTGCGAGGCGGTCGATTTGGCAGCTAAATTCACCACTTCTATATTCCAAGCACGTTATCGCCTTAAAGCGTTTCGAGAGTCCCGGATCGCCACGATTAAGCAGCGGCAAGCCGCCAATGCTGACTCAATGCTAACTCGTCGTACACTCAGTCGCTCAGATGTTAATGCTTCTCGTAAAGAAGACGTAAGGCCACGAGTCGATTTGGCTCAGTTTGACCGTCAAGACAAACTAAATTTCTACGAGAAGCGCAAGCGCAAAAACCGATGTGTCCAAGCTATTCCAGTTCATCGTGAAAGCTCTTCGCGCAATTTTTGGTGTTTCATAAAGCAATATATATGTAATTTACGCGCGCTAGGCGCAAAAGTTACGCTGACTCGGCGAACGGTCACTTGTGAATGTCTCAACTTTGGCAAAGTGCTAAGACAAGATATGAAAGATCTGTCTCCGAGTGTAGGTTTTCTCCAAAGCATAACGCTTTTACGGGTGGCAAAAAAAACCGCAAGACTTCTCACGAAACGCCCGTCTCATCTAGTTCCAGTCCACACCGACTTTACAGCAATTATGCTGGGTTATTTAAACGGCTTTTAAAGGTTTGAGAAGGCAAGAAAACCGCGACACTTTGCCAAAACCTCACAGCATCGAGTCTCTGCTTTTTAAGCGCTCTACATTTAGGTTCGGCTTGCTTTGGCAATTACAAAATACCCTAAAATTTAAGGCTTTTGTTAAGGTGTGCGCATTGCCAATGTAAAGTAAGTAGCACAAAAAACACAATCCTTTTTGTGCCAAGCATTACCCCAATTGAAGCGCGTCCATAAACTAAATCTTTGTGGTGCAAAAGCAGATGGGTATACCGCTGGCCTGCGTTTAACGGGTGAATCGAAGGTTCTCGTTCTCGTCAATATCAGTACTCAAAATGTATGTGAAATTAAGTGGGATGGCGACCTTTGTTTGCATCGGCAACTCGTACATCCCATCTCTAGCAGCGTTTAGGCCTGCGGTTCCTTAGAACACAGCAGGGATCTGCCTGTAATATCGGCCTAGACATTAACGACACCATCGACGAGAATATTCTAGCACAGCTCTCGTTGCAAGAGGTTGCTGAGAATTATGGTATTGGTGGGTGAGGCTTCATGTATAATCGGTAAATTAGACAATTGATTTTAAGCTTTTAGAGGTATAGCTATGACCAGTAAGGTTGACAACCGCTTTAACCTTTAAAAGCTCACTCGTGGTCAACATATGAAGCTTTAAGTTCTAGTATTGCAATAGTTTGTGGCTTAAGTTTCAACTGCGTTGATTCATTGTGCATGAATTCAAATGCTATCAAATCTGAGAAGACGACGAAGAAACACGCACTTGGTTGCAAGAAGAAGATAATGTTCGACAAAGTATGCATAAAAGACACCAGGTGGAATCAAAAGAACCGAGGCACTGCAACGACTACACATAAACGTCGTTTAGGAACGCTTAGAGGCT
Organism: Plasmopara muralis; assembly: GCA_003676415.1. Taxonomy (NCBI): domain Eukaryota; phylum Oomycota; class Peronosporomycetes; order Peronosporales; family Peronosporaceae; genus Plasmopara; species Plasmopara muralis. Next base: position 138,333 of record RCHQ01000066.1, on the reverse strand, counting down.
TTTACCATGTTCGATTGTTTTCGTTCGGAAGTCTTTTGCTGCTTGAACTCTTTGTGATCTTTTATTGGATGCACACATGACTGCATAAAAGGCACCTTAAGAAAGTAATACAAGTATACGAAAGTGTCTGCAAAAAGTGTCTGCTAGATCTCTGAAGATTTATTTGGGCTACAACGCGGCTAGATGATGAAAGATATTGAGCACAGTTCGTGGACCTTATCAAGTGCTCTGAGCTATACTTTCGTAAAGTGTTTTTGATACACTGCATGAAGACAGGCTCAAAACAAATTACAGAAAATCGTTGAGAGGCTGTCAATCGTGATAAATTTATGAGTATGCAGAAATACATAATGAACCATGAACACAAGTTCCATCTAAGAGATTCTTGTAATAAGTTTCAGGATTTTCAGCCGCAAGACACTAAGTGGAGATTGCCCAGCCACAAAACAGCCGGTTGCACAAAGCTTGGCTTGGGTTGACGATTTAACATGAACTGACATTAAAAGGTTACTAGCTTTGCTGCCAGGAGAGTCATATTGAGACTTTTATGTGCCAAATGAAGAGAACATCGAGACTATTGTAAAAGTGCACTCATCTCATTATGTATAGAGCTCAATTTTGGTACATACGGTTTTTGGAGTACATAGTAAGATCTGGTCTTTTGTAATTGGAGTTTTCTACATCATTATGGTGGCAATGACGCAGCGAATATTTTGGCGTTGCTGTTGCTCAATGTGAAAACCCAAGTTTTCTGACTTTCGATAAGAAATGTGCAGCATTAGATAGACTGCAAAACCACTTGAGCGCTTTGATCTTGAGATAAACTATAACTATATGCTAGGGCAACTCCGAAGCCAGAGTTGACACAGTCAAGACCACACGCGTATGTAAAATAAAATAGAACAAAAATTCTCGTAGACAGAGGCCAGCCGTGCTCTCTGTCACCTTGTCGATAATCCGTCTGAATGCTTTTTTTCTTTTGGTGTGTTTGCACGCCACTCATTAAAAACCAATTCCAAACATTGATTCGGCTTTGAGACATCCGACTAATTCAGACGTATTGCGAAAAAAAAAACTTACAGCTCACCCAATAAGAATAAAGGCCAGGCGATGGCTTGGACGTAAATTGCGCGATATAAGTGAGTTGATGGATAGAAAAGATATGTATGTTAAGCAAAGCAATGCCTTGCTCTGGAATTTCGGTTAAGTACGATTGAGTCAAGATACAAGGAGTATAATCGACATTGCTGACTTTTGAACGCGTGATCACTCAGATTACAGGTTTTCAAACTGCGCCTTCATTGCTTCCACTAGCGCTGGTACGTTTTCTTGGCCAAGCTTGTGTTGTGTGCAGCAAGTAGACGCAAGCTTAGCAGGGTTATCGTCCCAGTGTACTGGTAAACTGGTAACTCGATGGATGCGCCGTCTCCCATGTCGATGTCAAGCGTAGAAAGAACGACATTTTGACGGTCTGCTTTCGTCTCCGCTGAAGTTTTTGTCTCAATTTTTTTTCTAAAACCTCCGACTGGGCAGACGCATTAGCAACAATCTCTTCTGGCTGTTGCTCTTTCGCTTGTTTGTGCTCTCACTCGTTTAAGCTCTCTAGAATTGATTAAGCCAGCACATATTGACATGCTAACAACCCATCATTCTGTTCAATCGACCGCAATAGCAGTAACGGCAGCTGAATCCTTCGAGGTAATCGCGGGTGCATTTGGTATACCAAATCCTCAAGCATCGACGAAGAATTTGGTGTAAAGAGCAAGCTTCATCCGACACCCGTATATGGAGAGAACAACGTGTGTATCACACGAGTATAGTGTGGTAACATCAAAACCGACCGAACAAAGCCTTTTCGTTGTCATGCACAAGACCAACAGCAACTTGCTAAAGGTTTAGTTCGTTTCATAAAACAGAAACTCGCGGATCTTCTTGAAAGGCTTCGTAAAGCACATGCAAATCCATTTGCTTAGGTCTGTATACGACAGCAAGGTTAATGAGCACTTCAAATCGCGCGTCCGCCAGTGCGACAAGGTATTTTTTAATCTTGAGCTTTTTGCAAAAGCTCTCTTTCCGCGTGAGCTCAGGATTGACTACAGCGGTTGCCAGGTGTCACGGGGTCACACAGCTCTTTGCACAGAGGAGGCGTAAGAAAATTATTTAGTTTCCTCTGTTTGAGGCGCGAGTCCCCATTCCTGGTCTAAAAGGGAATAGCGTGAGTCAGCTTTACCAAGTTAATTTGAGCAACCTGGGGATCCGCATGGAACGAAAGTGGGTAGAGCTTATTCTTTTGCTACGACCAACATTACTTATACGTGACAGTTGAACGTCAATTTGCCTCCTTTCACGCTTACAACGGTGTTTCCAGGCTGTACGTACAGCTATCCCTTTGACATAATTCTAGGTATCCTTATTTTAAGTATGCGTTTCACGCGTATTGTTTGCGCCGGTTACTTGTTGATGTTTAACAAAGGACATTATCAAAGAAGAAAAAATTGCAAATACATTTTAAGACTGAGTGACATCATTAATTAAGGGTCGATTGTACACTGCATCCCTTTTTAATGTGTAAGTCAGTAAGTAATGCGTAGTACATGTAGAAGCTTAAACTCAGTGTCGTAGGCTCAGCTTGTGGAAATTCATGCTGGTTCGATGGCATGAGGGTGAAGAACCAATGTTTGATGCGCGTTAAAATTAATTAGACAGCACTTTGCACTGGTGCCTTTTCCAATTCAATTGCTTCGACAATCGGTACCAGATTCAGAGGCGACCGCCGACCACCAAATACCGGTTGCATATACGTCGAGTCGAAGGTGTGCCAGTTACGGATAATCGTTCCAGTCATAGTCTCACCTCGCTGAGCTGGTGAGTCTTCATTATGCTCGTCATCACTATAATCCTCGGCTCGAAATTGTGGCCGTGATGTAAACACAGGGTCATCTTCTAATTGAATTTCCTGCCTTTGCGTACCAGCTCCTTCTGTAGATTCACATGTGCCTTGCTGCTCCGAGGTCTTAGAATTTCGACGAAGCTCGAAGTGACGAGTGCTGCGTTGTAAAGCTCTCGCCCGAACCTCCTCAGCGCCTAATTGTCCCTCAGTGTTCGTCTCAGATTGTCGTAATGCACTATGATAGTTCGTAAGATGAAGCTTGGAGATAAAGGGACCCGTGAGTCCACCAATCACAATCGTCGTAAACAGCACCACAACAAGCGTAGTCGATTCCACTAGATGGCGATGGGACCCGTAGCGACCAATGTAGTTCCAATTTTTTGCAAGTGTGAAAGCGATGGATCCACGTAGCGCAACAAAGCACATCACACTCATGTACTTGATTGGAATTCGATCAGAAGTTCCCCGTGAGCAGTTGGAAAGATGTAAAAGTGGAAAGATGTTAAAGAAGCGAGCTACGACACAGGCCACAAATGTCATACAGATGAAGTGCCAATCAATATCGTCGACACGGAGCGCAGCACCCATGGTTTGCTCAGGATGCCCTGAAAAGATCATGACTACCGATGTTCCCATAAATACATAGACAATGTTCTCACAGACAAAAGAAGTGGTATGAAGCAAGTGCGTAAAAGCATGTCGCGCCTCACGTGATATCACGTTAAAATGATAATGAGCCGTCATGGTTCCCGAGAAAAAGAGTGCAATGATTCCACTCATCTTTAGACTGTCGGCCACGTAGTACGTCAGCAAGCTAAATATTAAGCACAAGCTGATTTCGTAGCTTGGAAAGTAATGCAGCGACGAAAAGACTTTGCGTTTAAGCAAAAAAGCACCGGATAGAGTGATTGCTGCACTCACAAGCAGCGACCCCACAAACATGCCACTTGTATGAATTATCACTTGGAGCAACTGGGTCGGACTTAAATCAGTGCCGACGTTCCATTTATGTAGTGTCTGGTAGAGAGCGATTGCTACTGCATTGTTAATCACGCTCTCTCCAAATACGAGGTTAAAGAGCAGTGGTGGGACGTGCAACTTAGTAAAACACGACAATGTCGCCACCGGATCCAAAGCATTGATCAATGTGCCAAACAATAGAGCCTCCACCCACGATAGTCTCGTCACCATCTTTGACGCTCCAGCAAGGTACAAAACGCCACCCGTGATTGTCGCCGCCCAGACTGTACCAATGACAGCCGTGCTCATGATTGCCGGAAAGTTACGAAAGAATGCTTGTCGCTTGATAGAGAAGCCTCCTTCATAGATGATTGGGGGTAGCAACACATTGAAAAATAGGCTATTGTCTAGGTCTAGATGCGTATGAATTGCCACATGCTTGCCACCCATGGTCATGAAGAGCCCTACAACGAGGCCAAAGACCATTGCAAAGCCGCTTTGCGACACGAGATTGCAAGAATATCGGTCTAGTACAAAGGAAACGACTACGAGCACAAACAACATCAGCAGCAGTAGCACCGCGTCCTCCATCGTGGCAGCATCGTCGTCTATTTCGCGTTGCATTTTGCTGTATGCTATTTTGCAAAGTCTAAAAATTCAGTGGTAAAATATCGCAGCTGTTATTTTATTGAGATATTGCAAAAGGTACATTCGGTAAACTGCACTCTGGTGAATATTTTTTCACATGATCTGTTGTACAGTGTAAGTCTAAACCTCAATCGCAAAGATATTGAAAGAAGATCGATGACGAGTTTGACGTCAAGTGCTTGCAGAAAAGAGATGGGCAACTGTCGCCGCCATCAACTTGATTGCAATCCGTCAGTCAGCATGCAACCGCGTGGGGGCACACTTCGGCGTAGAATAGGCGTGATTTGTGAAATTGTCGCCTTTTAGAACATTGAAACGAAGGCTGTCTGACAGATTTACGAAAGTGCGCATGGTTTGCGAATCTGTCACGTTTTAGTAATGTAGGAACGGAGGCTGTGTTTGACGTATTGGCACACCCCGCGCACCCTGTTTCTGCACTGTCGCATTTCAATAGCCGGTATGCGCGCTGACGTGGGCACATGCTGACTGACAGAATGCAATCAACTCGATGGCGGTGACGGTTTCCTTGTCACTTGCTCGTCTCTATTTTCTGCAAATGCTTGAGATTGAACTTGTCTTCCATCTCTTTTAATTTCTTCGCAAGTGAAAATTGGACGTTATGACTATGTTACCCAACAAGGTGTCGTTTACCGAATGTCAAATTTTGTACCAGCGTTATAAAGATTTTCTGGTAAATTTCAAATTGAGTCACCATTTGCAATACTCCCACACTTATTTCCTAAATGCTTGCTTTTATGTATTGGCCTGTTATGTTCTCTCTCAGGCGAGAAAGAAACAAGTTGTGCCATCACGTTCTGAGCTCTATACGAGAAATCGGTTTGCTGGACACGCAGCGGAGAAGACGTTAAGTCGAGTAGCTCCTTTTTTATGAGTGGGCCGATTTAGAAGAATATTGGTACGGCAGCCGAACACCAAAATCAGCCTCTGAGCCTTAGTCAACGCTATTTGCAAAGGTTGCACCTGTGCCATGGGAGGCGAGTCGGAAATAGTTCGCCTGTTCGAACAAACAAGGTTTCAGAAGAACCAGCCAGTCCACATACGACAGGAATGTGTACATTAATTGTCCTTTGCCTGATGGTCCGCAGTTCCGGGCGCTGAATTTGTGATAATCATACATCGAGCAGTTTTCTCGATCTACACCCTTTGGGACTGCAAGACGTTAAAAACAACGTTGTCAAACGATCTCATCACACAAGAATAAATAGAAGACTTTAACTCGTTGTCAGATTTATGGTCAAGCTAAAGATCTCCCCCGTTGCGACAAGAGGAAATGTTGCGAATCCTAAGGGCAAAGACATGCCATCGCAGAAGATGTCGTCAATGCTAGGCATCATTAAGGAGAGAATGAAGTCAAAGATGATAATCTAACAGCAGTCTTCTCGGGTCGAATCAATATTTAATCATTAACGTAGTTATCGGCGGGCCTTGCAACTCGGGTGTCGCTCTAGGGAAAATAACATCATTTTTTTAGAAAAATTGCTCGACGAGAAAAAGGTGGACCTGCTATTCAAACTATGTGCGCCACGGCACCGAGCGTTATGTTCATCTTCTATGCATGCTTTGAGAGCACTTTGCAAGCCACTTATCGCGCGGTGTGAGCAAAAAGGAAAAGAGACATTAATCCAGGGCAAGCTTCCGGCGTAATCGCGCGCGCTTGTAGCACCGCGTCAAAATCCTCATCACTACGTATTCATCCATCGTCGTCTGAAAAATAAGCCGTTGTATCTCCTTCTCTACCTGCCTCGCCAACAAGATCGAGCATGGAGACAACGCTTTGGGGAGGTGCTGACTGATTCCGGGTATCCTTAATGCTCGGAGTTCTGATAATCGTTTTGTAGCACACATAAACAATGAAGGCGCCGGCATAGGTTTGGAGATGTTGGTAGTGCACGCTGGTCCACGACCCTTAACGAACGTAAAAGCGGACGAGAGAATGCTTTATTCTGCTCGAGTTTACCATTCTTACCATTTTATCCGCAGGTGTTAGCATATGTTTTTCGCTATTTTTTTTCGCGCTGGCCTCGACCTATTGATTATATAATTTTTGGCTACGTCCGAAAACTACTTTATTGCAAACGCTCGAGGATTCCCGACACTCAACGCAGGAAATTTAAGCTTTGCAGGGTCAGCAAGGCTCCAGGGTGGTTTAGCCCATTCATTTTAAAGTATGCACAACCCGTAGATGCGCTGATCGCATTGTAAAAGGCAACCTCAACCATTGATGAACTATTGGCTTACGATTGCTGCGCCCAAGCGCACATAATTTTTCGAGCACTTTTCCCACGGACCCTCTGTCTGTGTATTGCCTACACTTGACACCCACGCATGCGGTCACCCGATAGTCGGAGCAGCATTCGCTAAATCGAAGCGACAAACCGCGGGTTCCAGAAGGCCATGGCTTTTGGCTGCTGCATCCACAGACAGCCTTGCTAATTGTTCTTCAATTAAATTTGCTGGAACTTGTGCCAAATACACTATCATGATTGAATTATATCTGATAAGCGCAAGACAAAGACAAAGACAAAGTCGAGGCTTATAGATTTTGAAAGGTCCGCCAGTCCCGACAGGCTCTGCAACCGAGCGAACGTGTGGGCTAGAACTGTCATGCCTCACAAGTCCTCACATACCTATCCATTGCATGCCAAGTCCTCACCCTTCGCAGCTACCACACATAACGGTGTTTATTGGATTCATCCTATAGTGAAGCAGATGGTCTACCCACTAATCGTGATGTAGCAACGATCGCTGTTGGGATTCCAGCCACTTGACTTTAGCAGTTTGACGGACGAATTGAGATTAAACAAGTTTGTATGTTTATTTTGTTAACACTGCTGGTACAGCTTTATTCAAATCTGGTCGGCGCAAAAGAGCGTCGGTAAGCCTATTGCGATTATCAGGTTGGCATTTTGCGTGAAAGGTTTTAAATGGGACAAGCAGGGCATAATTATCGGCGTCCTTAAAGATGAGTGGCCTTGAAAAACCACGAAGGGCTGAGAAAGCAAAAATGCGCGAGAAGGTATATTAAGGCGTACCAAATGACAAGTTTATTTTTGCCGTGAAGGGAAAAATCGCGTTTGGCAGCTTAAATCTGCCTTGACTTGAACGTGATGACAGATCTACGACTGTCCACATTAAGTGACGCGCCTATGGCTTTGTTGGAAGTGTCGTTAGCGATGCCAACCCGCATTGTCTCAACCAGGAAAGTCAAGACTAGACCCTGGTAGGGTTTTGTCTTTAATCACCTAGTGTTGGCCCTGATACCACTCAACATTTGCTCTAGTATATCGAACAAGGGATTTGCGATGCTCGAATAGCGACGACTGAAATTGCGCAAATAACTGGCTAAGTCTGACTAAGTCTTTTGAGGAGCGAAGTCTTAGCCAAAACGGGACGTTTTTACATTCTTGGCGTTTTACCATACCTCTTGACTATTTAGAAAGCATTTAAGGACCCTAACCTCTTCTGCCACCGAGACACTTGGGTTGATACTGTTCTATTGTTTATTGCCTTACATGATCTCAACAAGATGTCTCGGGTAGCCTAAGTTTTTCTCCGGTGCCTCCTTACTACTTTAATTTTGCTGTATTATGAAAGTTTGTCTGGTCAAAAGCCCTTAATGTCGTGTGATCAGACAAATAAAGGCTGCGAATTATTTGATAGCCCTTGGAGCATCACAAACAACTCGTAAATCATATAAGCTAGGACAATTACCGCCATGTGGTGTATACGCTACTTTTCTGTCCGACTAAGATGGCAGCCGTCAATTGAATTTAGTGCATTATACAACGTGCACCCAGACAAATTGTTAGCTGCAAAAAGTCGGTGACGGGTTTTTCTTACTCCCATACCCTTATCTATTTGATAAAAAGGCATTATCAGGCTCATGCTGCTCTCGTAGTAGTAGTCGCTGCTTTAAGTTCGTGCCGTTGCTCTCTGAACACCTCACTTAAGTTTTTCTTCGACAGATTACAACAGCCGTCAATTTCTTAGAAGTGGTTCCAAAACTCTGCATTATATAAAACTTCATATTTGGATGATCTTTGTTACCTTTCATTGTATAAAACCACCATTTTTTATAAAAATACAATGCTTACCGATAATCTCTAAAACCTTATACTATACGAACACTAGTAAGAAAAAACCTTTTGGCTTCCCACTATGTTAAAATAACACTTATAGCAATACAGTCGCAATCGCTGCTCTGTTACGTAATGGTTTGCAAATTTCGAGGATCCTACAGATTCTATGAGCCAAGGCTAAATGTATGCTGTTTTTTAGGCTAATCCAAGCCTATTAAAAAAACGGAGAATGCATTCATGAGCCAAATCTAAAAGAAACACACGTCGAACATATGTTCAGCTGTTAATATAGTCAACAACTCCGTCGCTCTGAGTAATGCAAGGCACCGACCCTGTGGCTCGAGCGGTTAGCCGTTCGACCCAGGACCGGGGTGTACCTGGTTTGATACCCATAGGGTTCGAAGAAAAGCAGCCGGAGATAGGTCACTAAAGTGGATGAGCCATCATACCCGAGTGTGTGACTGCCCTACCAACTCGCGCCCGATTGGGTAATGAAAGGGTTGGGTGGGCGACGCCTTACTGACCGAAAAAGCCCCATAGTGTAATGAGGGGTACGGAACCCGGTCCCAATATGGGTCGGATTGTTACCAGCATCCCGCGATAGAGACAGTAGCACGTGGGTTCCGGTAGCTTAAATCTCTGAGTAATGCAAGGTCCAGTAAAGGTGGCATGTTAATAAATTGAGCCGGCTTTCGTGGCACCATGACAATCTAGACTTGTTAACTTCCATGTAGCTAGAATCCATCTAGCCAACGAAATTGCTGATAACACCCAGGGGGCATTTTTGCATCGCATCTCCATTCTTTTCAAGCGGAGCTATGCTCCTCGCTTTGGTGGGTTTTGCTACTCATCTGTATGCTAGTTTTGCTCACTGAGGGTCCTATGTTACCCGCTTGCGTGAACCTTTTTTCTGCAGTCAGTAATACTATGTAACCCATACTCGCTTTGGAAAATTTGATACCTGCAATTGGCAGCATAATGTTATTAAATTATCTTTGGCTTTCTAGGGTTTAAAGACGTCGTACCGTCGTACCGTCTACCAGATATACAGACGATGCCTCTCGTGTCTATTTAGGTCGAAAGCTTTTTTAAAGGAGCCGTGCGCACAAAAGGAGCGAAAGCGATACCCATCAAATCTCTTTTTCACAGTTGACACCTATGTCCTTGCCCTAGATTCGGTTTAGGGCTCGTGGGTGATGTAATACTTGTCCTTTCATAAGTCAAGAAAGAGTGCGATCAAAATTATCAATTTCACATAATTTGACCTTATAAACGAATAAAAGTTTCACATTAGCAAGTCGAACCAAAACTGACATGAATTTGCTGCATTCTTTTGAAGCATCGATCAAGACCTTTTATACTTAGCACAACCATTCCCTGACACATAAGTTTGCGACACACCAGACTCAAAAGGAATATCTAAACTCTCTTTTGCATGCAGGTACAATAAGCAGAGGTGAAAAATATCAACGACAGAGTTCTCATGATGTCTATAAGCGAGCATGAGGCCTAACATTCTCATTAGAGAGACCCACCGACACTAGTGACCAGCATTTTTTTGTTCAGAGGGTGTGACTTCTGCCAGCAAATCTTTAAAGCCTTGAAAAAGGAAGGTCTGCTTTGCTGACCTTTTATGGACATGAAAGTATCATTTGCTTTTATTTGGTAAAATTTAAGACTATCAGGACGAGATTCGAGTACAGAAAGCTCGCAATAAAAAATTGCTTTTAACTTTTTCTTCGTGTTTGCTTTAACTAATACACTTTATCAAGTGTTTTCACGGATAAGTATCCAGCCAAAACCTGGCCTCTCGGGTTAAAAAGTGCGTACACCATGCGCACATGATGTCCGTGATTAAGGCCGCTTAAGCACATCCTTAATTTTAGACATGTATTTTAACTAATTTGCAAGATCTTAGCTACGCCGGCGTAAAATCCACACTAGATGCTACCGCCAATGCTACAATTTTTTTTTACCTATATTCTAAAGCGTAGACTTTGCTTGAAGAGCTCGAACACCATGACGTGATACGGCTGTTTGGCAGTAGAATGGGCTGCAAAAGCCATCGTCTCCTCGTATTCGTAAAAATCAACAAGTCTTCAATAAGTGCAAATTGTGCATCCGATAGATGCGAGAAGATGGTCCCATCATCCCAATCATTAGGTAGAAAATCTTTCCGCGAGGGTGCAGAACTTAACTATAGTGGATTTTTATGTCACCAGCTTACACAACACGATATTCGGGAAGCAATGCTTTTTAGATTGGTTATCTTATGTGCACTAAATTGGATTAGAAAGGGGCTACATCCTTTTTTGCCAACCGGTAAAAATTTCGATGGAATTTAAAGTCGAAAGCCTGGTTCTATGCAATGCTCCATGTATTTTAAGGTTGATGACTTACGTACCTCGCAGCACCATAAAAACGGCCATGCGTTGACTCTTAAATCTTAAAGCAACATCAGCTTATATTTGATTTATTCGATGACGCTAGGACAAACAAATTATTCAACCTAAGATTTGCTTCACTCGATGGCGCTAGGTCTAAATAAGCATGTAGAATCTAACATTTTCTAATAGTTTGGCAATACCAGCAGCTCTCCAGAGAATGATCATGGACACACTACCAGCTTGGGAAACGCTCGGCCGCGACTTTGTTCCACGAGACAGTCACGTGGATGGTGCTGTAGCTGTCGCATTACTCTTTGGCGTCGTGGGGCTGCCGCCCCTCGTCGGCATTCGCACAATGTATACGAACTGCTGGTTTCTGTTCACAATGATCGCATATCTGCTCGCATCTGAGGCGGCACTGGGTATTGCCACATCAATGGGCATCACCATCATGGTTGGATGGTATTCATTGAGATTCTTTGACCGCTACGCTTTTACTGCCATCCTTAACGGCTGGCTCGGGGTCTGGGCCAGCTCGTCATTGCTTGGCTTCGCAGCTCGTGTCGGTGACATGGTCCTGCACTTGCTCGTGCCAATGTTGCTAGTCTCTTGCTATTTGCCACTAGTGCGTGTGTGGATGAGTGTACCAGCGCTAATGTAGGATCAATAGAAGGATGCAAGCTAACATGTGAACTGAAAAGTGTCATTGCATTGTTTCGTAATCAGATCGTCCCGGCTGTGGAGCCACTGTGTGGTGGGGGGTGGAGCTTTTCCAAAAGCCGATCACATTTATCGCTTCTCTCCTCCTCGTTCGCAGCACTTTTGGAACGCTGCTTACAAAATGGAGCTCATGCTGAACCTGCTCGTCCCGCTCTTTTGCGTCCTGGCTCACCAGGTAGTGGAGTGAGCTGTATGTTTTCATCAGGTCACTCGGCAATAGAGTCTTGTCCTAGTTTTTTATAGCATGCGTTGATCAATTAAGTTTCTCATAGCATACGTGTTTGTTAACGTTGATTGATTATTTGTTGGTGTATAGAGATCGTTCTGGGTATATGTCGCAACGGCAATCGCAGGGGTAAATCTCTTTTGTCTTCAGTTATTTCGATCGCTCTTGCTACCAAAACTTCGTCGAAACGCAGCGACGATAATGTGTCGCTTGTTATCCACCGGCGGGATTCAATCAAATATGGTTGGCTTTACCTTTGGCGACCAACAACTTGTTTTCGGATGCTGAACAAACTCTGTTCATTAGGACTTTATTGTTCGAGACGATTCAATTTGGCTGGATTGGATGAGTGGGGGACTTTTAGCAATTGGCGAGTCGTATGTTGGTTGTCTCTGGGTAACCAACTCTGCTCGAACTCTAGACGACGTGGTCTCTAGTCTCCTCACCATTCCAATGGAAGGTAGGCAGGAAATGTACCGGTCCTGGAGCGCTCGTTTTGTAGCATTAGCAGCAAGGTTATTTAACTATTCTCCTTCATCAATGGGACTTGTGGTTGGGGCCGTCTCGGAGCAATTTGATCTCTGTCCAGAATTTCGACAGTCTTATATGGATCGATACTTTCATCAAGGTTTTGGTCTCTGGACTGCAGGAACAACAACTATTGACGCTGCACAATTAAACAAGCTTGCTGATTTAAATCACCAGCTAAACATTCGGGTAGGTCCGTCAATCTTTAGAATTTCACGGCAATATATACGTTTTCATCATCTTGTAGACTGGTCAGACTGTCCTCGATATAAGTATCGGTTCATGGGGTGGAGTGGGCTGCTACCTTGCTCAACAGCATTCGAATGCGACCATTATCTGTGTCTTAACCTCGATTCAAGAGATTGCGCGTGCCAAGAATTTCGCACGTGAACTTGAAATTTACGATCGACTGGAATTCGTGCTGGCTGAAACGCCAAAAAAGCTGCTCATTCTCCTTAGTGGCTATCACGCTTCAAGATTTGACCGCATTACATTGTGTGGCGTAGTAGAAACTGTGCCGCACATGCAACGGACTCGCTTTCTGCGAACAATAAAGCGCATCCAGACCAAGAACGGCACGACCGTGTTGGAAGTTAGTGCCTGCACCGCTGCGCACGTGGCAACTCATGCATGGAGCAACAAGTACGTGCATAGTGCTTATCCTTGTTACGCCATCACTTTGCCCATCTTGCGTCGACTAGCCAGTGAAACGGGCTTTACGATGCAAGCCACACGCAGTTACTCGGATCACTATGAACGCACGTTTTTTGAGTGGAATCGTCAATTTCAAGCGCGGTGGGGTCGCGACTCACGTTTTAATGCAACCGGCCAAGTCACGGCAATGGAGCAAACGCCTTCTTTGCGGCACATGCCATCGCTTCCCGAGTCCTTTAAGCGCACATGGGAGTTCTATTTGCTCCATTCGGCTGCTTGCTACCGCTCTGGCGCACTTCAAGTCTTTCAGATTAGAATGAGCTAATTCTAGATTAATTATAAGGTTGGCTCTAAATTTTGTATTCAAGTTAATAGTAAATGACGACCATAAACTCGGGGCTGGTTACGATTGCGAGTGGTAAAACATGTGGACGAGGGCTCCGGGTCTACTTTCTACTACAACAATCACACTGGCGAGTCATCGTAAAAGTTTCCTAGAAGGGTGAAGGCTTTCAAAGGACAAGACACGGGGCACGATGCGACTCCGAAGCGGCGTCAATTCATCGGCGACGAGTCCATTCTGATCTATTACTTTGATGAAATGAGCGGTTAAAGCCGATGGGACATACCAGAGGACTTTGTTCCGCATCAAAAGCATGAGGAACAGTGCAGTGAAGAGGGATTTGACGAGCTGGACGCGACAGAACTTTATGAAAAGAAACCTGCACGAGAGACTTAGGCGTCGAAACAGGATGTTCTAGTGATGGAGATCGAAAAGAGAGAATCCGGCAGCGATATGGGTGAAGGGCTTGAGCAGAAGATAAAAATAAGTCTGGATGCAAGCCTTACGCATAAAATGTGGGTGAAGTATGTGGACAATGCTAGCAACAAGCCATACTACTACAATACCAGCACTGGCAAGACACAGTGGGAGGAGCCTGAGAACGTCAACAGGTCTGCCGCAGAATGCACGGCTCCTACAATACTTATATAAGCAAAACGCGTACAGAACACTTAGCGCGAGTGACACAACAAGTGCTGGACCCTTCGGGCAACCTTATCAAGTCAAATGCTCTTTTATCTGGTATTATAAGAAGACTCCACCCGAACAAGCTTTGGATGGAGGAGATCACGCTGCTGCGTCTCGAACACTCAAAGTGGAATGGCAACAACACGTTGACCCTCAAACTCAGCGGTGCCTACTACCACAATGTGAGTACAGGGGTTACTCAGTGAAATAAATCAGATGCACCTATTATCTCGGGGGTATGTTGAAAATATCCTTTATACAGAGAGGAGCAATTAAAGCAAAGGAACATTAATTGGAAGAAAATTTTACAACGGAGAAGAAAGCCAAGAAACCAAAGCAGAGAATGGCTTTTTGTTGATTTAATTAGAATGTGTTTCATGAGATATCATTATTATCCGAGCTTTTTTATTAGCCACATTGTGCGGCACAAGAAAGCATAAAACTATAGAGTTGAATGATAAGATCTTTTCGTCATCGTTGATTGTAAGCTCAGACCACTCCTCTTTTCGTCTTAATTTGCGCCCCCACATCGGTATAGACTTGACAAATTCGTATGAGTAATGACAGCAAAATGGAAAAATGACCTACTATATTAACGAGAAAGACTTTAGGTTCAATACAGGGAGCCGCCATCCAGCCCCTTTCGGTTATCTAGCCCCCTCCTCAATACAATATCCCTAACGGACCCTGTGGCTCGAGCGGTTTTCCGTTCGACCCAGGACCGGGAGGTACCTGGTTCGATACGCATAGGATCCGAATTCAGGCAGCCGGAGATAGGTCACTAAAGTGGACGAGCCATCATATACGTGTGTTTGACTGCCCTACCACCTCGCGCCTGATTGGGTAATGAAAGGGTTGGGAACGGGGACGCCCCACTAACCGAAAAAGCCCATAGTGTAATGAGGGGTACGGAACCCGGTCCCAATATGGGTCGGATTGCTACCAGCATCCCGCGATAGAAACAGCTTAGTCCAAGCGCGTGGGTTGCGGTAGCATAAATCTCAATACAATACCCTTAAGCTATAATAATGATCTATGACTGGCTGGACCGTAAATGTCCTGTAGGATAAGGATTAATCGCAGGGGTAAAAAGACTTTGCAAACTTTCACCTTATCATCATTACTCCATTTCTTCAACCATGAGTCAACTAGAATCCATCGTTGAAGCCGTTTACGCATCGTTGGAAGAGGACCGCTCGGCAGTATCACAAGAAGAGAACTTCAAGTTTACGTGCAAAAGACCAAGAAAGTTGGGAGAGTTGGACACCGGTCAGACAGTGAAATCAAAGCTATACGTCTTAAAGGCTCGTGTGCAGAGATTACAACTTCCAAGTCGCAACAGCAGCGTAAACGCGTAGGTGGAAGCCGCGGAACAGGCTGTCATTCTGCTTTGATAGTTCGCAATGTGCGAGGACAAGAGGTTTGATTCACTAAGTGGTTGACCCAACCAACTTGAACATAACCATGAGCATATTGTGGATGCTGCCGTGCATCCGTAAGGCAGAGCCCTCCTAGTTTATTTGCTCGTTCATGCCAATCTCAATATTGTAAATCTACTTCTTAAAACAACGATCTTTTGTCGCGATCGTTATCAAGTTATCAGCTTCCGTACGTGCAAATTTGCAAGGATAAAAAGGGAGCCGCAATAAAGCCATCTCCTTTTCGTTATTCAGCCCCCCCTCTCCATAATGCAGTAGCCCTAAGCTATAATAATGCTCTATGATTGGTGGCTGGAGCGAACACCATTAAATTCAAATGTTTTATAGGGTACAGAACATTTACAATACGTACAAACATAGCTAAAACCATTATTATTTCATTCATAGTGGCATTCCCACTTTTCCGTTATTTGGTTGCATTTGGATGTAGCAAAACGGCAGCGAGAAAAAAGTTTATGGCTCAAACGACTGCTATTCAAAGAAATATGTGCCCATGAAAGTATGTCCTACTTCTGTTTATGCAACGACTTGGGGTGGATATACCTTATGACGGAGCAAACACTTACAGCAGGCAACTGCCATCGCTGTCGAGATCGTTATTGGCATCTTCACTTGCAATGCACTTTACATTAAATGTTCAAGCCTATCATCTACTTCATATGTATAATGTATCCATTAGTAAACATGGTGCTTAGCTCTAATCTAGCCTTCGCGAACGTGCATCGGCTAGTATATTAATTTTACCGAGTTGTATCCGACACAAACTTTATCACATGAAGAATGAATGCAATCTCGCCATTCTTTGCAGCAAGTGAGGCATACTTGTCGTCATCCTCTGGGAGATATGGCTTGAAATAAACAAAACCACTAAGGGCTTAGAGTTCAGAGCATGCACTTGGCACTACACCGGTCCGCAAAATATAGTAAGTAACTTCTTGTCATGATATAGGCATTATACCAAACCCTTTTTAGCTAAAATGAAATGACTTACTCACTTTTGCAGCCATCAAATGCGATAATGCGTAATCGATGACATAGGCGGAAGCGTAGTTTACAAATGATCGTCCGGCAAGGCGAGGACCGAAGACTTTTGAGGGCTTTACTTTATGCTAAAAATCGTGCCCTAATCCTAGTATCCTTCTGTGCCCTTTTTTCGTAGATCAATTAAAACTTACACTTTTCGCATAGTCAGCGCTGTACTTGTGCAAATTATTTGTAAGACTTACCCGGTTATTTAAATTCTTCATAAGCGTACGTAGACAAAGTCGAGACAAATTTATGCTACGTGTGAAGTTCATGAGACATCAAGCAAAAATGAGTCATTAAACACTTGACGAGTGCTCAAATGATCAACTGCTAGGGGTATGCTACTTGTTGTGAATGCGAGTCTACGATGAAGTGTCTGGCACGTCGCAAAATGTTGCGCCGGCAAACGTTCACGGATCGTGCCTCGCTACAGAGGACCGATAAATTAGACCTATGTCTCTCCCAAGGGCTTAAAATGTCTGCTGGCTCAAGTCTTATCCTCAAAACCAGTCAACAATAAGGGCGGGAACCTCTACTGAGGAAAGTTTTAAGATCTTGTGATGGGTTTGTGATTATTACATACCATAGAAACTTAGTATCGTGATGGCTTGTGAGCTTACAATAGAGAAATTGTCAGCGGTGAACTGCGGTGTAAGAGGGTATCCAATTCCATTTTGAGTCCTTTAAGAGCAAATGAAATTCTGGCACATATGATAAGTTTCATACCAAGAAGCTTGGCTTAAAAATATTGACAGCGAATAGCTTCATATTCTCGTACGTTTGCGAGACTATGAAGGCTATGATGTGTCTTGGAAAGCCCTGGCATATCACGTTTTTCGTGCTGGCGAAGGAATGCAGATCTGTTCCTGTCCTGAAGAGAGCCGACGAAGTGGATTTATGTTTCGCAAAGGGATTAAAAGGGTCGCTAATAGAAGCCACGTTCTCAAAGCTAAGCAAACGCTGGCCACTGAAAAGAATACCGGAGTACATCTAAGTCTTAATGACATGTGTGTGGCTTCCGCACACCATAAGAATTAACCCTTCGAGAGCTTGGCAGCTTTTAAAGGGCAATTTTTGAAGCGGTAGGCTGCTGGCTGTAATCATTAATGTACGGTATGGAACTTATAGAAAAATATGGGTATTCTCTAGCAAAACCTTGCGGTCGAGCAAGCGATTACAATCAGCCAAAATGGGTTTATTGTTGCTCAAAGAGAGCGAGAGAAGTCAGGCTTAGTTTATGTGACCACGGGTTGGCTGAAAAGCTACTAAGCTTGATATAAACTCCCTGCAAAAAATTGAGGGCATCGATGGCACAAATCAGTTCTTGTTTGTGCCATGTTCGGATATGACATGATCCCGAGCATTGTAAGCTAATAAAAGCACAGGCCCTGAATTGACTGGCTAGGCAAGGGCATAGATGTGAGCTATCTTAATCAACGCACCAGGGCTTTGTTTTTTTAGTCAGCTATTCCTTTTTGTTGTGCGTACGGCTCCGTCCAGAGAAAGTTGAGCAAATAAACACCTAAGACAAATTTTGAGTAGATTGGTGGCAATGTAATCATGAGGCGATTTCTTCCAACCTTTCTTAGCGGATGACCAAATTGTGCCAGCAGAATCAGCTTCTAAAGACTTACGGGTCTCAAAGTAGGTGGCAAAGAGCTGTCACCTGTGTAAAATAAAGCTCTACAAACGGGTCAACTAGGCTTGCAAAACCGAATGACAAAGATTTGCAGGCTTTAATATAGGTCTGTACAACACAAAGGGTAGCAAAGTACTACCAAGTGCGGGTAGAACTGCTCTGCTTGAAAAGAAAGGAATGCGAGACACAATTGATCCCTGGCTGCCACAAAAGGCCTGGTCAACAGAGGTATCTCATTTACAGGGATAATTGACAGCTCTTCCAATTGTTCTACACAGCATGTACGCTCGAAGCAAACGCAATGCCAAAGGTATAAAGATACTTAACTCAAAGCTGCAGGATATTTGGCTGAAGCCAGAGCCAAGCATACCCTCAAAGCGTTCTTTATACAAAAGCTTCTTGGGAATAGAAATACATTACTCATCCCAAACGAAGATGTCTTGTGTCAGTCTTATAGGATGCGTACGCTGTGCTTTGGCTCAGAGATCGTGAAGGATGCCGAGAATCTGGTACGATTTTTGGTGAAGGAATACTCAGATGCGGTCACGGTCGCAAGAGACTCACCATTGGCCATTCAGCCAAAAAGAGATGCTGGCCACGAGATTGATGTCATTTAATGCACGAAGTATTGTGCCACAAAGCTACAGTCACTGCCACAAGAGAAATCTAACTTCAACATTTTTCCCAAAAAGGCACCAAAGTGTCATGATTTGGAAAATGTAATCTCCGCATCCGCTGCGACCTTTTGTGTCTAAAGATCGAATGGACAGTTTTTGCTTATAATAAGCTAGACAGTCTGCACGTTCGCCCTTTTCAAAGAAGGGTGGTATCTAGCAACATGTTAGGTACATACGCAGAATTTGGTAGACGATTACTATCAAATTCAATTGAGAAAGACGGATATGCCAGATACGGTGCTTAGTAAAGCTTACGGTATTGTACAATAGTGGTTAGCAACGCTACAAGGCTATAAAGCATCCCGGAAACGTGTATATACTATCAAAAATATGAATAAGATGATCTTTAGAGCACCAATTGCAGAAAATCTAGCATTGTTTGAAGAGCACAAAGCATATTCAGAACATTTCAACCCAGCTCTTCTAGGAGTACAAGTAATGATTCCTAGTAAAATATAATGAATACAGTGATGCGTTTAGTAGAAGGTACTGATGCTAAGATAGGGTACCAGGACACAGACTCTGTGCACATCGATTGTGATGCTGTCAGTAGACTTGCAGGTGCTATTGAAAATTAGTATAACAAAGAGTTAGGTAAGCAAACAGTACAATTTCACGTCGATTTCGAACTTGAAGGATTACGAGGTAATATCCATGTATCTTTTTTAATAAGAAGTGTTATTTGGATATACTTGCTTGCGATTGTAATGATGTAAAGAGTTTCCATATCAGATATAAAGGCATTTCATCAAGGCTTCGTGAAAACAGTACCTACAAAAACTATTCGGAACTCTATAATTGTGAGGAATTAGAATTTGATATTAATGCTGTATGGCCAATTAAAGTTAATAAGAAAACGCAACGGGTAACTAAAATGTCAAATTTCAAACGAAAATAATCGTTTAAATAGTATAATATGGACTCTCTACTTACACAGCTGTATTATGATCCAAAAACAGGTGCAACGAAGCTGTATCAAAGAGCAAAAAGTAATTGACAAAATTCAACGTTTTACAAATCAAAAAAAGTATACGACACAAGTAGCATTCAACAATATTCAAATCAGAATAAAGAGTATCTCGAATTCAGATTCACAAGCAACAATCCCAACGAATAGCAAATGGATCTTGAATCCTAAAATAAGCAACCTTTATTGATGGATTTGGCATTCTAGAATAAACAACCTTTGTTGATCAGCCACATTGAATACGCTAAATTATTGAAAAAAGCTACAGTTTAAAAAGCTATTGATCGATTCATTCCAGAACATAAAGTCTCGGCATTGATGTCGGATAATGGATCTGATTCACAGATAATGTAATTGAAAGTTTTTTTTAATGCTAATACTATTCCAGGAGATCTGAAAAGATAGATCGTTTTTTATAACAAAAAAGCAAACCTAACAAAGATGCAAGATACCATGGAAGTTAAAAGGCTGACACAAAAACTTCCGATATTGTAACACAACGCTCAAACGCGTTAAAATTTACACGCTCGAATTATTATACTGATAAGTACTTACTCAGTCGGCAAATCCACATCGCATTAAATATTTGAAGTCGTCAAGATCGATACAAATGAGAGCCTTAATTGTGCACATTTTAAGATTACCCATGCTAATTCTATTCCTGGAGATCATACAGTGGTTAAAAAGATAGATCGCTCTTTCAGAACAATAAAAACAAGACCAACAAAGATGCAGGATACTATCGGATTTAAGAAGCTTACACAAAACCTTCCGAATGAGGCTATCTCTAACTGCAACGATACTACTCATTCACCCATAAGAGCCACACCAAATATAATAGAACGGAGAACTATTCAACACGAAATTGAACACAATAAACGAGTGGTTTATCAAGTACAAAAAGGCAACCCAACTGCTTTTATCGTACATTGTCGTTTGAAGTCGAAGCCCGCTGAAAAAGTACGTGCGAGACTTTCAAAAGTTGTGTACGAAGTTATAAGATTAGATGGATTTAAGATGCATATTAAATAAAAAATAATATGTCGTATAGAAACCGATTAATGACTTGAAATTGTAAAAGCAGAAAAAACTGACACATCAATAGAGAACAATGCTGTGTTTGAATTGGACAATATGTCAGATCACAAGAAGCACCACAACGGCAAGCGCAAATATCTAGTGAAATGAAAAGGATACTCTTGTGGGTGGACGGTTGAAGTACCAATATATTAACCTGTCCAAGTCGATCCCGCATAATCACGGCATTTTCGAACCGATGATCAGACGCATAGGATGATTGGATGACCTTTATATTATTTATATGTGGATTATATATGTATCAGGTAGCACAAGAAAAAACCCCAAATAAATTCACTCTCAGATATTCCTTCTTCTGCTCAAGTGTCTACGCACTGTATCTCCTACGCGCAGACCCTTCGCCTCTAATCCCTTGTTCTCTTTAGCTAATTTAACAGATACAATGACAGTGATAACACCTGGGAGTCACAAGACATTCCCGGATTAATTAATAGAGAAACAATATTGGTCTACGTATAGATGAACATGATGTGTTGAAACATCACCAAAAAAGACACGCAATGAACCAAATAAGCAAATTAGGGGGTTTATTGTACTCAGCATTAAAAACGAATATTGTTAAAACAATATGAAGAACTGCAAAAATCAAAAAGTCAGATTTACACAAAGCCTCATCAAACAGCAATTGATACGAATTAATCCTTCTACGAATTTTGACTCGATAGACGATATAGATCTCGCTTTGAAGAGACATTTCATAATCCGTTTGATCGGAAAGAATAGAGAAGTTGGAAACTTCTCTATGATAGAAACGATTTGTGTTACCCACAAACAAGTAGATATTGGAGTTAATTCTTTAAGGCGAACCTTCCTACAGTCTTTCGCTTTGAGCGTAGTCTAGCAATCTTAACTTTCATCTCAGACGATCCCAATTTTTGGACACCAACACTAATAAGATTTTTAACTTCACCTCGAATAGCGTTGACTTAATTACCCAGTATAGACTCCGAGCGCTTGAGCGTCTTGATTCACAAACCAGGTACTAATGGTTAAATACAGACTAAACATTTTCTTTCAACCACTGCTATGCTTTATCTTTGATCCAACTCCATAACGACCTTCCACTCATTCCAAATCCCGTCAGAGCGTCTCCGTCCATATTTAACGAAGCAGCGATTTCGTCTGGTGAAAACACAATTAATACCTCTTTGCCAGCTTGAGCAGCTTTTACCATTTTTTGCATTCTCTTAATGAAGGGCTAATTTAAAGAGCCTATGATTTGAGAAGCAGTGAACGATACTTTCAATGTCTTCAAAACTTTTTTTTGCATCCGTGAGCTCATCACAACTGACCAAAACGTATAAGCTCATATTTGCATAATATATGTATATAAAAAAAGTAATTAAAAGGAAAAAAATGCTGATTTTCACAATACAAATCCCTTTAGTTCTTTATGCTTTGTCGAAGTCCTTGGGGCATCTATTTTCGATTCCTTTGTATTTCCATTCTTGCCTTTTGAAAGGAGGACCGAAGGTTCTTTAAAGCCCTCCGGGCGTCCATTCGTGAGATTTTCTTTTAGCCGTAAGCTATTGAGCCCCAACAATCTTTCTTGACTAATACGAGCAGCTGATTTAATAGAGTTGCCCATAAGATTAGGATAACGCGCTTTAATATTTTTTGAATGCATCTTCTATATTAGCAATAATGAAAATGCTCGTCAAACCAATTTTAATCATCTTTCCAAACGACAATTACCTAAACCACGAGCACCTTGAAGTTTATCGAGTTCATATTTCAGAATGCTTTGGCGTTCTCTATCTTCTGCAACACTTAAACTGCTTATGGAGTCAAATAAAAGAGCCCTTTGACAGCCTTTTGGATTAACGAATTTGACCATAATATCTTCTGATACAATGCGACCTCCGTGTGTATCAATGTAGTTCAGCGCTCCAAGCCAATTAGCAGTTAAATCAACACGACTCTTGATAGACAGACTAATTTCTTTCTATTTCTTACTCATGATTGCTGCATATATACCAAGGTAATATGATTTATTACCTACCTTTGGTCCCTGAAGATACACCTTCGCATCCGATAACCAAGATTTGTCATTGTATCATCTGATAAGAATAGTTTTCACTTGATTACTACCACCTCGTCATTTGGGTCTATTGGCTGAATGTTGGTATACTTGTTCACAAATGTAATCAAATTAGGATTTTTAGCATCCGTGATTGCTTGAGTGAGATGGTATTCTGCTTAAAAAATTGTTGTACATATCCAATTCCGAATTTAATGAGACTTCTCTGTTGATTTTAGCTCGATCACCATTAAAAATTTACAATTTTTTGTCCAGTAGTTTTGCTTGATAACCTCCCTTTACTGGAATATAGCCTCCTTGTTGTCCCTCTTTATATGGAATCGGTAATCTAGTAACTTCTAGAAAGGTATTGTCCATCCAATACCAAGAAGTACTTCATATGCTCCAGACTCATTGTTGAATCCAAATTGGCGCGACAAACCAACGGCGGTATCTTTTTTATTACTGTCAATACGACTCAATATGTAATTATACGTTGGAACCCAATCATAAATATTATCTTTTTGTCTGCTAATTTTCCGTTATTAACGTTAAATAGATTATCATCCGTCTCAATATATACGGCTTTATTTGGAGTGCCGGAAAACAAAATTGGATTGACCCAATCCAATTTTGTTTTCCGGCACTCCAAATGACAAGTTATTTTTTCTCGTGCATTCCTTCGAAATTCGAAATCATTAGCAAAAGTCATACGTACTCTGTGAGTCATAAATATTGCTCAACGAATCTTCCTCATTACCCAAGTTCCTTAGATCGTATTGACTATCCATTGTAGTCATTACCGGTACTACCTGAATACCCGCCGAAGTCATTGTAAGTGTTGCTTGTACTCCCATTTTTACCATTGGCGGAGTTCCTTGCGAAGCACTTCAGGCTACATTCCTTTTCAATTGTTGAAGAGTCAAAGTATGTATCGTTTGAATTAGATCAGTAGCCCATTGCGTTAATTTGTATCGATCGTTTAAATGCGTGCTAATTAAAGTTGTTCTCAGCGAGTTGCTTCTTTTTTATTTTTTTGATCACGAAGAGACTCAAAATTTGGATGCATTTTAAAGTTTTCTAAGCGCAGTTCTAAAATAAGGTAATTTATTGTTTTCTATCAAGAATTAATTGCATAATCAAAAAATTGGAGTCTTTACATTTAACATTTTTAAGATCCGGATCAACCCAGAATAATAGTGCTGTATGCTTCATCATTAATCGAAAGCCAATACTATTCAGGTGGTTAATTTGAGATCAACTGACCAATTGATGTCTCCCGAGGATTGAACGCTGTCAAGATCAGGTGGTGTGCTAATGCGATTGTTAATAAGATTAAAACGAATTGGATAATTGCTGACAAGATTAACTTGTGGAGATATATTGCTCAGAAAAAATGATTTGGTGTTTGAATGCTCGATGGGTACGTTGCTGGACTGAATTCAATCACGTTTGAAAACTTGTTTTTTGGAACAGTAATTCGACGAGTATCAGGAGGAGTTTGTATTCTGGTTCCGGTTAATGAGTGTTAACCTAATTTTAAGTGGCTATAGACGTGTGGAGACTCTCTCATTGTATGGAAAGCCAAATTTGATTTACCAGAGAACCTTGGGCCTAAAATCATCATGAAAAAAAGCTACTGGGTACCAAGCTTTTCATTTACTTTAAACGATTTCTTCTTAAAGCATCCCACCGAAATCAGGAATCGAAGTCAAATCTCGTCGAAAGTGCTGCTAAGTAATCTCCGATTACTGATCTTGTACGACAAATTTACCTGTTATATTATAAAGAAAATGGTTTTACAAAATGCTACCACCTATTTATGTTCCATCGCTGCACAATATATCAGACCATATTGGATGATTGGAGTACATGAGTATTATTTTCGGCGACTTGCGATATAACAAAAGAAATGGGGTGAACCACACTTCGGATAAGTTCATTTCTAAAATATTTATCAAAATGGATCAATAATCGATTTGAGTGTGCTGTCGGTTATTACACCAGATACAGCTTCCGCTGGGAGAATGATTGCTGTTGATTCAAAAAAGGACATCGCAAACATTAATAATATTTTAGCATCGCAATAATCAGAAACTCTCCAAACAGCTGCAAAGCTAAGATTACGTCATTAAGAATACGACACTGAATTCCAGTGGATCTATTCCAATACCTTGTAATAACTCTCTATCGAGCAGCACATGCTCATTATCTGTTGTTTCTGTATCTGAAGATCAGATATTTGGTAGAACAGCAAATTAATTTCATTTGAAAACAAATGGAAGTAGAATAATAACGATAGAGATCCACTGGTTTAGTCGGCATTAATAATACGGCTCCTGGAAAACAATCAGACATCATCAGATCTACCGCTGAAAACAATGCACTCTATCAGATTAATGATGGGACAGTCAGCTATCAACAATGACTTTTTGTAACGTAATGTTGCATCCAAACATTTCATAATTATCCACAAACGTTTGTTGTAATCAATTGTGCTACTTTTCGTGTCAACTTTAACCAAGGGTAATGTTTTTGTTTCCAATACGCTATCAGCAAGAACTTTATCAGTTACTACTTCAATCGGAAGAATGTCTCCATCAGCACAGCCAAGTATTACATCGATTGGAAATTTAGTGACTCTTGCAGCTACATCAATTACTGGGACGCTTCAAACCGCTGCTCACCCTATTATTACAGCTCTTGG
Source organism: Plasmopara muralis (assembly GCA_003676415.1). Lineage (NCBI taxonomy): Eukaryota > Oomycota > Peronosporomycetes > Peronosporales > Peronosporaceae > Plasmopara > Plasmopara muralis. The sequence continues at coordinate 112,617 of RCHQ01000066.1, read as the reverse complement.
AACGTTGTCCTGTATTACGAGTAGCGAGACAATCACTTCAAGTAAAAATACAAATGGGCAATTATTTGATTTCACGAATGGAACATCAACTTGTGTTTTGTGTCATTTTAACAATGGAGATGCTTATTTTGATATATCTACAGCAATAAAAAAAATGTGGTTTAACAAGTAATACAGGGAGAATGACAGTTAATTTATCAGAAGCAATATCTGATTTCCATTGCCAAGTGCTACAACATTAACTGGAGCATTGAGCACTGCCATGCAGCCAAGTATCACATCGACTGGATATTTAACATTACTGAGTTCGCTTACGATAACAAATGGAAGAATGCCAATATCATATTTAATACAACCTCATCGAGTACCTTTGATTAACGATCCGAAATAGTGGTGGTGCTCAGGATATTGGTTCTTTACCAAGTCAAAATTTCTTCCTAAACACAATCAATACTCGAAAATTGCAGTGCGATACATTTAGTAATATTGATATTTCAAATCATAATACTTCTACGGTGGGATTGAAGCTTGGTGGAACATTAGTCACATCCTCAGCTACTCGATCTATTCCTTTATCTGGAGCAACTGCTGGGACGGCAAGGTCATGTACTTGTAGTTGAGTCAAGCATAGGCACCACGAATATATAAAAATTAAATTAAACGAGCTCTGATGCTACAACGACAACCGGAATTACTAATGCAAGCGCTTTTAAATTGAATATACTCGCTACAACTAATGCAAATGGGTTACATTGCGCTGCAGGAATAGCTTGCAGAAACGCTCTTATTGATAGCATGCCTCATAGAGTAATTTTATGTCAAAGAACAGCTGCTGCTAGCTCTTATAATTCAATCAGCGCCCAATAACTGATCATAGCCTTTTTGTTGTTTATCAAATGGGGCTATTGCTGTTAACGCTACAGCCAACATTGGAATTACTTGCTTTGGTTCCGCAAACTATGTTGGTGATTCATAAGAAAGGATCAGATTCGCAGTCAAACAGTGTGTCTCCAATCGATTTCTGTAATTAAATTAACTCTGGAACAAATGCGACACGTACAAATGCTACTTGGATGCGCAATTTGACTAATAATGACTTGCGATTTGGAGTCAATAACTCAACTAAGATGATTTTTGACACATAGGGACGTTTAGGAATCGGAACAACATCACCGAGTACTACTTTTTATGTTAGTAGAACTGTATCGGTTACATTCAATGTTGAGGGATATCTGGATTCTACTGGGACATCTACTACATACACTACGAGTCAATTGGGCCCCGTAACGGTGAGCTCGCTGCTATCTTTTGTAATCCGCTTAGTGATCATCGATTAATTATACATCGGATCGGAGATGCAGGACATTATCATCCAAGTAAAGAATTATTGTTGCGATTTGTTTTTTGATATAAATGTTTATATCAAAAGGTCAGATAAAATAACTCTAAAAATTGGTTTCATTTGTATGCAGCTGAATACATAAAATTCCTCTCAATGACACTAAATGAATTTTAGAAGAAAAGAATCAAAAGAAGTTGATTACAGTAAAATTACAGTGATCAACTTCTATATGATTTAAAAATTACCTAATCGTGTGAAGCAACTCGAGATGACGCTGAAGCATAATTGAGCGAAGTTTATTAGATTTGTCAACCAAAACTAAAAAAATCCGGCTGATGGACACCAATGCACTTATATTCAGCCAGTTCAACGGTTAAACGATTAATAGACATAGAGCGGCCGTATACGACTAGAATTCGACAGTTCAATCCTTGGCTGCCCTTTTGGTGAAGTAGGCGGTGGCGCACTGAATTCCGCTAATTGTAGAAGCAAGAAGGCTTTGGTGAGAACTAGAGGGATATCTCGAACACATATTTAGGACACAAACAGTCAACGAATTTTGAGAGAAGTCGACTGACAATAAACGAAAAATGATAATTTTCTTTGATATTTACGAAATGATCTAAGAACACGAAAGAAAGCCGTAATTTCTTTCAAATGTGACAATTTAGTTAGTTTCCCAACAATACCTTCTACTTAAATGAGATGAATTTGGTCAATTTTAAGCAAGCTGATATCATGTCATTCGATCTTTCAAGCTTTAAGAAAAAAATAGGCCAGCGTACACCTTCGACCTTCGTATGACGACCTCAGCGCTTCTTACATCCTATGTGATAAGTCAAAACAGATTCATCAATCCTTAATACTTCTGAGCTCAAGAAAGCTCTGGGGCTCCTTCATCATCGAATCGAAGAGGCATTAAGACCCCGCACTCAACCTGATTCGAAAGACGAGTGCAGGTCTGCATATAGTGCCTAATATCACCACCACATTGGATATACGGCTTGACCTCGCGGATAGCTCCGCCCAAATGATTTCTAGTGAGATATAAGTCATCACTAAGATATGCTCAAGAACGCTACCTACACTGTTTTGACAAAAAAAAGACCATAAGTCAATGAGAATTAAAATTTAAGCCCAATTTTTCATTGCATGACACGCTTACGAGTGCTTCTCATAGAAGTCGATGATATCCTTGTATACATAGTGATTGTATAAACTATCGATCTACGTCGCAATTGTGATAAAAACGCGAACAATACTTTACATGGATACAGTCAAGGTAGACGAGACGTTATTGGCACGTATCAAACGCTAATAGATCGCTCTTGTCTGGATAGTGTAAGTAGCAGATCGGTATTAATTAAATTTGAGCACAAAGAGCTGCAACTGCAGGATCTAATTACAGCGCGCTTTCTTGAGTAGCATGGCCAGTGATGGTGCACACTATCAAGCGAATAGTAGGTGATTTATTTGATAGATGGGGATTGCTTCTGTAGAACTTGCTCAGTTACCCAAATGTCCGAGTTTGCTACTGGAAAGTTTGTTGAAAAAGGCTATGTTACCGCGTGCATCATTCCAAAGACCTACAATCAGCTTATGTTGAAGGCATGCACCACTTTATCGATAGGTCAAGGGGTTTGACAAATACTCACCTACGATTAATGAAGCGAGACTTTGACTTAGGTGGGTGCTCTTGCTCACAAGCTCGGGTCACAATGCAGCAAGAGCAGTCTACTATTTCCGAGATGAAACAAATCGTGGTGAAAGACGTTTTTGAAAAGTTGCGACTCCCTGTGCAGCGGACGACAGTCCTCAATAAAGTCCTTAGTGACCCAGGTCAATACGGCAGGAAACGGCGAACTATGTGACTCGCCCATTACTGTTCATCGGCACAAGTATTTGTCTCATCAGAGATTTACTCACTCACCCGATACCTCGTTTGATAAGAAAGAGGCAAATACTGTACGACAAGCAGCAAGCGCTTTACAAAATACGTTACATAAATATTCTGAATTCAAGGCGAATGTATTGGGTTTCGATAGCTCCGCTACGTATCGATCTCTTGTAAATTGCAGAAAAACCTCCCAGTATTTCGCCTAATTTCATCACTTTTATCCAAGTCTTTGTGGAAAACAATTCGACTAGTCTAACAAGAAGCCGAGTTTTCCTGGTTGTATATTATGTTTTCCGTCTAACGAAGGATACCAGATCGGTATCGATGCCGGTCGCACGCAATAGAGTTTTGTGACTAATGAAATATATTTGATTGAGATATTGCAAGGTATAAAAAATATGATCCTTGCACAAGGAATGGATTGGCAAATAATGAATGTGGAAAACCTTATTGCTAATCTGCGTTTTCGCTTCGTTTGAATTCAAAATAGTGCGCTAATAATACTATGTAAGAATGTACTTTACAGCTAATGGGCGACCTGAACGTCGGCCATATAGACTGAAGGAAACTAAAACAAGGTGCCCGACCGCACCTAAAAATTGTCCAGAATATAAACTCTCTGCCAGACTTGAGCAATCGCATTTAGTCTCTTTCTAATTAAAAAGCAGTACGGGCATCACGAAGATGGGACAGAGAACACTGATAAACATGACTCAGTTGTCGTAACGGGTTTTGCTAAATGGTACACGAAAGGTTTGGAAATTGTGCATAGAAGTTATAATGTGTGTACATCGCCCAATTTGCAAGAAGTGGAGGCGGCAAACTTATTGCTTTCCCATCATGCTCAACTTTCTTGTAAGCTGTATACTTTTTGTGACCCTTCAGAGTTTGGTCCATTCGCGCCCAACACTTGTTAATACGCCAAATCTAGCTCCACGTAGCACTTCTGCTATCACTGTGAGACCTTTAAAAAGCAACTTTATTACAATACAAGCTTCTGCCGCCTCCGTTGAGCAATCTAAATTTTAAATTTTCATTAGCACCATGAGCGCGTCTGATTCATCAAATTTGCGTTGGCTACAGGTAAATGTTTTATGTGATCACATGAATTTGACCACTTAAAGGTGAAGTTCAAAGCTTTCCTTGACTCCATCAAAGCATTTTTCCTCTTCTTTTACTTGAGATAAAGTACGGTCACTAACATAAGTCTTGTCACACCTACAAAGCTAAAGAATAATGGAGCCTGTTTTTATATATATTTTAGGAAAGCAACCAGGGTATTATTTAAGATAAATTGGCTAGATTTTTCTTACTAATCACATTTTTTTGGATATAGTGAGATTTTTAAACAAAACTCTTTGCCTTTGCTTTTTTCTTGGATGGGAGAGAAATCACAGTCCGACACTCTGAAGATGAAATTCCAATGGATGAAGTGATAGAGACGTTGCGAAGTCTCGGGGGACAATGGGGGGGTTAAGGACAGGGCAGCCCCGCAGATTGCCAATCAGATTGTGAATAAAATAAACAAGAGACAAGTAGTAGCTGGAGCGACAAAACAGCGTTCAAGGAGGTAAGGAATCAGGAGCAACGTTCGAAAAGACGAAAGCTGTACTCGGAGCCGCAGAGGAAATGAAAGAAAAAAATCAATTTTAAAGTCAGAAGAGAAGTAATGATTGTTAGATTGCTGAATGATAAGGAAAAGAGTCTAAATAGTAAAGCACGGCAACGCGATACTAAAAGAGACGGTGAATAACACGGTGCAAGCTAACGGCACAGGGTGCCTAGAGTCTGCACTCCCTGAAGGGCTATTACACGTAATCAGCTGACAAGGGTGTGTGAATAAATTCCGTATCACGGTTAGAAAACGGCACGTTGCCAAGTAAATGACGGCCTTCGAGGCCAAGGACAGCGAATAAATGTTCACGAATGCGATAATAAGATAGTAACATCTTTAAAGTCGATATACACAACATCCTTGCCATCACCTCGCTTGATTTTCTCCAAAAATGAAGCAAGTAAGCTTGCTGCTCTTGTCAAGCATTTCAATCCAATATGAGCAATTAATCTGGATTCGTCAAATGACGTCTTTATATTCGTGGTCAAGGATATTAATGTAAGCCATCCCCTTTATGAGAGTTGAATTTTAGAACGGGGCGATTACGAGGATCAAATAAGAAATAGCTACAGGATATGACAGCAAATAACGACACAAACACAACAACATGATAGGACACTTATTGCTAGAGGAATAAATATTAAATAAAAACTACACGGTTGACGATCAATGTGGTAGGTCGTAAAAATCATGCATCCTGTGCTATCAGTTGGTTTAGAATTTGCGAGCATGACATAATTCGTAATTTTCATAAAATTTTGATTACTGGGTTTTGAGGCTCAAATGTATATAAATATTAAAGCTCCCGGAATCCACGCGCCTGCCTCAAGCGCGGGATGCTGGTCAATGTCCGTCTCATTTTGGATTCGAGTTCCGTACCCCGCATTACTTTATCGGCTTTTTCGGTCAGTGGTGCGTCCAATTTTTACTCATCCATTAAGGTGCAGATTGGATGGGCAGTCACATTTTAAATGCGGTTGCTTGTCCAAAAGTGATTGATGATAATAGAAGAATAGAAAGCAATTACTGCGTCTCTAGTACAAATAGCACCTAAGCAAATACTAGTCAAGAGGTTATTCAATATTTGGACAGTGTAAGTGCAGCCTACAATATATGCCCTTTTTCACTCCGCGTAAAATTGAGCTTTTCGTAGACATACGTCAGTACGGGCTAGCGTTTTAATTAGTCAGTCCACTGCAGTGTAATTTGAAACAATTCCAGTCAAAACCTTTCGGTAAGATTTAGCGCACTTAGTTTTGTCGTTTAGCAGGGATGAGCCTTCAGTAAACTATTGTAAGCGCCGAACTGTCTAGTTGACGTAAGATTCGGTATCGGCACGACCCGTTAAACGGGGGGTGGATCAAGAGCGATTTGACGGCTGGAAAAGTGGGTGAGCAAGCTTGAGCCTGTCTCTGTCCGCTTTCGATGTAGCTGGCAGAATGCGGAATGGAGCCTATACTAGGCAGCCTGGTTTAGTCAACGCTATACGAGGTGAAATTAAAAATCTTTCTGGTGTTGTTTTAAAAATGGGATCTCCTGAGATGAAAGCTAAGATGGCTACACTACGCTCAATGTGAATACTGGAGATTGTTTCGCCTATAAGTTTTGACTCCAATACCTTTTTGTATATGGGTGACACAAACCGTTCCTATCATAGAAAAGTTTCCGATATTTTTTTCGATCCGATCAAAGAGAACATCAAATATTTTTTCCAATCAAAATTTGTATCGTCTATCAGCAATTTAAGCCTCAAATTTCGTATAAGTGTTGATTTGAATCAATTACTTTTTGATGAGAATGTTGTGTTAATCTGACTTTTTAATTTTTGCAGTTCCTTCTTCTCTTCAGCCAGTATTCAATTTTTCTTGTGAATCACTGATAGGTCCTTTGTATTTGATATATATTATGATGCTGAGTACAGTAATTACCTATTTCTGCTTCTCTGGTGCATTGCGTGTCTTTTTGGTGATGTATTTCCACATCATATTCATCTATATTTAGGCAGATATTGTTTCTCATGTATTGATATCCTGTTCTCACTTATCAATCTGAGATTGTCTCGTGACTCCCAGGTGTTATCACTGTCACTGTATACTTTCCACTTCAGTAGATATTTGTGCTTGCCGTTGCGGTGCTTTTTGTGATCCAGAATTTTGTCCACTTCAAACACAGCATTGTTTTCTATTGGTGCGTCAGTTATTTTCTGCTTTCGCAAACTTCAAGTCATTGATTGGTTTGTATATGATATGACTATTTTTTGATTTAATACGCAAATCTATTTTATCCAATAATTTCTTACACAGCTTTTGAAAATCTCGCACCTTCTTTTTTCAAATGGCTTCGGATTCAAAACGATAACGTACAAAAGAACCAGTTGGAATGCCTTTTTGTACGTGCTTAATCACTCGTTCATCTTGTTTAATTTCGTCAAAATCAACCTCCCCTTCCATTTTATTTGGTGTAGCTTTATGGATGAATGAGTGGTGTCGTTGTAGTTAGAGATAACCTTATTGAGAAGTTTTTGTGTAAGCTTCTTGAATCCCATAGTTTCCTGCATCTTTGTTAGTCTTGCCTTTACTATTCGAAAAAAACGATCTATCTTTCCAAGCACTGAATGATCTCCTGGACAAGAATTGGCATTAGTAATTGAATTTTTATCGAGCTTTTAATCACATTATTTGTGATTTTGATCCAAATTCGGCATCGGTGCCGGCACTTCATGCTCTTTAATGAATTGATCAATTTAATTTCGAACCGTAGCCGCTTATTTGTTCTTCAATAATTTAGTGTATGCAATGCGGCTGTTGATAATAACTGTTATCAATATGATTTCTTCCTTCAGATTGCAAAGTCCATTTGCCATTCGTTGTGATCGTTGCTTGGGGTTTGAATTTGGGATACTTTTTATTCTAATCTGAATTTTGTTGAATGCTACTTTGTGTTTTATACCATTCTTTAACTTGTATGTACGCTATATTTTCACAATTGTCTATGCTTTTTGATATAGCTTCGTTGCACATATGGATCTTAATAGAGCTGAGTAAGTAAAGAGTCCATATTATACTGTTTGAACGATAATTTTCGCTCGGAATTTGACCTTGTAGTTACACATTGAGCTTTCTTATTAATCTTAATTGGACATACATCGATCAAATTAATTCTAGTTTTTCACCATTATAAAGATCCAAGTATTCTTTGTAGGTATCGTTTTTAAGAAGCTTTGATGGAATGCCTTTACATCCGATATGATAACCTTCTACTGCATTACCATCGCAAGCGAGTATACCCAAATAACTCTCCTGACCAAGAAAGATAGATTCTTCAGCATAGATAGTACCTTTTAGAGCTTAAAGATCGAAATCGACGTGAAATCGTCCCATTTGCTTACCTATTTACTCTTTGTTATACTTTTTTTCTAGAAGCATCTGCACGTCTTCTGACAGCATCGTAATCGATGTGCACGAGTCTGTGCCCTGATACCATAATCTAGCATCAATATCTTCTGCTAAACTTATCGCTGTATTCCTGATATGTTTACGACTATTCAATAATTGTACTTCTAGATGATCTGGGCTAGAATGTTCTGATAATGCCATTTGCTCTTTAAACAATGCTAAATCATCTGTAATTGGAGTTCAAGAGATCATCTTATTAATATTTTTGATGGTATCTTTAAGAGCTATCTTCTCATCACTATTCAAACCCTTTTGCTAGACAGCTGGTTTTTAAATTTGTTTACCATACGCTTAGGCGGCACACAGACTATACCTGTGGTGCTCCTACTCTTCGACTAGTCAACAGACAAATGTAAGGAATTCGAACTCTTTGTCTACCGGCACGGTCAGATTTTTTAAAAGGACCCACTTGTACATAAGGCTACCAATCAGCTTATAAGACCGAAAAAAAAGGTTTCCTTGGCCGTAATTATCGCAAGCTAAAGCATCGTGCGCGTTTCGAACAAAAATCAAAGCTTGATCAACTGATTTCACTTAATAACTCAACCAACTCATAGCGATGCAATTGTTGTCGTGGGGTTACCCATTTAATTTCGGTATGTTTGCGATAAGAAGTTATGTTTCAGATTATTCATTGACTTGCCGAACAGATCTGTAAGTCGACAAGCTTTTGATTGGGGTGCAACATAAATTCTGGCCTGTGCAAAAGCGCGTCAGAAGGCAAAAGCGCCTCGGAAGGCTTTCTTATTGAATTCACCAGGCTTGTATTCACCACGGAAGTTATAATTCTTGAAAAATGACAGCCAACATGCCAGCATTTGGGACAAGTGGGGCGTACTTATACTGATTTGACCACAAAGCGTAAGATGCACTTAAAATGTACAGCTCTAGCTTCTTGTCATCAACAAGGTGATTTCGTTCGGCAACTCGAAGCTTCTTAAGCTGAACCGAGATGACCCGTCCACATTCATTCTCACTAAGGTGCACTAATGCGCAATTGATTACATCGTCGAAAGTGCCACAAGGAACGCAAAACAGCTTTGCCAGCTCAGCTGAAGCCTGTTAAAGGCTATTTCTATATTGTGATAGCTTTCTGTTGCCGGGTCTCCAAGCACCACGCAGTGTTTTCCAAACATAATTAAAACGAAGGTTTTGCAAGACCCACAACGTCAACATTGTACTCGTGGCTAGGCCGAAGCGTCTTTAATGAACGGTCCCCAATGAATCTCTTATGTCAATGAAGGCATTGACATCAAGCGATACACATCAATATTAAACGATCAAAAAAAAAAATTAAACGCCTCAAAAAAGTTTCGTAGAACATCAATATCTCTCTTACAATAGATAGCGTACTTTTCACAATCAAAATGATTATTATCACAGCTATTATTTTAGTAGCATTCGCTATTAGGTTTTCTTTTTTCTCATAGTAATCTAATAGATTCCTTGGCCAAAGCAGGAGATCATTGTACTTTTAAACCAGTTTATGTGTAGAACAAAATTTTAAATTTATTAGCAATGAAACTCATAGTACCAAGTAATAATAATCTCACGACCATAGAAAAGTCCACGAACGTGCTTTAGTTTTGTTCCAGATTCAATAAGATTTTAATAAATTTTTTATATGATAAATGTCTAAGGATAAATCGACAGTCAAAACCTGCATTGTGAGCCCAAACTAGATTACGACTCTTTCTAGGCAAGTCTTATGGAAACTTTAATTTACATTCGATACCATAGAACCTTTTTTATACTGATATGAATTGCATTGCTATAAGGTTACGTCCGATGCAATATGATATAGAATGAGGAACATGTTCAGTATTTATAACCAGAGTTTCAAAATCAAAATTATTTGTATTGACCTCCATTCATTCTCCTTTTTCCTCGTCATCTTTAGTAATCTGTATAAAACGAGCGCGACCAACATTCAAAGTAGTTTCATCCTTTTTTCATTTGACTCAACCAATTGCTTTGAATCTACTTGCATCAAAATCAACTTCAGTTAGTATTTAAATCTTTTGATAGGTACTTTTAACTTGGGTACATTAGTGTGATTGGATCTGATAGTAATTTTCCGATGGTGATATCGATAACTGATCCCTTATAAGTCTCAAGTAATTCAATGCGATAAAACTTGAAGGATGCCTTTCCACTTTTTACAACAAAATCAGCTCGCTGATGTTGATTTACTAATGCAGGTTTTTAAATACGACTTTGGTAGTTTGAGTTGGTTAATGGGAAATAGATGTTGATGACAGAATCTTATTGTTAAAAATTTCTAGTTTTAAATCCGTAGACAGAATGTTGTGTTTAAATCTACGTGTATCACTCTTTGGATAGTATCATTTCACTGAGATGTGAAGGTTGAATGCATTAGCTGTCTTGCGAATGAAATCAACAGTTGCACCTGAAGTAAACGTTATTTGTGAGATACTTTTTCGATTGCTTCAACAACACCAGCTTGAGTTGGAGCAAATAGAAAGTGTTTCTCTTTGCTCTCTATATAAATTTTTATCTAAGATTGTCATATAAACCTATCTTTCCAAAAGCTTAGAAATCATTAACATTGTGTTCTGCTTTCGTTAGATAGCAAAAAAAAGTGTTTCTCTCGGATCGAGAGTGCTTTGGATTGTAATTACTCGATTTTAACTGGTGATGCTGAAATAATGTCTAATTCGATACCAGTCCTGGAACTATATTGGCTCTAATTTGCGATATTTAGATTATCAAAATTAATTAGTCGATCTTATCGATGATAAGATTTCAAACAGGATCAATTTTCACCTTAGGCTGAAGCTACGATGTCTTTGCAGATTCGCTCGAAACATTTCAATTGCATTTCAATTTCACCTGTTGTTTTATTGATAGTATTTAGGCTAGCCGTGTCATTGTTTAGCTCAGCCTTACGGAGTGTCTTCACGATTGTTTTTACTTTGCTTTGTTCAAATGTATTGACAACCTTCTCCATATTTGGAGATTGCCATTTCCAATTAAAATTAAGGCTGTGGGACTTAGTGAATTTATAGAGATCGCTGCGGGTCTTTTGAGTCTTCTTTAGATTATTCGAGACTGGCATTTTAAAACATTCAAATAGACTAAGGAAATCGTAAATCAAATTGACAATGTCTATGTTTATATCGGGATTAGTATTGTTCGTAAGCAAAGAACTCATTATTAGTCAGCAATTTGGTTGATTAGTTTATTAGCTAAACATTTCCTTTCTTCTCGATCTGCTCAATCATACTATTTTGCTTCTGTGGAATTTTCTCTCTGTTCTAGTAATAGTAGCGATTCTTTGCTGCTAGTATTGATGCCTAGTTCTTCTGATATAGTTCTTGGGTGTCAATTATTTTGTTATCTTATTATACTATATAGAAAGATAATTCAGAATAACACTTTAATTAATTCACGATTGGATGACTTTGCATTTATTGCAGCTTTCTGGACTTTCTTAAAAGAGGTAGGTACCCTGGATGCTATTGAGCCAAAAACTGATACTTTCAGCGCGCCTGATAGGTTCGATTGAAGATTCTGAGTGCTTTGTGTACTTAAGTGTTTTCTACCCATCGAAACCATAAGGTAAGGCTTGTCAAAACAAGATTCATTATTTTTTTCTGTTTCTAATGGTGTAGGAATGAGGATCAACGAGCGTGTAAGGAGAGTGTTTAGATTTTAGTGCGAAAATCGCTTTCTCATAATATACAAGCACTCGTCACCGACTTTATGTTTTTGAATTCTCAAATAAATCTGTCTTTGAGCTAAGCTAAATGGTGCATCAATGTTTACTCCAATCCCAAACTTAAGACGAGATTTGAAAACATGTTCCGGAACACTTTGTATAGTGCACTTTTTTGGTACATGACTACAATTAATTTCAGATCAATACATCTCACAGCGGTCGGTATGTCAATATTTATGCAAGGAAGTTTTCATTGATGTTTAAGTGCCGCAGCGACATACAACCGCCTAATCACACAAAAAACTGTTTTGACTAACACAATTTATGATTATAAAATATATAGACGATATATTCACCCCTGGATGCTCTGGAGGTGTGCAGCCGCCGTTTAAGGATCGTTCGAGCCATGTAAAGCAAAGTCTTATCCTTGCTTTATTTTAATATCGCGTCATGTTTTCTGCATCAGAAAACATTAAAAACCTTGATTACTTTCGAAGATGCCATAAAATTATATGGATCCCTAAAAGTAAAAGCCGTTGAATTTAGATCCACGCAACGATCTAGAAAGGATTGCAAAAGTACTAAGGCCTAATTTGCTAATGCTGTGCTGTTTTTGAGGGTCACTAACGCCTTTATTCGATCTTTTAAGATGATATTGGGTGCTGACTTTCTCAGCAATGGCAACAGCAAAGAAAGCTTTTGATGAGGCCCAGTTGTGGCTTTGATGGACAGGATAAAACTGTCAAGCGATATCGTTTCTCTAAACCATCATAATGATTTGCAATTTCTACCCATGTGAGTCATCTTGCTTCAGTTCAGACAGCTTAGAGATGACAAAGGGAAAACCTTTTCACGACGCGCAACACCTTGTCATGACGCATGCGCCCAAAAAGCAATTATTGGAGCCATATGCTCAGAATCATTTGACAGCGAAATCTATGACCCATTTGCTCCATTCAATGGTAAAATGGTTGCCAATCCACGCATGACCTAGCTTCCACTTTGAATACAAACGGGCAATCTTAATATGCTTTTTGCACTCTTGCTCGGACAAATTATATATTCGCCACTTTAAAAGCACTCTTGACGAACAACCTGCCAGCATACAAAGCTGATGTCTGTGTTTGAGGTATTCGTGCGATTCCGTATCACACAAAAATGCTAGCAATCTTCTTAATAGAAAGCGTAGATGCATCATTGTAAGTGGGCATATAAAGTTTTAATAATGAGAGAGCGAGAAATGTTCAGCTCGAGCCGCGCTTGTCAGTTCTTTTCAAACACAAATAAACTACAAACATTAGCTTTGATGACAAATTAATGTAAAGGATTTGTCGAAATGAAATGCGCTATAATCTAGTAATGGAAAAGGCTGTGTATGCTCGAGAGCAAACTGCAAAAAGTGACTCAATTCGATTAGCTCACCAAATTGTGATACAAAATGTACAAATTACTGGGTAGACATTCGGTACGCTACACTTTGTTGCGTAATGTGTTCATATGGTCTAGACCCAACTACAACACAATTGGCGCGACTAGCAATCTGGGCGTTTTAAATCGATACAGCCTTTTCCAATTGCATCTAAGCTTTAATATTGGCCTTCTCTTCTGCGTGTGAGCTCAAAATCAAATGTCGGTTTTCCATCCGCATCCGATTTAGTTGCTTTTCCTTTAAATTCCACCGGTCTAAACTCACGGTTTAAATGATTTAATTAGATGTAAGAGGGAGTGTTTGCGTATCCAAATGGTCGCCTGTTACTGCAAATTTCTAATCCGAGGGTTTGAATGATGGTATCAAATGGAGATGCAACTAAATCTGATGCAAATAATTTGACGTTAAATTTTGAAATCACACGCAAAAAAGAAGGCCATTTCTGAAGCTGTGATGCAAATAAAGAATATTGTATCGTTTTGAAAAAACCAGATTGCTTGGCGCTCCAATTGTGTTGTACTTGGGTCTTGACCAAATGACTACATGTGAGAAATTACCCAACAAAGTGTAGCTTGCCGAATGTCTAATTTTGTGCCAGCGTTTTATACATTTTGTATCACAATCTGGTGAAATTTTCAAATCGAGTCACCTTTTGCAATAAAAAACTCCTTGTTAAGCGGCGGCTTTATAATTTGCTCTCTGCCGCACTTTTAACGACTGGCCCTTCTTTGCCTCGATATTCTTATATTATGTCCCGACCCCGTCACATATTGTCATTGCCAAATCCTCTGCGAAACTGCAGCAAATTTTCAAATTTTAAGAGAGCAAAATAGCGCGTCGCAACAAATAATAAAGGCCGAAGAATTAAGCAAAGCAAGTTTGGCTTCTCGCGGCCAAGGCCTAGAAGTGGAGAGTCGTCTGTAGTTTATATGTTTGTAAATATGGCGCACTTAAAATGTCTCACGATCTAAGCCTCATGTTTATCACCGGATCGCGTAAAGGCGTCCGTCTTATGCTTGGTCGCATAGTCAATGCCGATATCTACGCCTCTACCGAACAGACGATCCAATGTAATAGTGTTCAAACAATTAGCGTATATTATGCCCACTTGAGCCAAAGCTATAATTCAAAGTTTATGTTTCTCAACACTGTAATCGTCGTTCTTAGCAGGTGTAGGTCCTACGAGTGCGCATGTCTTGAGCGTATGTCGATTCATTAGTGACTGCGCCACGTTGGTCGTTATTTTGTCCGACTGCAAAATTTGTCGCGCGCACTGAGTCTGCAGAACCCAATCAGCTGAGTCGAAGCGTTGCAGACGCAGACATCGAAGTTGCTCTCGTAAGTTTCCCGAGTCAGGCTCTGGTTCTTGCTCCAAATCGAGCCCATTTGACAACGTACAATTGCCGCACGTACAAGCAGCACATATGCCTGAATTCCGCTGCGCCATCTCGTAGTCAGCCGAGTCGAAGCGCTGGCGGTTATCACGATGACGCTGGATAATGGAGGAGGCCACCGCGTGCTGGCAGTTCCCAATGGGCCGATGCCGGTGGTCGTTCGAGGTATCTGTAAAACTGACCATGCTATGATGGATTGTGGAGAACTGGACAAAAGAAGAAATGCAGTTGGTCTGACGTTGCTACAACAGCCAGAGAATGAGATCAGTTGTGAAGCCAACTTTTCTCACCTCGAGTAATATACCGCCACAAGCACGCCACGTATTAATAGCTGCGACCGAAGCAACCCCTGATCTCAAGTACTGACCAGCTGATCTTCAGGCATGACGATATCGTACCGGTATTTCCACCACGCACCAGAGTTTGCAGCGTGCGCATCTCATGTTTTGCATGGGCGCTTGTTTGGCCACTAAACATACGGACTTTAGGTGGAATGTGTGATTGTGCCCGCAAGCTTGTGTGAAGGGTAAACCATCTAGTGAGAGGTGTACAAATGCATCGTCATGTAGTCCACGACGACATATCACCTATCAACGGACATGTACATACATGTATAAAGCAATGACTCTTCTGCTGCTCGTACAAACAATTGTTGCCATTTACGCGTACAGCTATAGAAGAGGTAAGTAGCTTAAATGCACTCACTAAAGCCTCTACTGCTTGTCAACATACGCACCGTCCCCCGTGGACACCTTGACCAGATTGCCGATCTCGATAAAGAGCGGTACCTTAATTATGGCGCCATTCTCTAATGTCGCATTCTTTACGCTCAGTGCCGTGTCTGACACGCCCTTTGGAGTGGTTTTCTAGAAATCAAATCGACATTAGCAATTCCAGACTCACATTTGAAACTCTATGTGCTGCACGAACCGTCACTTCAAGCGTCACATGCTCCGGCATAGTGGCCCACAATACATCGTTCTCAATGATCTGAAGCGACAACGTCATACCCTCCAGCAAAAAGTCGAGCTGCCGGCCCGAGAATAGGCCGCGATCTATTTCGATCTACCCACAATAACCACTTTACTCTTTGAATTTTGCAAATACAATACCAGTAGACCGCACCTGCTCGAACGTTTTCAAGTGCATGATTACCAAATGATTTCTGTCATAGTATAGAAACTGATATAGCTCATCCCGACCCAGCGGTGCCTTGTTCACGGTCTCTGCGGCTCGAAAACGGCGGTTCGTCTTACCTCCAGTCTTGATCTCTTTGAGCTCTGCCTGTACCACATTCCATGAGCCTCATGCAACACAAATTTCTACGCATGATGGTCTCGTTAACGAACTTGAACGTAAGCTCCGCCTTTGCCGGGTTTCACGTGCTGACTCTTGCCCACACGATAGATTTTGCCGTCAATCTCAAGTGCCATACCAGCCCGCACTTGGTTGCCTGTTCGTCATACCGCTCTTATTATTACAAAACAATGCTACGAGAAAGCCAATAAAAAAAAGAGTGCACACCATTGATCGTGGCAAGGCGCACACCGTAGCCAAGAACAGGAACAGTCACTCGCGCAATAGCTCGCCTTAGCATAATAGGGTGCATGTAGAAATTTGCAATTGCTAGGACACCTTAATAACTTATAATAGCAAAATACTTATAATTTTAAGTTGAGATAATGTTGTAATTCTAGCTTTGCTTTGCAAAAGTAAGACCTATATACTACCCAACATGATTCTAACGCGTACTAGAATCAAAAACGCACGACTTGAGACTGTACAACATGAATGATTGGACTCACTTTGATGCAAGATAGATCTTCGACTCGGACTTTGTCGGTGATTTATATTCCGTCGACAAGGATAGCTCTAGTCTTGATCTGCGTCTGTCTCGATATCTCTCGCGTATTCTATCTATGCGGTGGTTTGCACCTCAATGCTAAGACACCACGAGCAAGAAAGGCGACAAAGTTGTCTGATGTGTCGTGATGCACAAGAGATGCGTTACACAATTTTTGTACAACCTTTGCTTTTGGTAGTTTTCGTGCTAACTGAACGATCTAATCGATATGATCGACCTATCGATATGATCGACCTATCATAGAGCGCAAAAGTGAAATTTGCATCGATTAGTAGTTGTTACCATACTTGTAAAGCAGCGGGAAGGCATAATGCCAAAAAATCCAGCGTGTAACACTGTCGTGCAGGAAGTTTCTTGGAAGGTCAGTTGTCGGACGAGATTTGGGGTGCGAGCGGGGCGAAGTCGGAATAGGAGGAAAAATGTTAGTTACTAAAAGCAAGTTACAAAATGATGCCGAATGAGCTCTTACGGATTCTTGTCTTCTACAGCCTAACCTTTTGCTCTCAGCCTCCAACTGCTATCGTCTTATGGGCTACCACTCGACTTTAATCCATCTGACCTCTTCCACATCCTTCGTTGGGTCCACTTTTTGCGCGCACTTTGCCTCTTATGGAAGAAACGGTGAGGTGGTACCGAAACAGCAGCACCGAAACTCTTTAAAACGAGCAAGTATCACCAAAAGGTCGTCAGACCTATTCCGGGGCACAAGACCTAGACCATATGATTGTCTTCAATCAACACTCCCAATGACTAGAGGACATCTGGACATTAATACGTATTTATAGTGGTCGTTACCGGCAAACCTGCCGGTGGCGACGGCTACTTCACACAGCGGCACTTTAATTGTCACTTTCTTAATGATAACGGCACTACAGACTTGTACTGCTTTCCGTGTCGATATTCTTTTCGAGCCAGAACTGTCCACACATCCTTAAAAAGAGAAGGCCACACCCCTGTCTCGTTTTGAAAGGTGGCCATTGCTAACAAAGCGTGGGTAAAAGCATTGTATTGCGCAAAATAAGATCAGTACCGTACTTTCGATAAGCAAAGATAAGCATATGCTCCAACATTGTGCTTAATGTTCTAGTGCCTTTTATAGCTACTAAATACCTCTTTTATCTTCCGAGCGATGCTTAAGTAAAAAACAATACTTCTCTATTTTCTTGGGATATGGAGAATGATGAAAGTGTCTCGAGCCCCGCCAGTAATTTATGTATCCATCTGGACTGTCAAAGCTTAGAAAATAATCTTAAAAAGATGATCATGGACCGCGACACTCTGATTTGCGCAGCCAATGATAGCTTCTAAGCAGAGTCAAACAGCGTCTCCTTGTGTTTTTTCGCTAAAGGTTGCGCTCGCTGCTTTTTCAGTAAGCGCAGCTGGCTACTTAAGAGACAAATATCGCGATCGTACGCAATAAGCAAGTGAGGCCTTTGGCCTGGACGCAGATAGTCTCTGGTGGCGGCACTGTAGAGGACCTGACAAACTTGCCGACTTGTAGGGCCCGACAGATCCCGCATCTCAGATTGGGCTGCTGGTACTTGCAGAGAACAGCTGACTCCGTCTACAGGCAGCTCAATCCTTTGTGCGATCGCGCAAATGATCAAAGTTACTTATCTAAGACTTATCATGCAGCCTAGTTCTTCGCTCGAAAATACTTTATCTTCGTTCTGTATAAGAGAAAAGATTAATGTACCATAGATTTGTCGCGGTACAAAGTCAAATTAGTTGCACCTTAAAATTAAAAGTCGAGCATATCTAGTCACCGCAGGTTTACCTGTGTCTAAGACCAAGATACGGCTAAGACATAGATGCTACACAACTTTCGCCGTTGATTGTTTGAGATGTTTTAGTGTAGCTCTTGTAATCAAAGTGCCGTATCACTAGAGCAAAATACAAATAATAGAAGTACGGTTCAATTCGAAGTGAAATCTGCTATTCTTTTTGAGCCCCATATCACTCTCAGCAAACTTACAATGAAATACAGTGTGAGAATTATTGTACTCGTCAGAAGTTAAGCGGGTCTACCCTTAGGCCATCCACGAATACAATCACCTTAACAAATTTAGAGTATATTAGTCTAAAATGTGAAATACATAATAGCAAGTCTATCTTTCTTGCATATAAGCTAGCAGATTTAAAAGCTAGTTGGAAGAAGCTTTGCTCTTAAGTCTTCTTTAATGTGTCTTTCTTTCAAGACACAAGCCACACACGTAAAGTGTTTTTTAACGGAATAGTCACATGTTAGATCGACTTCTTATGTAAACTAGTGCGAGTGCTACGCGCGTCTGATAATGGCCATTTGGGCGGCTATCTCTTCCTCCTTGATATGGAGTAGAGGCATCTCAATTTTCCGGTTTTTGCCGAAAAGCATGTCTGAGTTCTACGGGCATAAAATTGATGGCAGGGGCCACCGTAGAGGTTACTGTGCTGCATGAGCACTGAACTGTATGTTAGCAGATGGCAACCATTATAAAGTATTACAGGCAGGAGAAGATACGAATGAGGTAGCCTACTTATTCGAAAAAAAGCGAGTTGTCATTCTATTCCATATGCGAAAGATGACGTAAGACGGCGATTTTGTTTCGTATCGTCTGCAAAACGTCAGTTTGACATTTTATCCGCGTATGCGTACAAAGTGCTATCAGAAGTGACGAAAGGATACAGTACCTTGCACAAAAGTGGCGAGCAGAAATATATACGGTCTTTTGATTTACTGCGGTTAAAGCACTACTTTGTGGTTAATGCTTAAAAAGCGAAGCAATTTAGTTTCACATCTCAGACAAGTTAATTTTCTTTTAAATAACTCTCGATATTATTCGCTCTACAAGCCGGTATATGTGTCGGTAGAGTGCCATTCGCGCACCCAAAAACACCTTTTCTTCTATGCTTTTTTGGAGGAATTCCTCCACAATTCGACTTTATGTAACGGTCCTTTATTGACCGCTTTGGAAATACACAGTTGCACACATGTAAACGCTTGACGCTTCCAAGAATCACGCACCAGGGTTTTCTTTGAGGCTTAGTTAGATTCAACATAGGTGAAAGCGAAAGCGTATAATTCAGAGCGCACGCGGACATGACGGACGCTTCGAATAAACCAGAATATGACTCTGTACACGGGATGTCTTGATCTTTGTTAAAGCGACTTGTGCATGGAGCAGTACGATTCTGCTTTTGAGGATCGATATTAAACCAGGCAAGACTGGGAAGGCCTGAAACAGCAGTACCCAAGGCAAGTCTTTTAAAGATGCTCAGCGGCTCACCGTCTTAAAGACTGACCCTACCAAACACCGGTCACAAGTGGCAGCGCACTAAAAAGGATTAAGTGTGTTGCATGATGTTGGGATATCGCTGAGCTTTTCCTTCTCAAAATAGAAAGTGAGAGAGACACTTGATATTCTAGTGCGACATCGTCTCTAGAGCTAAACTTACTATCTTGTGAGTTGAAGGAGAAAACTCTTATTTCCGCTTCGATACGACATTTCTACGTCGTAAGTGTTTTCAGTTATATTGATTAGCGTCTTCGGACTTCGCATGGGAATGTAGTGGCTCATTCGCGATTGCTAAATAATTCTTTGGCATAAATCATCGCTGGAGCATGATGCTGCGAGCTATAGGCCAAGGGGGATTTTTTGGCGATGATGTCATTTCAAAAATAGCACTTTGTTCGCTGGTAGTTATAATTACCGCCGAATTGTCCGCTTTTTTTGTTCTCCAAACAAGCTGGATATTTGCTTTGGCAACCGTTTGCGAGGTCAAAGCCTCAACTGTTAAAGCTATGTGTATCTAATGCTGAGCATTCATAGAGGGCGGAGCTTCAATGTTAACGGTACGCATGGTATCTGACAATACCTATTGGCCAACCACAGCCGGCTTGTACAAAACAGACTTGCACTTTGCCAGCAAATAAAGTATCGAGCAACATCAAAAATTCTTTCAATCCCGTGCGCTTTTCCCTCAACAAAACCCTATTTGTGAGATTTGACTTACAATTAGGCATGACTACCCAACATATAAATAGGTTGCGAGTATGAAGTGTGCAGCGGTTGTGATTGTGGAAGTATGGCGCATGGGAGCGTGGCGTATGCAAAATTCGATTAAGGGACGAGCTTCGGACTCATGAATCGAGCTAAGATTACTTTGAAACGAGCATTCACCCAGGATTCCGATGGTATAACCGAGTACTGATCGACCGTTAAATTAAAATCTTGCTTAGGCGACAGACGCGCGCGGCGCAGTTGTGTCCTTTAAGCAACCGAGTCAGGGTCCAAAGACATAGTGTTTTTTTATGTGCCGCGGGGAATTCAGACACTGTGATCTTCTTGAAAATGCTGTCGGATTATGAGACTAAACGCGCACTTTGCAAGAATGAAAAAAAGAACAAATGACTAAGGGTCGCTACAATAGAAATACTTTTGCAGCCCGATTAGTTTGTTGTGTAGGTTTCGCGGCACAAGTCATAGCAAAGAAGCTGAATAACAGAAATATTCAAATTAAACGGTGGATGCAAGAATGTAAAGTAACGAAATGTTTTGAATACATTGGCTGTCAAGCTATTTGGTTGTATTGCATAAGGACAAGCGATGTTTCGGGCATTATAAGAAAGGTAGTATTAGCAAACAAATAAACAGTGTAAGATCTAAGTGCAAAATTAATGCATATTTGCATATGTTACTGTGAAGAATGAGCCCAACTTAAGTCCAGTTCGCATCAAGGATAATAAAGCTTATATAAGGTCTAGATACTAAACTTAATCCTATACATTTCGCAAATGTCCCGTCGCGCTCTACCGACGATACGCATGGCTGAACGGTATTAGCATGACAAATAATAAGCTGCATTACTACAGCGTGCACACTCCAATGTCTGCATTGTTAGCTATAATTCATAAGTATATAAAGCACGAGAAATTCTAAAACAATAGCAAACGGCTATTTCTTTAGCGAAACTAACAAATACGGTGTTCTTTAAGTTTATTTTGTGACCAATCATTGGTGTGGTGCTGTATTCGATTTATGTCACGAAATCACTTAATACTCACCTTAACCCGTTTCAGCTCCCAAAGTTAATGCGCTATGCTGAGCGCACTACTTTTTGTAGATACTTTATAAGTATAGCTAGAGCTAATTCGAAGCGACGTTGTATTACTCATATCGTTGTCACTAGATTGCAACCCACCTTTCGCAATGATGAAGCAGAAAGCATCATTTAGGACAAGTCAAAACTTTTGGGTGAAATTTCACTTATTTTGACTGATTCTTTGTGTTCAAGGCTTGAATTGTAGCAAACGTCAGTAATTTTGAGATGTCTTTTGTACATTCTGATGACATTTCTTCTCAGCAAAGGCCAAAATCATGAAAGTTGCTTTGCTTGGTTACTCTTAAGTTGATTAGGACTACACGCGAGTCGAAAGTCTACGGAAATTACTATTCTGAATTGTATAGACAGAGTAGTGGTCGTGAAAGGTATACAGCGTGGCAATTTGTAGCTGTACTTCTGCTCAAGGGCGCTCAAACAACCTCTTCCATCGGTGCGGTCTGTGCTTTCAAGAGTTGGGTGCAGAACAGACGTATTCTTGGGCCGTACACGAACACAATTATTATGCAGGTTGCTTTTCAAGGCGACCATCGAGTCCATCAGATGATAGACATATCATCCAGGTCATGCTTATTTTGCTTGTAGACAAGAAGGAACAACTGCCGACGAAACTTTAAATTTACTTTCCTACCTTCTTATTCAACTGCTCCGTATGTTCTGTCACTAAAGTTACAGAAGAGCTGATTGCGAAAAATTTTTTTGACAACTCAAAGTCATTTTGTGTCCTTCACATGAACAGGTATGACTTGATCTGAGTCATGTTGGGGAGGCAAACAACAAGCCTTGATCAATTTGGGGGAGAAGCGTGTCACAAAGTTCTATGCACCAAGCCTTAGGTGAGTCTGGCGTCCAATTAGGTTGTTCATAGGTCTCTTTAAAGTAACCGAGGCAGCTATACATCCGAAGAAAGTGTGAGAGCTACAATTATCTCCCCGAAGGTACTTTTAAATTACTCCTAAGCTATTGGTCATTTTATGGGTAGCAGCACGCTAAATATAGCTCTCGGTGTGGATGACATAAGCTTATTAGTGAATTTCTCCAAGCTTGTAGTAATAGCATAGGACACAGGTGGCCATCGAGAGCGGGCAGCATACTTCTGCTAGATGTGGGTGAGGGCGGTACGACATTAGTTCCTAGATACCCCGTAACTGACAGTGGGACTTTATTAAAAGAAATATAGGCAGCTTTCAACCACGATGAGCGCACTCATCTGAAGAAAGTAGCTCGGGGAATTAATATTGATGGCTGAAGTAACTGCCGTTATAGTTCCAGACGGGGGGTGCCTGAAGACGTAACCCCTATAAAACTTCTATTAAGGACTTTGACATATCCTCCGCTTTCGACGGAAAAGATTGGATCGGCTTCATAGATGGCGTAGGTTGTATTTTTCTCGGATATTCTGAAGCATTTCTTATTAAAAAATACTTAAATGTGGTGTCAGAATCCACCACCAAAATCCCTACCGGATTGTAAAGTGACGCGTGACATTGATCTCGGTTCGGACAAGTCACAAGGCGATTCCCTTTACCAGAACAGAAGCTTGAGCTTATTGAATCCGTTTTGACGAAAAGACAAAGAAAATCTCGGTGTGTAAGTCGATTTCCCGCGATAGTCGCCTGTTTTCTAAGCACAGTAACTAATTGGAAAGTGTCGACTACTTTATCGCTAAAGACCTTATCAGCACCGGCATAAAAACTTTCTTAACGAAGGAAATTGTAACATGCGCAAGTGTACGCTAAGAAGTGCACTATAATTGGTAAATGACAATTATCAACACAGAACGAGAACGTCCAAATCATCCCTTACGGTAGTAAATACATCCGTGGTATGCTATGACAAGGTCAGTGATATCACATCGACCACCAAACGCCCCGGTCACGTCTGCCCGTCAGACCTCACAAATGTTTTAACTACTTTACAAGCACATTTTGACGATACGTCTCCTATTAGTCGCTTAGAAAAAGATCAGTCGGAACGGGGAGACAATTCAAGTCATTCGAGGCATTTTTTAAAACTACAAGGACCTTTAAACACTATACCAACTTTGATAAGTTTGACCTCATGGCGGAGAAGATCGAAATTATCAGCTGCATTGGAAGCAAGCATAGAGAATAGCGGTGCCAGGGAAAGTAACATTTTTCGTGGCTGCCACACTTTGAGGAAGTCTTAGGTTTAGCTATTTATTTGCACAAGTATAGCGCTGGCTATGTAAATCTTGTAAAGTCTGTAAAGAAGGGCATTGAGTGACGCTGGAAGAGTCAAAACCAGGCGTGTTAGATTAGCACTTTAGCAGTCTCTGGTTCTGGCTTCGCCGAACAATAAAATGTCATTCGCATCGATTGGGGCGCTTCCGACTACGCCATCGGCTGCGCGTTACTGCAACTTGCTTAGTGACAGACGAGAGCGAGTCATCTTGGTTTGGTTCAGGCAGCACTTAATGCGATTTTGGCAAAATGCAATGCACTTACCGACACTTTGTCGCGGGGACAAGGTAACGGGTTCGGTTGCACTAGTACCGATTTGACAAACAAATGGTCTTAGACGTATATAAAGGATGTCAATCTAGAGCCTCTAATGCTATGCATCACCGCACTAAATCGAATGATTATCCCTCAAAAGCAACCACAGCTGCATCGATACGGGTAAACGGTAAAGAGTGGATCCGGCGAATTGCTTCTAATCAATTTTGCCAGTCTGGTAAGCTCTTGGAAGCTTATAGTTCTTCACTATGTTTTTAATTGATAGAGGCTCGAGCCGTGGGCGTAGTGATGATAGCGTGCTGTTCGAGTAAGATGAAGTGCTCCTGTCAGTTTAATTAAAGAACAGACGGAAAAGGCTGATTATAGATACGATATTTGAAGACCGTGACATTTCGAGCAAAATACTTGCTAGCAAACGTATTCTAGCTAGTGGCAACCCGCTTGCTGATCTTAAGAGAAAACTATACACAGACAGATGTTTAGATGGAAAGATAATTGTATGCTGAAGGACACACTGCGCAGCATTCGCGCTATGCTATATTTATGGACCAAAAAGTTTTGTATAGTTGAGTTTGCACAGTTTACGTATATGCGGATCCTACACTTTGTTTGTAAACAAATTGGAGCACCTGGGTTGGGCTTTATAAAAAATTGTTTCATTGGCAAGTGGCGATGTGGCTAAAAGAGTTCTTTGATAACACGGAAGAGTGAAAATTAACGTGGCATTAAAAGTGTTAAAGTATCGCAAGATTTTAAAAATGTATCGCTGGGAAGAAGAAATTTGAACATTGCTAGATCGGACCTTTTACAATTCTAGAAGACATTCAGAGGTGTACAAGGTTGACCTATCCAAATCGATGTAGATGCAACTAGCTTATATGTGCGCATTAGGTATAACGACCCCCAAAATCTCATTTTCTACGTGAGTTTTAGGACCCCTTTGAACGTTGCTTCCCCGCTCATCCGCTGGCATAGCAGGTACAGGTGGACAAACGGCGACTGATAGTGCCCATTCCTACAAACGTAATGGCCACATCTCTGGAAACCGCGTTCATATAAGGCTTAGCGCTTTGGCGGCCAACCACCCCTGAAATTTACTACGAAGGGAAGCGGCAAATTGACGTAGCTCTGTGGCCGCACGCTAGGACGCGCGGCGAACGGTGGTATACTAAAGGAGTCCGTTCGGCCATATAGGTCCGCGGTCATCACAAAAGCCGCAGCTCGAAATTTTTGGGTCCGACTCTGAGATTAATTTCAAGTGCGCACACGCATTTGCACTAAGACTACTACTCCTCATGAAGAAAAGCAAGGACA
This sequence comes from Plasmopara muralis, assembly GCA_003676415.1. Classification (NCBI taxonomy): domain Eukaryota; phylum Oomycota; class Peronosporomycetes; order Peronosporales; family Peronosporaceae; genus Plasmopara; species Plasmopara muralis. The sequence goes on along the minus strand of RCHQ01000066.1, from coordinate 87,045 downwards.
AGGCAGTTACAATCTTCGCCAGCACTCAACCCTACCTCATTTAAGTTTTGTAAAGTAGCGCGGAAATTCCACTTTACAGGATATACGGGCTATTTAAACGACTCTGGTACGACGGCCAAAAAATTGCTACGATATCGCGGTACGATGATACTTTTACATTACGGTTCGAACAGAGAGCCAATTCTGGGTTTGGATTTATCTCCAGGTATTATAATACGAAGTCCGCTATTCCAGAAATTCTAGCTCAAGACTCAATTTTTATTTAATGTGATGAAATAAGCCTAATTCACACAATAATTTGGCAAATTAAGTTGGACAAGCCTACAAAAGAAATTGTAGAGTATTTGTCAATTGTTTGTCGTAATTTTAATCTTGACTGTCGCACTGCATACTAAAGCTACACGACTGTATAATAAATGGTTCCTAGCAAACAAATGAAATAGAGGCAGTATAAAATGTAAGAGGTAAAATAACCATCTTTCCTTTAAGCTTCGATTACAGGGCGTTGTACTGGCTCTTGGAAAAAAGCGAAAGTTAGAAAACTTCTCAGAACATTTTTTTTTATCCATTGCTTACCATTAAGGAGAGGACGGCTCCATGCGAAATATTTTCGACCCCGATCAAGAATAAGACAATAACAAGACGAAAAAGACACTTCAGACTAAAAAATGTAGAAGTTTCTAGCCGAACCGAGAAGGTAAAGGTTGTGTTAAGTGACAACTTTCAACTGAGACCTCATTACCAGTAACATGAGCCGGCAAACTCATAATTTCTTACGTCAATCGGCTGTCGCGAAGTATAACAATCGAGCGTAAATCGACGTTAAGAAAATAAGACGCTAGCCGTGTCGCAGAAACATTTTGTCTGCAAATTGACTGCAAGTGGTATTCTTCATTAGGGAGCCTAAACTGATTAAGCATGTCTTGTATGCAGATGAAGGTGCATTTATTGATAAAATGCACTGCGTTCGATAACGAACAATGCTAGTGTCAGCCGTACCGCTTTAAAAAAGAGGCATGCTTTCGCTATAACACTAGCTACTCATATGATTATGGTCAAGCATGGAACGGAATAATATCCTTGTGCACAAAAAGGCATAGAACTTTTGTGCAGCTAGATCGCCGCGTAAAATAACGGATGGAGCTTGAGGATGTCAGGACGTCAAACAGCCGACACGACTTTATCCAAGGTCACGTGGTACTCCCACTGCAATAATTTCTTAATTAAGATTTGTCATTAATCAAAATTCGATGAAGCTTTCTGCGACTTCCTTTATAGTTCTTGGCGCTCTGATGCTGATGCTCACCAACCTTGTCACCCTCACCGCTCAATGCACCGACGTTCACATTGTCTTTGCTCGCGGTACTGGAGAAATGAATGGCTTTGGTATATGTGGAACTCCATTCGTAAGTGGACTTACGTCCAAACTTGCTGGTATGAGCGTCTCGTCGTACGCAGTCGACTACTTGGCTTTGGTGAGCCAAACAAGTGCCGGTCCGGGTGCTACAGTAATGACCAACCACGTCATGGCTGTGGCGCAACAGTGTCCAAACACATTTTTCGTGCTCGGTGGTTACTCACAAGGTGCCAGTGTCACGGATATCGCCATCGGCATAACCACCTCGCTTGGTGTTGGTGCAACTATTCCAGGGACACTGGCTCCTCGTATCAAGGCTATCGTGACGTTTGGCAATCCGTTAATGCTATCGGGTCAATCGATCAAAACGTCTAGTCAACTTTACGGCTCGAAAGCAATCGAGTTTTGTAATTTCGGCGACCCGGTATGTGGCAAGGGCTATAACATGATGGCACACACAGCATACCCGATAGACGGCAGCGTGGCTCGAGCGGCCGCACAAGCTGCGGCGTTGGTGCAGGGTAATGTGTGAACTTTGCGTACCAAGCAAATGTCAGCCCAGCTGAAGTCGATGGGTGAAATCTTCAATGAGTATTTTACTTCAGTTGGGGGTCTTGAATTGTACTTGTCGCTGTCCTACATTTAAAATTAATAGCTCCGCTTATCTGGCAGACATGATTTGAAATCAACATATTGATCTTACTCGGTCAAACCGTGACCGAAGTATGACGACACACGACGCCCACAATTCAGCAACTAGCACAGTGTGGCTGCATGCTGCACGCGACCATTAAGATGATTATAATGCCTGCATGCACGATTGAGTTGCTTCCGGGCCGATCATGATGAGCTCGTAGAAAAAAACTCGAGGTCATTACTCGCTGTCTTTTCGATGTATTCTATATATCACTCCTAAGTGCGATGAGTTACAAATCCTCTTCCATATTACACGCACTTTAAATCATACATTTGCTTGCGGCCTTTTCCGATGATCTTGTTGAAGATTAGGATCGCTTTCTAGAGCAGGTAGCCATCAAAACAGAATCTTATGTCACCAAGCACGAGTACGGCCACCAAAACTTAATGTACGTGCAGATAGTACAAACCTCTTGCAAAAGAAGGAATTCGAATGATAATACAAATTCCAATAATAACAAATAGCATCAATCTATGTGTAATCTAGTTTTCAGACGTTCTCTTATGCCGTTCACCCACGCTCTCCCCTGGCTGCTTGGCTTTAAATCTTCATCACCACTGCGCCTGCAACGCGCGATGCGGCGCTTTTTCAAACTAATTAAACAAGTTTAAGCGGGCTTTTGCGCCAGTTTTTGTTATTCTTACAAGTCATAATTCTCTTACATTGTCGACGCAAAGTTATGCTGCTTTTACCATATTCCACAGGTAACGATAACGCATGCCAGCTCTATAATATTACAAAATCAACACTCACTTTTGGTATGTCAAAATTTACCATTCATGCTCAAGAATGGACTTGCTGAAAAAGCACGCTCTAGGTATAACAATGACTTTAACAATCAATGGCCCGAGTAACGCATACTAAGCCTTCTTGCAGTCATTCTCGCTGCTGTCTTAGTCGCCACGTACCGCCTTTTACGATTGGAAAGTGAGCGCGGACAGCTTGGGGAAAGTGGAGAGCAAAGCGTGCGTTCGCAAGTAATGAGATTTTATTAGACCAAAATTTTCTAACTGCAGGTGTGTCACAGTTTGAGAACGCTGTCAAATTTCTCCAACGGCATTTGGATACTAAGTATCGTGTGCTTCGCATCGCCCCACAATCCCATTCCACAACCAAGCTACATGCGCTCATTGTGAACAGAGGATTCTCGATCCCACACGTGGGTACGACGTCAACTTCTTCGTAGCTGCTTGAATACTGTCGATTTTTTTTACCTTTTTTTTTCCAGAAGCAGAAGTGTTTGTGGATCAGCAATTGGTTCTTCATCAGCGCAAACAAAAGCGAAGAAAGCACGCTTTTCTTCCACCTGTGCGCTTTCGAGTCTATAATGTCAATACGATGATACCAGTTGCCAAGGTAAAGCAGTACTTGTTACCCTTTCACAGTCATGATACCGTCTATCACACGATTTATGTTGCTAGACTCTTGTACAACGTCATTTAATTGCGTCATTCGGACAAGGAGACAATTATAATAGAGAGTTGCAGTTTACATAACACTTACTGACAACAAAAGCTGCACTAAAGATTAAACATGTCAATCTCTTCTTCAATTGCATCAGCTCGAGCGGCACTCTTTTCTTGACTTGATCCAACCCTGCAGCTCTCAACCACCTGTGCAAACGAATTCCAGCCAAACTGAATGACCGTAACCGTGAGATTGTCGGCGCTTCCTTTCTTATAAGCTGCCTTGACGATTGCATTCGCAGCAGCTTTTGCATCGTGGAAGTGCGGCAAAGCAATGGCTACGGCATCTTGCTCACTCAAAACGTCCCAGATGCCGTCACACGCTAGAAGGAGGAATAAATCATGTGGATGGACAGTCACTCGTTGGATGTCTGGCTCGCAAGACACGAGGGGAGTCGGAGTCTTGAGCGATCGATCACCAAATGCACGTGACACGGCTAAATACGTTGATGCCTCTCGGTCTATGGCTAACCCCGCCCCAGCAGCAGAGTACACGCGGGCAATACCAGCAATCTTGCTTACAAACCCACCGGCTTGTTCAATTCGTTTTCGTTCATCTGGACGATCCGGTTTGTGGTCACTTGTGAGTGCCAAACCTTGGCCATTACGACACATGACAGCACGGCAGTCACCTACGTTTACAAGGTAGAAGGTCAATGTATCCGTTTGCTGCTGACGGGCTTCAGTACTTTGTTCACTGTCTTCATCGGAGCTAAAGGAAGCTGTGTCCGTTAACAACCAAGCCAGTAAGGCCGTCGACCCATCTCGCGACGGATTTTTCTTTAGAATTTGAGAATCGACCCGTGCAAAAGCTTCGTGAAAGGATCGTAGAAAATAATTGTGATGTTCCTGGTACCATGTCCGCCGCTCGTGTTGGCGTGCAGCTTGCTCACTATCGATCTGCGATACTTCGTCTTCAATCTGCGAGATAGCACTAGTTAGTTGATGTTGCATGTCATCAGCCGACTTTGTGGAATCACAAGCATTTAAAGTCTCCAGCTCTGCAAGTTGTTGACGTAACATAATGACTTGCTCGACGATGGCACACTTGCGTTTTTGCTCTTGAAATGACTGCTCGCGAGAGTTTTGCAGGAAAGCAAGGGCTTTGTCTTCAATATTCTGATGAAGGACGGACACGACCGTCTTGAGAAGGTGGCGTGACAAGAAATCGGCGGTAAATGTACCGCCATGACCATCGAATATACCAAACACTGGCCCAGGAAAAAAGTCAGCGCAAGAGACGTGCCGATCTTCGTTACTTGTCTTCATGCCGGCCCACGACTCGGTCGCAAAGCGTAATCCAGGAATCGAATAGCGTCCATACACTTGTGTCTTTGAACAGTTTAATTGATCAACCAGCTCATTGTTCCAAGACGTGCTTTCGACTTCAGCTATGGCATTTGTCGCAACATCACTCACTGTATCATGTTTTAGAGTCGACATGTGATTTTTTATAGTGACATGAGGAGGACAAATGATTGGAGGATGTGGCGCTCCTGGGTGTAGCAATGATTTGCACTATTTCCATAATGTAGAAGCATAAGTCGCACTTCATATCTTCATTAACAGGTACCAATAGTTGCAATTTACTTAACGAAGTGAAGTTGTAAGCCGGATTTGACGGTTGAAGTGCTTGTCAGTCCACCGCGATCAATATCGCACAGTAATGGACAAATACTGGTTAACAAAGTAACGATTAGAATCACGACACTTAGGCCAAGTATTGTAAAAAGACACACATGGAATCGGGGTGAGTTGTCGACCATTGCATCCACAATTCTTCCACGACAGAGATAGCACGCTTATGAATGACCACGACGCAAATTGCATCGTATCCACCCGCTATTAACAGCTATAGTTAGCTACATAAACAACCTTCTTGGCAAACCACCGTACCTCCAGGCACTCCAGCAAGAAGAACACCAGGGATTGCCAGCGTTGCATCGAGGATAGCAGTCTGTTCAGGTGGCTCAATCGGAACGCCGGCTAGATTGCCCATTTCGCTATGTCATTAAACAAATTAATTGTCGCAGAACAATCTTCTCCTCAAGCTATGTGTCAAAGTATACCGCATGAGGTCTCGAACATGAAGAAAGGCTTCACTGAGGTTTGAAAGTATACTTCCAATTCCAGCATCGACCGTGCTCCACTACGCACAATCCGTGGTAATTTTATAAGGAGGTGATACAGTGTGGGATCACGACGCTTTACCTGTTCACGGCGTCGAGCACCCAGTACTTCCCAGTCGATACGAGTCTTGTTACTATCTTCAAGCTCACAAAGCTTTGCAAAACCTCGTTCAACTTCGAGATTGTAATAATGAAGTTTCTCCATCACTGTCTCGGCTTGTTCACGTTGCTTTCGTTGCCACTTTATCACTTGCCGAACCATGGACACAGTTGCTGAACCGGACGACACATCTCCCATCAGCAAGTGAAAGGATAAAGGCAGTCGAACGCGTTGCTACCACCATTAACAACAAATGTATCAAGGAGTTCAAAACAAACAATCAACTCGATATTTGACAATGCAAATCGTCAGCTTTACCACGCGACTCGAAGTGGTCCATAAGGCGCGATTCGTGATACATCGGCCGATTGCCTCTGGTTCTAACGCATCTGTTGACGTAAATGGAGTCAAAATTGATGCTGAGAAACGAGTAAACCGTTGCGAGCCAAAGCACGCTGCTGAAACATCAAATCCGCTTCCAATCTATAACATATAAAAATGAATCAAGCATGTCTTTAATTGTAAGAGAAAACTCGGTATAACATACTTTGCGCTGCACGTAGCAGTGACTCAATTGAGCCAGGTTGTGCACCACTTCAAGGTCCTTTTCCTCTTCTTCGAACTTCATCGCCGGGATGAAAAAGACAACCAGGGCTGCAACTAAAGAAGTCACAAGAGCAGCTGAACTCCCCATGCCTGTCTTCATAGCGACTTGCTCACCCTCACGCTCTGCATTTGACTTTCAATTCACAGTGATTCATAGACTATACAAACGCGTTAATTCTACCTATCATCGTGGGAGGGAGAAAAGCCTCGAGTGCTTTCAAATTAGCGCGATTACATGGCAGCTTGGCATTTTGCAACTAATGACACATCCGTACGAACACTGTCAGCATCCGATGAAATATAAAGTCACAATTTACTGGTGGTTGGACTCTTTGCACTTGCGAATAAAAGTCATTATCGCCTTGAAGCGTGACATGAACGCCAGTATTCATGTCCTTAAGTTGTTGATACGTATTGTTGCTCTTGAAAGTATGCAATCCAGCAATGCCGTTCAGCGCGCATAAAATTGTCTCCTCAATGTACGAGTTGCGCTGCGAATGGTCGCTTTAAACACGTGATTGCATCATTAAATCAAGTGCCGAAACCTCACAAGGCACTTCGGAGTCACCTCAATTGATATCGAAAGCATTTATCGCTAGTTTCCTCAATCCAACCGTCGATTAGCTGGTCAAATTGCTTACTCTCCACCGCCAGTGGAAAGCAACGACACGACTCATTTGAGCTAGCAGCCACCACGTCCCTGTTTCTCAATCTCTGCAAACCATGTCAACTCTTGTAGTAGATCAAACGTGCCACGGACCTCACCTTCGTTTCCACTTGGGTGTAAAATCTTGCAGTACTCGAAAGCACAAGTCCTGCATATCGCTCGTCCAGTACCACATACCCACCCACAAGCAGCACTTTACCAGGTGCAGACACGCACTTGGGGTCAAGTTTCGTCATAGCGACGGTGTTAGGCGAGTCTGACTAGGCTTGGTGTACCAGCCTCAACGCATAAGTTGTGACTGGAGCTAAATTCTCTAATTGGCTAGTAAGTAAGCAAATCGATGTACCCTCACTTTACACTGCTTAAATATCCGCGTCTATCACGGCCATGGTGTCATCCTCGGCGCCGTACGTGCCACTGTCGACGATTTAGAGCACACACCATGCAAACCTTACTTACTCAATGCGTCGTCTTTCTCTAGATTGGAGCACGCCAGACCAATGAAAGAGCGTGCGGCCGCTGCAGCGCAGGTGAGGTCACTACTAGCAGTCCTCGGCATTGCAAACTTTTCACTAATAAACGCTATTGGACTACAGGCGCTTTTGCCAGGACGCACTGTCTCCCAGCAGGAAATTCAAGCAATGCTCGAGAAGAACGAAGCAGCGATTAAGGCTTGGAATGCGCTTCACAAGCAGCAGCGTACGTCATGTCTATAAAAAGAACCCTGGCATATACTTTCGAGTACTTTATCGTTATTAACTCCTGCTTTTTTGCGTTGCTGTAGCTGCAACGACGAGTCTGGTAGATCACAATGAATGGGTGCAACAGTGTTTAACTTTTCGACAACAGATTGGAGCTCGGCTCGAAGTGCTGGCGTCACTGGCAGACAAACAGGTTGCGCTTGAAGATGACAAGACAGGAAAACAACAGGGCTCGTGTTATGCGTCAGCAGCAGCGACACTTGATGGAAAGGTGCACAACCAATCGATCGTAACTTCGACCGCGGTGCTTTCCCAGCAGCCAAGGACTGGATCGCAACCAACGTACTTGTCTCCACAGGTCTCGACAATGGCTAGCACCAATTCAATGACCATGTCGACAACGACTTCGATGGATTTGCCAACACCGTTGCCTTCAACATCGATGGCAATGCCAAATATGACGGCGCCAACGATGTTCCCGGAACCTCCTATGCCTACGGTCGGCTTTGCATCGACAAATTATAGCATGTTTTTCCCCACAGAGTCTATCAACTCGGTGCAAATGTCGTCTAGTTTTCGATCCACTACTTCGATGGCTGGCGTGGCTACATCGAACGGGATGAGCTCAGGGGTGCAAATGTATATGCCAAACACGTACATTACTGCTACCAGTGAACCTTCAAGCTCATCAACTTCATATATCGATCAGCAAAATTACATGATAAGCGGCGGGATGGTACACTCGCAACAATTAATGTCCATGTCCATGCCAATGCATCTTGCGGTGTCTGAAAGTGAAAATCTATTTGCAAATACCAATTATGGCATGACGTCTGCATCAAACAACGTCAATACTGGAATTGGCAACACCAATCATCGCACAAATATTTTTGCAGTGGACCCATTTATGCCTCCACTCGGATTCGGTTCTGATACAAGCTATGCGTCGACAGAATTCAACATGAATGTAATGCCAAGCATGTCCATGCAACAGCAACAACTGATGGGCTTTCCAAATGGAGGCAATTTTGAAGCGCAAGGAGCATCAATGATGCCAAATAGCTTTGGGTATGGAAGTATGCCACTATCCTCAAATATGATGCCGCAAACGATACCAAATCAAACGTTCCAGCCCACACCTCATCTCTATTACCAACAAAATCAGCTTTCTCAACAGCAATTACCTGTGGGATCCATGAGCTTGTTGCCCGATTCAGCACTATATGGTGATAGCAACGTCAATATTTTCGAAGGGTTGACAGAAGATGCTTTTTTTCCAATGCAATGACCAAGATGGCTCCTCAACTAATTTAAATCTCCGCTCTTATATGCGTACAGCGTTTGCTGAGCTCATTATAATCTCGGCAAAGCAAAGTGTAGAGTCGCTCTCGTCGTTCTGATACGTTTGCAGAGGCTCGTAGGCGTGAGCGGATAGACGATGGAAAATTCCGTGAGGCGGCGGTCACATGGCCGACGCAATCACTGCCGAGAAGATTTTGCAGTTTACGCGATTCATTCCACACTTTATGAGCAGTAACAGCAGCACGAGTCTCCTGATTAATCAACAAATCATTCAGCTTTGGGAGGCTTAAAGAATTTTGCTCAATGGACAGTAAAGGTTGTTGCTGTAGTAAAACGGATCGATCAGCGAGACTTTTTAGAGCGTGGACACGAGTAGAACAACGATCTTGTAGTTCTCCAGAGCCGTCGTAAGTGACGCGTATGGCAGACTGTCGTTGAGGGTGTTGGGTCATGTGCTCCACCGGTGGTCGAATTTTGGTAGGAAATTCGTTGAAGGATTTAAGGATCGGAACTGTGCTTTGCAGAGTATCTGATTTCGGCAATGGCGCCGCTGTAGTCGTTTGTGCGAAATTTGTTACGGCAAGCCGGGGCGGCTGAATATGAAATAATGAGACGTACAGGTTGGAAAGAGTTGGCACTAGGTGACAGTCTCGGTCCACTTTTTGATAGTGTTCCAAATAGGAGCCACTGTTAATTTGACTTTCGGGCTGGAAAGGGCTTTGATTGCTGACGTACTTGTCATACTGAAACAAATCCTTGTGCGCTTGGAAGAACGCAAGGGCAGCTGATGTAGGCTCCATTTTAACGCTGAGCGGCGTTTGATTCTGTATTCATATTTGTATTTTTGAAACTGTACGCGTCGCTTTACTCGTGTCGAAATCCCTATTAATCGCGATGAAGACCGTTGATTCTTTGCCGACTACCCCCGTGCTGCCTGCTTCGCTGTCGGCTAATCACTCGTTCGTCTGCGGTAGAGACGAATCGTTTTTGCCCACAGACTTGTATGTGGAATGCATTCTTCCAAAAGTGCTATTGAAAGAACATGAGATCCCAACAGTCGGTACGACCGACATTTTCAAAGATTGGAAGAATCGCAGTTCAGACAGCACATTAAATGTCAATGCAAATCTTTTGTCCGAAGTGGCCGTGCTGCCACTTAGAGAGCATCCAGCAATATTACACGCTCAAGAGGAATGTCGGAGTATCATGACGGGCAACGATGTTTGCGTGCTCGAGGACGAGACCGTTAAGGAAGATGTGGTACAGGTGTTGGGCAATGACGCTGAGCTTGTCTTTCCCGTTCGTAATCTTTTTCGTTACCTTGTCATGTTTATTAAAAACATGAATCTTTTTCTCGAATTTCACGTTGAAGTAGTGGACGACGCACAGAAGTATCGACACTTTACTGTGACCAACACGAGATCACTGGCTCGGGTCGAAGGCTTGCGCTGCCAGTTACCACTTGCATTTGGGACGCACCCTGGATGGCGCTACCTATGTATGGATCTACACGAGCTCACAAGCCAAGCGTTTGGAACTAGGCATGTGACAACAACAAAGGTGCGTGTGGGTGGCAACTGTCGGCTTCTTCGTGTGTTTTTCCAACAAGAGCGCTACACTGACGCTGATTTACCCGCGCACCTCACTTTCCTTGGGTAGCTAGCTTACCATACAAACAAAATCTGTAAGATGAGCTACACAATATAGTAGAACAAATTCGCTCTATTGCCCTGATTAAATTGTTGACCACGGAATCACGAAGTTGACGGTGGTGGTCTAGAGATACGACAAATTGATCGTATACTGCGGGTCTCGCTGATTGCGTTGGCGCGATACTTCAGTAAAAATACGGTGATTGAGCCACAGCGACTCTAAATTCTTGTAACGAGTCGTGTCTAGGCGAAGGGGATGGCCACGCTGAAGCCCAATGTCTTCTTCTCCGTGCGAGTCTACGTACGGGCTCGGGAAGTACGCTGCCATGCTGCCTCCAATAATTGCAATGCGACATTGCTCCAGCAAGAGAACGATACCTACACCACCCCCGCACTCAGCAGCATGGCGTGTGCATTCCCCAACAGGTGGTCCATGTGGCATGAATGCGCGCGTGCAGCACGTATCTCCACAACATAGATACTCTCCACAAATCAAGCACAGAACTGGATCACAAGGTGCTGTATCACATCGTGTGCACTTACGTCCTGCCATGTGGCTGTACAGCACATCGTACTGAACCGGCAAATCAATCAATCGCGGCGGAGTGAACACTTCGCGCAAAATGAACATACTCGCTACATAGGCCTCGCTACATCCTTCTGTGTGTTCGCACTTGTCACCGACCTTCGAGCTTCCCAAATAAGTTTTGCTGAGCATGCGGTCCATGCACCAATGCCAGATTTGATCAAACGTGGCGTCGGAACTACGAGCGATGTCGACCAACGTAGGAATTTGAACCGTTAAACCAACAGCAATGTCACTGGCTTTCGCGTCCACGAGGCAGCGCCAGAAAAGCTTCATACGTCGAACAAATGAAGCATTTAATGGTAAAATTCGTTGAAGCCGCGACCTTAAATCTGATACTGTGGTCAAAGGCTTCAGTTGCTCTGTCGGGAAAGCCTTCGCCATCCGCTTTAGTAGCAATAGGGCAGCATACGTTTCCGACTCCACTTCACCAGAAGCTTCCAATATTTCCATCAACTGCTGTACTGATCCAACACCATTCGGTAACGTTCGAATCGAAACTGTACGGTCAATAGCACGGCCACTTCTTGTGCGGCGCGGGGCCGTTGCCAAAGCAATTACTTCCAAAGCTACCGAATGTTTAGAATCCTCTTTGTCATCGGTTTCCATGGGTGAGCACTTGTCTTGGAACAGAGATGTTTCCTTCATCTTAGTAGAATTAAAAAACTCAGAGTATAGACGCTGTAGTAAGTCTGCCGCAGTAAAAACTGGAATAAATTGCCAAATTGTATGTAGCTCGTCGGCGATCACGCTGGACACTACGAAGGCCTATAACAAAGCAAGTCAGCATAAGTCAAATCTATTGTTGATTGTCTGACCAGGTACACCAGCGTACCGTGAAAGTATCGGCTACTAACAGTCCGAGAATGGTACCCCGAAGACACGCATCGATCGAACCAAGTACCTTGAAGCGGTAGAAGAAGTAAGCACACGAATTTGACACACATGTGCAATATCACGGTCCTTACCTTCGTAAACTTGCGGTATTCACGCTTAGTCTCAGTGTTAATTGGACAGCAGCGTTTAGCAGCCTCCCATATCACTTTGGCATCTGCACAGTGCTCTAACAGCGAACACGTCCATCGGCAGAATTTTGTAACGCATGTAAGCGACTCTAGTTCCTTCTCTAGCGACGGTGGGCATTGGTCTGTAAATGGATCGAATAGTGCATCTGTTTTTGATACACTTCGGTGCTCATCTTCAGCTACGATTAGGAACGATGCCAAAGTATAAGCGCACGCCGCCCACAGAAAAGGCGCACCCTTTTCCAAACTACCATGTGGCTCCCAAAGCGTATCCTCAAAGTAGTCTCGCCACATGTCATGCTCTATTTCATTTTCATCGTCTTCGTGCCTTCCATCGCGTCCAAGCACAGAGCGGAACCACCCGGGCATTGACAACTGATCGGCTACAATCTTGTCCCATGTAGCAATTTTTCCTTCCTCGCCTTCAAGCATCAAGCGTTTTTGCTCGCGCTCATCGTCCTTAACAATCGAAATTCGAGGCTCAGTCGTCGGAATCAAAAAATTGCTCAGCGTTTTACATAATGGGCATAGGAACTGCGTCATTGCTGAATCCGGATCAATCGCCTGAACACCATCAAACTCTTCTCCACGCATTGCCTTGTCATGCAGTGACGTAATGTAACGTTCAAGGCAATTTATGTGCACTGCATGTTGGCACGTACGAACATGTAGCCCACACGGGGTGAGATACAGTTTAGCACTTTCGTGAGTTCGACCAAATCCAGGAGGCATGCGCTCTAAATGAAAACGCGACGATAAATCTTCATCGCCATCATCATCGCTATTATACATCAATCCTCCGTAACCACGCGGGTTGCCACCTCTCGCCCCTATGTTTCCACGACCACCTAATCGACGTGGCTCGACTCGGTTACCACGTAGATCTAGGCTCACTGCTCCCCGCATGTCCATTGGAAACAGATGTTGGTCTTCGCGAAGATCAAGAACGCCTTCTAGAACTTCCAATTCTTCGTCTGTCTGTAGTAGCTCGCCTTCAAGCATCGGAATATTTCCATTTCCAAAGCGAATTCGATCCGTGCGAGGGCGATGAGCTGCAGGCGGACGGGGGCTATTTTGTGCAGTGTTATTGCGCGTGAGCTGATCGTCTAATGAGCCATCCATGTACCATTCTGGAAATGAAGTTGCGAAAGCACGCAATGTGGGCGACGGGGAATTTGCCATGTCGGCCGAGGTCAAGCCGCCACCTGAGCACAATTCCATTTTTTCAATCACCTTCTTCACGCGAACACGAACCTTCTTGCCTTCTGCGCTAAGAGCTTCGTGAGCTTCTGGTCTAAATCCTGGAGCTAGCACCGTTGACTGGTGGACGTAGGCTGCCATTCCCATCTGACCCTGCGCCGAACTGTCATGGCAAAGAATGCAATTGTAGCAGTGCTCATTCGCTAACCTTTGGTGCTTCGTCGAAATCTCGTCACGCCCTTCTACCACCAGGGGTTTGCGCTTACCCAGCATTGACTCAGCTAACTTTTCTTTTTCCTTTTTCTCATTGTCCTCATCCGCAATATCAATCAACGCCTGAAAAGCGGCTTGGCGTTTAGCCACAGCAGCCATCGCTCTCTTTCTGGCTTCCGTCTTTCGCTGTTCCAATGTCAAAGATGGAAAAGTGCGTGTACTTTTCTGCGTCAAGTTCCTCGCAGTCGAAGGCGATGCTTCTGCCTTAGTCTGTTTCGACTTCGCATTGTTCGCTAATTGCTCAAATATTTTTCTGCAGGCCGGTGATTCCGTGGTAATCTTCCAAATGAGCCATTCCACCGTCCCAGTTTGTTCGCTATCAAGCAATGTCGTCGCTTGTTCAAGCAATTGACTTAATAAATGCAGCACCGACATTTTCGAAGGTGCAGCGTTTGAATTGCTTAAGCGTTTCCAGAAGCGACGATCTAGAGCGCACGAAGCGGTGTGTACACCGTGCACCAGCATATGTAAACAGGTCGATATAACAGCATCTGAGACACTGTTTTCTGAGCCAGATGCGGACGCCAATGGGTTAAGCACCTTCCAAAAAATGGCATGTACGATTGTGATTGTACTTTCACACGTCAGAATTGCTTGGACCGGACGGAAAAAGCCAACAGGTTGTTTAGCAGGCTTCAAAGGTACTTTGGGAGGGGAATCAGGGGTAAACTTCTTTGCCTTCAGACGACAAGCATTTCGATACGTTGTCCACCGATCGCGAGCTAACTCGTGAGCTTCGCGATTAAGATGTAGAAAGTACGGGTTATAATTCTCCAGCATACCTTCCTTTAACTCGTATCGACCAGGTTCAAGTCCCGAAGGAGGCACAAAATCAGACACGCTAGCAAGGATACCTTCCAGTCGTGCCGTCGGAATATCATCTTGGCCGGACGGAAGAATGGCAAGATCAAACAGCTTGCTGTAATACTGTGACTTTGAACACAGCTGCTGCAACATTTCTTCCGCCAAAAACTCATTGTCATAGGTTGACCCAGATGAACCTGGGAGACTTGTGCCGATTATGATCGCGAGACGCAAAAATTCCTCCAGCATTTGTAATCGTTGTTGCACATCAATTCCTTCTTCTAATCCTATATAGCCAAACTGCTTTACTTTATCCTCAGCACCTTCATTGCTGAATCCATCGGGAAACACAAAATAGCTGCCCAGTTGAAACCCATCCACCATTCGTGCAATAATGGCATCCGGGCCAGTCATGAGGACACCAAGCTGCAGCATCAGTATATCGGCATCACGATAGTGAATACAATACGGCAACGCAGAGTAATTGTATAGTTGCGCTAGCATGTTTTCGTCTCCATTTCGGCGCCACAGATTCGAATGGATTTGAGATGCCATCACCAAACAGCGAAGAGGCATTTCAACAAGTTCCCACTGCATGTCAGCCGACAATTTGTCAAATCCAAACACGCTCAACAAGGCTTCCGAAGGAAAAGAGTCCCCTAGACCTGACTGGCTAATGCAGATATGACGCACAGCTGCGGCAAGGAAACGGTGCAACGGGATGTGCAAAGATATCGATTGAGACGCTAAGTTAAAGTCGTACGCTTTGATGCCTTTTTCTCGATTTGCAAATTTTTTATCCATCGAAAAAAGCTTTGCAACTGGAACCAACATCTTTTTAGTAAACTTTTCATTGAGACGCACTGACGATAAAAGAGTGACGTTAATAATAGGTTCAAATACTTCTGCTACCTTCAACTCCGGTTGTTCATACTGAGATATTTTAAAACCATTCCACGATATTGCGAACAGTGAATGAACGCGGATACCGAGATTAAACATTGACAGCCAGCTGTCTGATTCGTATTCCACATGATTCTGATGGACTCCTCGCCGAGTTTGGAGATCGCCTCCCTGTAAACAAAAAAGACGCAGCAAAATCGGCTGAATTTAAAGCTTATTACACAATAATTCATCATCGTAGCTTACCTGTAAAGTATTTAAACACGAAAGCCAAATTTTGAGATTGTCCGCGTTGCACACAAGTTCGCTCGACAGAGTGCCGATATTAAATACGTATTCCAAATTCTCCACACAGTGCTGCAGTATCAACAACATCAATTAGAAAAATGGAATCTATGTGGACAAACCAAAGGCTTACCTTGTACTTCTGACTGCTAAGAGCGGGATGATCGGCATTAAACACTCCTTCTTTCTCGTCCACAGCCGAACGAAATACCATGTTTAACGCGCACAGCAACTCACGTACTAACTCTAATCGTCCAGGATGCAACAACGTTTCTTTTTTAGTATAGTGCTGTACCAGATGCGGCACCGTTAAGAATTGAACGGCAAAATCGAAAATGGATTCACTAGAATTGCCTAATCCACGAAGAAACATGCTGGTCATCGAGGAGTACGATCGCAAAAATGCTTCCAGCATGCTAGCGCGAAATTGAATATTCATCAAGTGTTCGCGCATTAATGAGTGCGATCGTTCCACTGCGCTTTTTCGAAGAGTAGAATCGTATCGTATTAACAGCGTAAGAGCTGAAGAAGTAATGGGTGAACACATAAAAGCAGAAGCTTGATTTGTCGATAAATACTTGGCAATGACAGCGTCAAGGCTTTTTTTAATAATCTCATGGCGGCGAAAAGAGGGGCTCAATGACACTGCCTTGACAAATTCCTCAATAAATATGTTTTCGCAGCTTCCTCGACTCTCGATATCACAGGACGCCATTGTAGTTGTTCTACCTTCAGCACAGAAATCAAAACGCTGCTGTTGGCTTGCCTCTTGCCCACGAGCCAATTCGTATATGGGTTTGTCAGGCATCAAGGCAGTAATTTTTGCCAAAGCATGATTGTTCAGACGAACGTTAAAATCTTTAACAAAATCCTGCAATGTTTTGTCCTTTGGCAAAGTGCTAGAAATCGGTAAAAATCCTTTAAAAACGGATGATCGTTGTTTCTGGAGCGCTTCATAGACGAGTTCGCTAAGTCCATCCGAAATGGCGCTTAAAGACTGCAACCACTCCAAAAGAGCAGGGACACCTTCTATTTGCTTTTCCCACCATACAGGCGCAACGGAGATATTAAGAGACCGACGGACCAAATTTCCAACAATTCCTGGACACCGCAGTAGAGGCTTGGCAGCAACAGTTGCATCGCCCTGACTATCAACTTTGCTGACTATAGTACGAGCGTGAGGCTTCGACATCCCCAATTCCACATACAGGTGATTAATTACTTCGTTTAAAGAGTGAACGTCGTCATTGTGTAGTCGAATACCAAAAAGTACTCCAGCCTGCGCGTCAGCGTCGGATTTTGATGTTTCGAGACTACTATCGTTCGCTTGCGCTTCTAATCTGCCACCCGGTCCAATAGCTCGTGAATCAGCCTCGGCTGTGAGTTGCGTTAAAAGCCGTGTCGAGCTCGTTGGCTCATTGTCCGTCCTCTTACCACTCGAATCGGAGCATATTTCGGAGTCAGAAGCATTTGCGTCGCTTTGAATGGGCAGAAACTTGGGCGGTATATCTCTCGTAAAGAGCTCAAAGGCTTCAGCTAGCTCAAACCCATATTCCGTTCCTAGCAACACCGTGTAAATATGCTCGACCACTGTATCAATTATCACAGGTGCCGTCTGTCCAATATGCTTCGGTAAATTGTGTTTTTTGGACCCAGTCTCAGACGTTTCCGCTCCTTTATGTCTCGAACAAAATCCGCTCTGTTTCCAAGCCTACACAAAATTGCATTTAAATCCTCACCAGAGTCAGCACCAATCCAAAAGTAAAGCAAAAAAATACCCTTAAAAACTTATATAATGCGCACATGAACGTCTCCACAGTCACAGGAACTGCCTGCCGTCGTACGTTGGAAGTACACGTCGTGGCCCGCATGGTCGCTGTGCGTAAAGCAATTTTTACACATGACGCACGTGGTGTCGAGCTGACAATTGCGACAACTATAGGCAATCTCGTCAGCCGAAAAAATGGCGCCACACACGCGCTTTCTTTCAGTGCGCGGAAGCTTCGCTAGTATCTGCGCAGATGTCGATGTCTTTTCCTTGCCATGTACACAGAATGCTGTGACCAGCGCATTACAAATGCTGCCCACCGACTCGCCCGAGATCTCGGTAACGCCGCGCGCTAAAGTGCTTTGTAGAGCGAAGCGCACAAGCGCGAGAAATTCCTCCTCATGACTACGCGAGGGCGTTTTTTGCCGTATGGTGTGAACAGTTTTGGTCTCCTTGGAGCTCGTTGCCTTTGCCTTGGCCGCCTTAGGCTTCGCTGTAGCCTTAGCCTTCTTGCCTCGGATCGCTACCATCACTCTGCCACAAAAGAAGGTAATGAAGAAGTTGCGCTTTTTTATTATGTGGTAAGCCTATTTCTTCGCAGGACCACAGCGTTATTCGTATTAAGTACGATTTCGGTAGTCGAAGATCCAAGTCGCATTTTGACTTTAATTGATGGTAACCATAAGCATCGCGGGCAACGGGAGTTGGTGCAAAAAAGAAGGATGGCTGTGGCTTAGAATTATCAGTGTCGATCAACACAAAAATTTCGAATACGCGGTGAATAAGTCTGCAAAAGTTGAAAATGCGGTTCGACGAAGTAGTGAAGGTAGATTGCTGTTGAATCGGTGTCTGATGCGGAAGAACAAGTGGATGAAGGAAATTCGTGTGGACCTAAAAGGCCGAAGCGATGGAGATTTTGCTTTCGAACTCTGGACAAATGTATCTCAGTCGATTGATTTTCTGCAATTTGTCACGAGCTGGAGCGTGAACGTGGCTCAGTGGACTGAGTCTGGTCTTGCAGGACGCTGGTATGAAGTCAAGAAAAGCCAACATCAAAGCCAAAATATATTAAGTGAGGCGAGAGACGAGCCGAAGTTTTATGAGAGCTCGACGGAGCTGCAGAGCTCGTCAGCTTACATATGCTTAAAAGTCATTAATGTTAATGATCTCGCCGTCGATCGCATGGATCTTAATGAAGCTGCCGCCAACGAAAAGCTGTCTTTTCAATTTATCTTTCCTCACGTTCAAATGATTAAGAGCAGGATGCTTCGTGTGGTGCGAGTTGGACAAATTGTGCACGAGGTGAGTCCATACCATCTATACTTGGGCTATTACAATTTATGCGAATGCTCTATCATTTAACAGCTTCGTATTGACATTTTGCACGATCTGCTATCTTTGACGCTTTACGGCTGTGATAGTATTGAAAGCCGACAACGTTTCAGCACTGGTACAGCAAATGAGGCACGAAATGGAATGATGAAAGCGCTAGTATTACTCCAGCTTTCTTGTCAGTACGCAAAGCACTGCGTCGACGAGCTGCATCGACATTCTAGGTTCGTTCTTGTTATTTGATGTGGCCAGGTTCTAGTGTATCGGTAGCTAACTTCGTCTTGTCCATACGTCGCTAGCAAGCTTGAGGATCGAAAGATGAAGCTTATGGGAAAATTGAATCGAGCTAAACATCGTCAAAAGAAAAATGACGAGCATAAGGTAAACCTGGTTCGTGAGCTTGAGGTCTCGACAATTGCGCTGGACAGGGCCCAGTCGCTTCTTGAGAAAATAGACCCAGACACTTTAGCTTGTTTGCAAAACGACAAGGATTCAGAAATTGTAAAATAAGCCTGGAAGATTAGCAAAATATATCAGAATTATCATTCGGCTTGAAGATATACAATTTTACAGGCAAGACTGTCCATCCTGCTTTGTTCGGTTACATTCGCTTGCTTTTTCTGTACGACGCTGGATCCTTTCTTCTCGTATCCGCCGCACGCGCTCACGTTTTTCTTCCATTTCTCGCTTGTGAGCTTCTTCCAACTGCAGCTTCGACGTTTCACGCTGCTTGCGCGCCGACTCACGGATCCGTAACTCACGTATTTTTTTGTCTTCTTGTAGCTTCATTGCAGCATTCCTTCTTTTTTCGTACGTATCGATCTTGCTTTGACGTTCGCTAATGTATGTTTGATCAGGTGTCTTTGTTGCAGAGAAAGTCTTAATCTGGTTTGACTTTTCAGCAACGCTATTTGGTGATGGAGTAATGTGTTCTTGACCTCGGTATCTTGACTTCGGCGTATTCGCACTACTATGCGTGCGAAGATGTGGTGGCGAAGGACATGGCGGTTCAACTGAAGTGTCTTCGTCAACTTCAGGTACCGGCGTGAGCGTCGTTAAAGTTGATGTCGACACTCGAGTTTTTTGTCGATTGTGCTTCTCTTCGCGCAGCTTTGCCACCTCAGCCAACAACATCTGCTCGTTGTGTAATTTTACTTTTCCCTCTTTGCTCGATTGCTTTTTAAAAACATCAAGCTTTTCTGGTCGTTGCACTGGTTCTTGCAAGTTTTCAACTGTCTGTTCCTTTTCCGGCTCCGGTCGATCTGGTAAAAGTGTCGTTGGCTGCGGCTTGCCCTTCTTCACATCTGCATGACGGACGATAGCACTTTCACTGCTACCAGTCTCGTCGGCATTTGAACTGCTATCTACCTGTTCCATTTCACAGCTATCCTGTATCTTTACAAGTACATCCACAAATTAGCACAGCGAGGCTCAAAACTCGCCATCACACCCACGCACTTGGTCGGCAGCGCGATGAAGCTTCACTGCCACTTCGTTCGGCAGGATGATGTTCTCTCCATCGATTTGCATGTTGTTGTAGGCCTCTAAGATTAAATTTTCTAGCGTTTCGACCATCACGTCTAAGTTATCTTCGCTCTTCAATAAGGCAACATCTCGAGGGATGACTTCCACCGCCTGATTGTCAAACCGGTCAGCAACTGGTGGGAGAATGCACGACGCTGACTGCGGCCTCGCTTCATCCATAGAATTGCTGGTCATGAGGTCGTCGCCGTCACCCGACGAGATCATCGCTCGAGTGATATCCTTATTGCTTCCGTCTTGCACACACCTTATACGGTAATTTACCGGTACCAGGTCGCCTTTTCGAATCTATTATTCTAATGTACAGGTTTCCCGCTCCTACACGATAGTTGAGATGCAATAGACTGTCAAAGCAGTGTTTTCGCTGCATACTTCCATTAACAAAAATATATAGAACTTAATTCACACGACCGTTTTTGCTTCAACCTTAGCTAATCTAATCTCAGTAATGTCATCAGTAGGATTTGGCGCTGCTCGTCGCTGCGAGGCCCCACCAAATACTGGCTGCATGTAGAGAGTGTCGAAAGCTTGCCAATTGCGGAAGAATGCGCCAGTCAGGAAATCGCCTCGAGATCGCTCATTATCATGGTGCACGGGCGAAGCAGACTCCTTATCGTCCTCATTACCATCCGTAACATCGTAAAACTGTGGCCGTGGAGTCAGGATCGGGACCTCGTTTCCTGTGCCATCACGATTCTGCTTAGGCTGTTCTTCGTCTGGAAAAGCCAAAGCACCATGAACCTCACCGTCAACACAGTGTAGAGCTGGCCGTGACACTTCATGATTCAAAGCAGTTGAAGAGCTCCTATTCGTATCGGACTGGCCAAGATGGGTGTGGTCATTGAGTTTGCTTGTAAGGTGCAAATTCATTAGCATAGGGCCCATTAAACCGCCAATGACGATCGTAGTAATGAGAATAACCACGAGAGTCGTGGATTCAATAAGTCGACGGTGTGACGCACCATGTAAGCCGATATAATTCCAATTTTTCGCCAATGCAAAGGCCATGGAGCCACGGAGACCTGCCATCCAAATGACACTCATATACTTAACCGGAATCTGGTTCGAGGGTGAGCGCAAGTAGTTGCATAGGCTCAGCAACGGAAAAATGTTGCAAAAGCGAGCTGCAATGCAAGCCAACAGCGTGAGGCCAATAAAAGACCAATCAATGTCATCCACGCGAAGTGGGGCGCCAGCATTCTCCTCATCGTGTCCCGCGAAAATCATCACCACAGACATGCCCATAAACACATACACGATGTTTTCACTAACAAATGCCAACGTGTGCAGCAGGTGCGTAAACGCATGTTGCGCTTCCCTCGACAATGTGTAAAAATGATAATGCGCTGTCATGGTTCCCGAGAAGAACAACGCTACGATGCCACTTAATTTTAAGCTGTCAGCAACAAAGTACGTGAGCAGACTAAATATTAAGCACAGCGAAATCTCGTAGCTTGGGTAGAAGCGCAGAGTTGCGAAGAACTGTCGCTTAAGGAGAAACGCACCGCCCAGCGTGATAAGCGCGCTAACAATTAAAGATCCCACAAACATACCACCCGTATTCAGTGCCACCCACAGCAGCTGTTTAGCGCTCAATGTACTGTCTGGCTCCCACTGGTGCAGTGTCTGGTACAGCGCAATTGCGACGGCGTCGTTCATTACACTCTCTCCGAACACAAGGTTGAACAATAGTGGCGGCACATTAAGTTTGTCAAAGCAACTCAGCGTCGCCACTGTGTCCACGGCACTAATAAGCGTCCCAAACAGAAATGCTTCGACCCACGAGAGCTTGGTCACTATACCCATCACGCCTGCTAAGTACAGCACGCCGCCCGTTATAGTCGTGGAGATGCTTGTGCCCAGCACGGCTGTACTCATGATGGCCGGAAAGTTTCTGAAAAAGACCATACATTTAATGGAGAATCCTCCTTCGTAGATAATAGGCGGCAACAGCACATTGAAGAAGAGGCTATTGTCTAGGTTCAGGTGAGTATGTAACGCCGCGTGCTTACCGCCCATCACCATAAAGAGCCCCACGGACAGCCCAAGCATCAGCGCGAAGCTACTCTGTGACACCAGCATACAAGAGTGGCGTCCCATTAGATAGGACGCCATCACTAGCACGAAAAGCATGAGCAATAATAACACGGCATCTTCCATGCCTAGCGTTTAATTTAGAGTGAGCGTCAAATAGCCGTCGAGGTACAATATGCGACATTTAAAAATGCACGGTTTGTGATACTGAGGATGCGGTATTAATAAAGCATGCGGCTGGTTTTAAGTGATAAAAACTATACCATTGTTATGGAGTACCCAAAGGCAAAATTAAGTATCGAAAGTGAGCATTTAACAAAAACGTAAGTGAGTTTGCTTTCGCGGGAATGAGTCTATATTAAAGCTTCTTTCCTGTTGTGCATTAGAAAACTTGTGCAGTGCTCATCGGTATGCTACCCATACTATAATTTTTTTCTGCGCAAACCACCGGACAAAAAGTGATGGCGAATTGCGAACGGCAGCGCCTTCTATAGACATTTGACTTTATTGGCAATATATGTACAAAAGTCACTGATACAGTCCATAAAAATAATGAAAAGATATGGCAGACGTACGCAATACGGATTTTTCAATATAAGTCTAATCGCTGAGATACTCCTAAAAATTTCGTGAATTCTCCGGATTCATATGATATGAATCCCTATTCATTTAGAAAGCGCAAAGAAATTCTTGCAACATTATTTCATTTTTTGGTTCCTTCAACTAATCGTCTCTTTTGGTGGACCACAGCTATGCCAAAATATCAAGCCCCTAGTTTTGGTTCGGGCATATCCTTTTAACGCCCAGGGAATGGGTAGACTTGCTTTAGTATTTACTTTACACTCGCAATGCACCGAAAGCTTTACACAAGTGGCCATGCGAACCTTCTAGTGCGTCCGTTGTCAAACAGTCACAACTTTGTATATTGACAGCGGTCATTCTGTTGATGCATGTGCTTAGGGCTTATAATAAGCCTTCTACGTCTTGTCATGATGCTCGGTCTTTTAGTACGACTTTAATATGTTAATCGCAATTCAAGGCTGTTATTTGTCAAGTGTTAGCATAATTGTTCATGTTTGGAAGTGAAAGCAGCACCAGCACTAAGAAGCTCCTGATTTCCGAAGAGCAATTTTATACTTTGCGCCCTATAAGATGGATGATTATTAATTTCGTGTTTAAACAACAGAGTATTTCCGCGTCAAGTTCACATTCAAAATGGAGGAATAGTCAAAACTAACGTTCAAAATGGCGGATCCTATTTAAACGTCCAGGCCTAATCTTTTGAGAAGCACAGCTCGTAAGCTTATTAGGCACACTGCGCGAAAGGCTCGCTTCATTTTTGAAATTTGGTAATCGCGTAAGAAACTCCCGTTTTGAAGGAAACACCGAGTAAAAGAACATTTGCCACTGCATTACTGTCGTTGTCATGGCTGAATTTTTAAGTTGAAATCTTTGCCCACTTGATATTGAGCTATGATAGGGCTGAGCTGTACATGAATCATGCATGGGAAATAAGGACAACCGAATCTTTTCCTGTACATATCAAAATTCTTGATATAAAAATTGTGAGACATTTTCTTTAGGGTGCTAATTTTTTATCAAATGTAAGCGTAAAATAAAAATTGCTTATCCAATAAAGTCCTCTGGATAATATTTTCTGCCTCTTACAGAAGCTCTTATCAAAAGCGGTTTTCTACACTGCTACATAGCGCAGCATCTAACGCTTGTTCACGCAATCAAAGCAAAAGAAATCGTTGCACTCTGTGCACCCCTAGCAGCTCTCTGATTTACTGCCGCGGCTTGCCATTGTACATGCTTTTGGCGTAGTCAGGGAACCGGATAAACGGCGGGTACACATTGTTGCCCTTACCGTCCGAGTACACGTCCTTGAACGCCGCCGACTCGTGCGGTTTGCCCGAGGCCTTGGCCTCCTTAGTTGCCTTGACAACCTCGGCACGCACTTTTTTCTCTACTTCCTTAATCTCATCTGCTGTAGCAAGTTCGGCATCAATCATGCGCTTCTTGACCATCTCGATCGGGTCACGCGAAGCACGCATTTGCGAGATCTCGTCACGGTTACGGTACGTCACACCAGGGTCCGACATGGAGTGGCCATGATAACGATAAGTATTCATCTCGACAAAAATCGGTCCATTCCCTTCGCCGCACCACTTTTTCAAAAATTTGGTACACTCTCGCACAGCAAGCACGTCATTCCCGTCACATTTGATTCCAGGGATCTTGTTGCCCATAGTGTGGTACTCCGTGTTGTGTGTTGAACGCTGAGCAGACGTGCCCATGCCATACTGATTATTTTCAATACAAAAGATAATAGGGAGCTTCCACAAAGCAGCCATGTTAGCAGCTTCAAATACTTGGCCCTGGTTCGCGGCACCGTCACCGAACATAGTGATAGCGCAGGGCATCGGGCCGTCGCCCTTGTGATTGTACTTGCTAGCAAAGGCTAGACCCGCACCAACAGGCACTTGAGCACCGACGATACCTTGACCGCCGTAAAAGTTGGCCTTTTTATTGTAAAAGTGCATGGAACCTCCCTTGCCCCCGGTAGCACCAGTTGACATGCCGAACAGCTCAGAGAGGATATTCGTGACCGTTCCACCACGAGCAAGCATGATGCAGTGATTACGATACGAGGTAATCCAAGAGTCCTCACGGTCAAGAGCGGCCTCGACACCTGTAGCCACGGCTTCCTGACCGTCGTACAGGTGACAAAATCCACGAATTGTACGGGCCTTGTACTCGTTGTCATTAGTGATCTCCATGCGACGCATCGTGTACATGAGATTGTAGTAGTCCAGCATCTCCTCCCGATTCGTCACAGCAAATTCCGGTGGACCCTGCTCGAGACCTGCAAAGAGTCAGTCGTCATACGAGTTAACAACCATCTTTGTTCCAAAAATGCAAAGCGCGACGTACGATGCAGTTCATACGGCATGGAAAATTCAAACTTCGCTTCACCCGAGGCATTAGCAGCGACACTAAACGCACGAGTGGTACAAACGGTGTTGCGGGCCAACGTGACAGAGCGACGGATCATCATTGTCTTGCAGAGGAGGATTGGACAGTGGAGTGATACTTACTCAACCTTGGCCGCAAACCCCGAGAATTGGATTAGGTACGATTTCTTCTCCTACCCTCTGTTGGTCGCTGTATCATTGGAAAAAATACGCTTTCCATTTACTCCAATCCGAACGAATAAATATTTGACCGAGTTTGATGCCCGCGACCAAGCGCAAGGCCGACGCCGTCGAGACGTCCAACTTGGGGTTAAAACGTCGTAAATGTCCGTATTTGGACACGATAAACCACCAGCTGCTTGATTTTGACTTTGAAAAGGTTTGTAATATCACTCTGTCGGACCAAAATGTCTACGCGTGCCTCGTGTGTGGCAAATACTTTCAAGGGCGCGGCCGCAACACGCACGCTTTTACCCACTCGGTGCAGAGTAGCCATCATGTGTTTATCAATCTTCAAACGGACCGCATCTACTGTTTGCCTGACAACTATGAGGTGGTGGACAACACGCTCAAGCCCGTTCAAGACGCACTACGTCCGAGCTTTGAGGCTACACAGATTGCCCAACTGAACCAGAACCGTACCTTAGCCCAAGACGCTTTTGGGGTCTCGTACTTGCCGGGATTTATCGGCTTGAATAATCTAAAGCACACTGATTATATAAATGTGGTGGTGCAAGCACTGGCTCACGTGCCACCGCTACGAGACTTTTTTCTAGTCAACAAAATGGGCAAAATTAAGTCGAAGCTCGTGCTCCGCTTTGGAGAGCTGTTGCGTAAGATGTGGAGCCCGCATAACTTTAAAAACACGGTACGGCTGCTTAAATAGTGCTTTTGTTATCTATTGCTAATTTTTATGGTTTGACGGGTTGTGCGATGATTGTGCAGATCAGTCCACATGAGCTAGTGCAGGAGATTTCGGTAAGTAGTAAAAAGCGGTTCCACGTTGGAACGCAAAACGAAAGTGTTGAGCTGTTGACGTGGCTGTTAAACGAGTTGCACAAGGTGAGGTTGCAGTTGTACCGTAATCGTGTCCATAGCGTATCATCAGTGCTTTATGCTTCTGTAGGGGCTTGGTGGAACGCATAAGCCAGGTAGCAGCATTATACATAAGTGTTTTCAGGGTTCTGTAGAGGTCACAACGAATGATGAAACGAAGGCGACGTCGACAAATCCGGCAGAACACGAATCGGCTATTTCTACAACAGTTGCACCATTCTTGTACGTCACTAGGGACTAGCTTTTGCTCAATTGTGTTTGTCTCTGACCGTAAGTTCTACTTGTAGGATGCTTGCTCTGGACTTACCGTCAACGCCGCTTTTTAAGGATTCTCAAGGTGGAAACATTATTCCTCAGGTTGACGCAGCTTATACTTTGTGTGGCCTTGAACGTATGTTATAACGAGCTAATCAAGGCTGTCCAGTAGATCCCGCTGTTTACCGTACTTGAAAAGTACAATGGCTCCCACATAACCTACGTGTTGCAAGGTTCTCACCGTTTAAAAAAGACGTACAGGATCAAGTCATTGCCAGCGTATCTGATCTTTCACGTCAAGCGTTTTACGCGAAACAATTTCTTTACTGAGAAAAACCCGACGATTGTCAATTTCCCTGTGAAAAATCTGGAACTGCGGGATTTCATAAAGATGGACCAGTGTTTACCATCCGAAGAAGAACTTGACAAAAAATCAATCCCAGAGCTGCGGGCTCTTCTGCTTAGTCGCAATCAATCGACAAAGGTGTGATCGCTATTTTGTAATTTGTAAATTGAAAGAACTGGTCTGACGGATTCTCTTATGCCGCCATTTTGTGGCATAAGAATTGCGTTGAAAAAACCGACTTAATCAAAGAAATCGTGCGCGTCACGCAGCCTTGTACCAAGTACGTTTTAATATAGCTAAAGTACTGCTAGTGATAGGTCCTGCAACACTTAATTTTTTCATATCTAATGCTCCAGATACAATTTAGTTGCCAATATCTGCCATGACAGTCCAGTGACAACAGGTCAAAAGGCTGCACTTCAAACAAATCCCTTGACCGAGGGCAGCTATCGTGTCCACGTTCAAAATAGAGTATGTGGCTTCAAAATGTTCGCGAAAATTGCAAACACTAATAATATACTGCGTGTTTGTGAAATTTTCTCTTACAGGCAACTGAGCAGTGGTATGAAATCCAAGACCTGCATGTCCAAGAAACGATGCCGCAGCTTATCGGTGTCTCCGAGTCGTACTTGATGATTTACGAGCGGAAGGTCCAAGCGCCCCTATAAATGTAGCCCCAAGTTTGTCACACTGCAGACACTCCGAACTGTTCGTTCCACGCAATTAAATCTTCGATCGTTTTCGCAGACACGCTTGGACGGACACGCGTAAGTGCCACTTCAAAATCGGATGCAGAAATCCCTCGCACATCTTCAGCCTTTACGTTTGCTACCTTCTCTCCAAGCTCACGAATCGGGCCCAAAGCAGCGTCCTTGCAAACAGCTTTTAGATCGCTCCCCGTGTACCCTTCTGTTGCCTTCACAATGTGTTTAAAATCTTTCGATGACAAGGAGGACTTTTGGCTACTAAGTAAGTGTCGTATTAGTCCTTCACGAGAAGTAGGGCCCGGGAGGGGCACTGCCAAGAGTCAAATTTTGTCAATCAGAGTTAAGATGGCCATGTATACAGCATTTTTAATGGCGTACCATAGATGCGCTTTTCTAAACGGCGAACGATAGCCTCGTCGAGTTCCTGAGGAAGGTTCGTTGCTCCCATGACAAGAATTCGATCGTCTTGTGATGATGCAGCACCGTCCAATTCGGTAAAAAACTAATCACCTTATAGAGTTAGTTGGTTGGATTGAAGCTGCGACACTGCATCCCAAACCTGGTTCTTAATTCTTCTGCTTGCATCGTTCTCAGACACTGACCTAGTCGACAGCAGTGCGTCCATCTCATCCATAAAGACAACAGATGGCTGCAATTCACGAGCCATCTCAAAGAGCGCTCTCACCAGCTTCTCACCTTCGCCAACCCATTTTGAGGTCAAAGATGATGCAGAAATACTACGGCAAATATTTATCAGTACAGTACAGCCTAAATAGCCGTGTACATACTTAAAAAATGTCGCCTTAGCCTCTGTAGCGACAGCTTTAGCCAGCAATGTTTTTCCTAGCCACAACAAATAAAACGATTGACGTCAGCACTTCACACAGCACGTACTACCGATGGAATGGCATTATTATTTTATGCCTGTGCCAGGTGGTCCAAACAACAATACCCCTCGAGGAGGTGCTCGTAATCCTGTAAACAAATCTGGACGTAATGTAGGCAATATGACGGCCTCCTACTAACACACGACACAACCAATCAGTCCAATAGACTTCATCTTAATGCTACTGAACGTTTTAACCTGCAAGATTTGCTTCGCCACTTCCAGTCCAGCAATGTCTGTCCAATGCACACCAGGCGAGTGATTGAGCACCTCGTCCAGAATCGTGTGGGCATGCACTGCATGTTGTTTTGAATATCCTGCTTTTTGCTGCTAGCATCAACAAACGCCAACATGCCACTATCAATTTCAGCTATTGCTATCACCTTATGCGGCATCAACTTAACCTGTCGTCCTTTCACAATAGAGCTACTTTTCTTGTTATCGCCATCCGCGAATGTATTCTACAAAACGCGATAGTATCAATATGAAGCACGACTCACGAGCACATTGTATTGACCAACCTGTGTATATTTCTTACGCGCCTGTTTTGCGGTCCATTCCTTTAAGTATTCGGCGCGCATCATATACTCATTTATTTTACCGCGCATACTTGTCTTCGCACTGTCATCAGATAGCTCTAAGAGCACAAAATGCTTCAAATCAACGCTTTCAAATGACGACTTCCAGTGCTACCTACGTGCAAGCTGGGCCATCATTTTCTCTATACCCAGCGCATACACCTCGATTGCTTCCGCGTACTTCCCCGCCTTATCTGCCGCTACAGCTTTCTCGATGGTTGTCTGTATCACATCCTCGGGACGCCGAGCACTCCAAAGGTTCATGATTGGCACCCAGCGGAAAAGGTACAAGATCAGATTTAGTTCTAGTTTTTAGATCGGTATAATATTTATAATACAACACAAAATTTAAGGTTTTCAATTTCATTGTTCAAGCGTGGCCATTTTGTGTGAAAAGTTTAGGGGTGGGGGAAAAATTTGGACGAATAATGCTTTCCTTAGGTAATTGGAATCACCTTTGGATAAAAAGCCCGTTCGGTATCAAGCAGGCAGTAAAGACGGCAATCATTTAGCAGAGGCTACACAATTTTCCAAAGAGATTGCTTTGGCACCCAGGGGGGTACTTCGACTCTCTGCGACTGATGGTGCACCCAAGACAAAGACTAAACCTTCAAAACATAATACGCATGGAGCAAAGGCTGCGCTTACGGCTTGAATGGCGAATCTTATTAGCTTGCCCGTCGAAAATTTGCCCGAGTAAAGAAGGTTTCGAATAGCCTCCAATTTACGCGCGCACATCATTCTACGGGCATTTGGATCGCAACAAGAGCTCCGGCGTCTGGCTCTCTACTTGCTAAGGCTACAAAGACCCAAATACATCACAGCAATGTCGAAATGGCTTTATCGCCTCCAAAACGTATAAGACTTATCGTCCGACTATTAAAATTGAAAGCGGCATAATCGAGTTAACAAAATCGTAGAAATCTGTCTGTATACAAAGAATCGGCGTCTGTTATGTTTACACGAAACAAATATATTGTAAGGACTTATGCTACACATGCTTCTTCCCCCTGTAAAAAATTGGGATGAGTACATATCTGTGCGCAGAGGTAAACGCAAAACGTCTCTGCAAGAATTCGTATCTTGACACATATACCAAAATTAGTCTGCTCCGCATTTGGGAGTTTTGAGGGTTTTGAATTTTCGGTAATTTACACTCCTCAATCCGGCTTAACATAAATGTTACTTCTTACAGTTCAGGGTAATTAATGTAGAATAATTGCCTACGAAAAGTAAAAGTGGAAGTCCCAATACATTAATCACTTTCAAAAATACTTCCTCTTTGTCGTGTGTCTTCGCTTCAAGCAAAAAACTTTTCACATTGCTTCTTCAGCCACCCTTACCTTCCGGTCCCAAAACATTCAACACGCTTTGAACCCAAAGACCATCAAGATGTCTCGACTAGAGTACTTGTCAAAAAATTCGACGGAAACAATTACGCTACGTGGTGCCGCTACATGGGCGGCGTAGTTTCCATGAAGTCAGTGTGGCACGTGGTTAACCAAGAGGTGACGCCGACATTCACTGATTGTCAGACTTGTTGGACCTTAGAGAACTCAAAGTGACTGATTATTTGGCTGAGTTGAAAGTCATACTAAGGAAGTTTTGTTTTTTAAGATATAATTTTTCTTTAGCTTATAGATTTTTCTCTCAGTAAGAAATGAAGATTTACCAACTTAGTGTAATGGATGACGTTCGTCGCGCCTGGGTCCGCGCCAGCGATGAGTACATCAGAGCCAGCAACATTACGTTTGACTTGATACTACTACATATGGACTTGGACTACCATCATGTGACCGAAAAGTGCAAAGAAGCCTATGCTGCCTAGGTTCGTATCAAGACACGTTATGGTAAATTGCAAAAGGCAGGGTGTGTTTACTTAATATGCCAACTATTTAGCGTGGATGGAGGAAGGCAGCTACGTCTTGCATCCATGCACCAAATTTCTATACATCGGCACCAAGCTATCGGCTACAATATGAAGGATAAGAACGTCGCAATCTCTGTGCCTTTGAGTCTACCAAAAAGCTACTAGAACGTCTTGCTAAAGCTGGAATGAGCAGTGCAAAGTTATGGACGCGAGACGTTGTAAAGGTGCTAACAAACGAGCACATCAATCGACGACCGTATCAGTAAAGACGTAAGACGCAAACAGGCGTTCAGTGCCGAAAGTGAGTCCCGTCAATGCATTTATTGCGGTTAATTGGGACATACTATGAAGCGATGCTAGACCAAGCAGAAAGTTGACGATCGAAGAGCTCGACGCGGAGCTAGCATTACACAATTTCGGTACAACAATGATAACTATTACGCTCGGATGGCGTTTGTAGTATCATTAAAATGCGAGCTGTCTTTGGGCAAGGAAATGCCAGGCATGTGGACCATTGACAGTGGCAACACTCACCACATATGCTACGACTTTTGACTTTAGACGAGCAAGACAGCGGCGAGCTTTTGATAGCTGTTGGGGGCAAAGCTCCAACTATGTGTGTAGGACAATTTTTGAGCAAAGGATTTTACCCAGCGGCGACGTACGCGACATGAAGATCGAAGGCGCGCTTAGCGTTTCAAAGTTAAGCAAGAACCTGCTTTCTGTTTTGAAGATAAACAAAAGTGGTTGCTTTCAGGTAGTGTTCGCTGATTCCGGCATGACCATTGCGCTAAAGAATCCGAAGGGGTAGTGGCAACAGCTGACCTAGTTGACGGTCTTTACTGGCTACGGACCCCACAGTCATCGGCTTACATGGTTGAATCAAGGGACACGATCGACATTCATGCTCAAATGGGCCTCGAGTTCTGCATATAATAATTGCCGGTGGAATGGTAAGGGACATTTTGGCTACATTGGTGTCAATTTTGCTGAGCATTTTTCGTGATTACCAAGAGGGCACGATGGCCCAGAAAACATTTCTACTCAGCCCTGACAAGCGTCGATATGTCTCCATTGAGCTACTACACTTTGGCACCTGCGGCCCAACGGAGCAAGTATCACTTGACGGGAGAAAGTATTCACTTTCAATCGTGAACGAGGCCAGCGGATGTATGAAGGGCTTTTGCTTGCGAGTTCGATCGAACAACGAAGATGCAATGGGACATCATTCTTAAGGTCCAGACTCAATTTAGAAAGAAGGCCAAGTTTGTACGACACGACGGAGCTCGTACTCGCTTAAAGCTTCTACGAGAACGAGGGTGTTAAGTAGCACGTAATATTCCCATACGCGCATCAAACTAACGGAACAGCTGAGCGCGCTTAAAGGAAGATTGTGACGAAAAGGCGCAGCGTACTACACCACGCTTAGCTGGACAAGCGCTTCTGTGGAGAGGCTGTTATGTCTGCGATATACATAATATCCGCCTTTTTTCGCCAAAACTCAGTAATAAGACTCCATTAGAGATCATACAAAAGCCGAAACCAAGCGTTGAGCCTATGGTTTCTGGCTTACGTTTAGACCTCAAAAGGTTTAAGGCTTCAGTGAGGCCCCAAGTCTCAAGTGGGTGTGTATATAGGCAATAAAGAAGTTTCCAAAGCCTATCGAGACTACGACATTCGAACCCAGTAAAACGTGATTAGTCAGGGCGTTAGGTTTAATGGGTTAAGATTTGGTGATTTAGAAGTCAGCAGTTTTGACGAAATTTAAGTAGCAAGTCTCACTCGAGATAGAAAACGACGATTTTTCATCCACAGCCAATTTCAAGTAAAAAGGTTGGCACAAGCTTTGACCACAAGAACCGATTAAATCAAGAAAAATTCCATTTCTGAATGTCGGGAAGCTGGACTGGAAGAAATAAGTTTTTTAAAAAATGGACTCACCTCATACCAAACGACAATCTTGCGTGCAAACAAGATCTAGTCTTGGCCAAGGAGTTCATGCTTTCGAAGAAGAAAACATTGACTCAGCTATATGACATTCTGGCGTGCAAGGGATAACGCAGTCGAGGCTTATGTCTTATCCAAACCAACCACTTCTCGAGATTCTGTAAGTGGACCTGATCAGCTTCATTGGCGCAAAGCGCCTTTGTCAAGTGTTTCAAGCTGCAAAGTTGCCATCGGGACACTAAGCTATTGGAACCTAGTGTTTTTTTAGTCAAGCACAAGGCCTACGGCTCAATTGAGAAATACACGGCACGACTTGTGGCAAAAACCTTTCGACAAAAATATAGAATTGACCATACGAAAGCGTTTTCACACGTGGTCAAGTACGTGACTTTACGAAAGGTCATTGCCTTAACCAAGTATTTTGGGTGGCCACTTAACCAATAAGATGTAGTAAAGACTTTTATGGAGTGATAAAGGAAGTTGTCTACTGCACTTTGACTTCAAGTTCTAGCCGTCGACCCATGCCTTAACATCTAGATTTTGGACGACCACCGACTGCTACTTCTGGTATATGACGATGATGTTAGAATTACTGGAAGTCCAAATGAGTTGGTTGCACACATTAAAATTGACTTTAAAAAGCGCTTTGAGATGAACGACGGGGGCAAGCGCGCGGTTGATCTGGGCATTGAGCTTGTAGACAACGACGACCGCAGCTTAACAATGTGTCAACGGCGATACATCAATGACATTCTCAAGCGATTTGGCATGGATGATTGCAAGTATTGTAAGTCCAAGGAACATTAGCACAAAGATCATACTAAAATAAACGCACCATTTGAAGAGGCGGCCGGATCACTCATGCATCTGATGACGGCGACGCGGCCGAATATCGCATTTGCAGTTGGCGTCGTATATAGATTCGTGAAGAATCCACAAGTTGGGCATTGGACTGCAGTTGGGCACATATTTCGCTATTTGCAAGGTACAAAGTCTCATTGTTTTTGCATTCAGTCTGGCAACACCGTCGATTTTCGCGGACACTCGGACGCAGACTGGGTAGGTGACCACACTGGCCGCAAGTCAATTTCCGGTTATTCTATCATATTGATGAATGATCCGGTCAGCTCGGGAAGCAAAAAAATCAGTCAAGCGTTTTATTATCAGAAAGTGAAGTGGAGTACATTACCCTGAGCTTAGTGGATCAAAAGTTAAGTGGGTCGATAGCTGACCGAGCGAGATTTTGGATGCGGCAGGTGGACTTAGACCGGACCTCAGAATTTTGATGACGATCAATATAGCCTCAAGATGACCAGAAATCTTGGCCGATTCAATCAAATCGACCACCACATCCGTGGCGTAGCCAAGCGTGGCGAAATACATCCGGTATAAAGGACTGCAAAAGAGCTGTTTGCATTTTCAAAGTTTTCAACGGAGGTGAAAGAAAGAAATTTGAACTTAACACGTCACTTAATCGCAGCAATATCTTTTATTTGATATTGTGATTGATTTCCGAGCAAAAGAAAGTGATGACCGCAAAGACAATGACAAATTGTGGCCTTAATCTGTCAATCGAAATCTTGTGGGCAAATATCAACAACTTCCTCATAGCGATTGATTAATATCGGCCAGCAGCCTTTGTTGAGGCAAATAACGCTGAGGTGCGTCACATCAACGATGCTTTGGCTCAAAGATCGACTATACAATTTATGTGTATGTTTTAGAAAGACGCTCTTGTCACGGTGAAGTAAAGCGCAAGCCCAAGCTTGAAATTATATAATAAGACACTTCTTCGAGAGGTTGAGCTCAAAATCCCTGGAATATGCGCATCTATCATGACATGGGAGCGTCAGATATGGCACAATCTAATCACAAAAATCGTGTGGCGGTGAGTTTCTATTTCACCTCGTCGCAAACAATTTTCGGTGCAGCCCAAATTATAGGAGACAATAAATCAGCGGCTTGAAAACTGGACCTCTAATTTGCATTTCTCTTTTTTCATGTCTAGCTCCAAGTGGCAAAGATGGCAATCAAGCTCACAAAGCGCGTTCACAAATTACTAAAACATCCCAGAGGTCATTACATCTATTAAACTTGTCAAAATACATGCTTCTTTTGCATGGCATCTTTGATTTGTTATGACTACATCAGCTAAATATGCTAGATCGAGAATATGAGTATGAAGGCATACGAATAGTGAAATAAATGCGAAGAGCAGCGAGCGGCACGAATTAAAAGCCAGTATTTTGCTGCCCGCAACACGGGCGGCGCTTGACTGCTACTATACAAGCAAATTTGTCCGTCTATCCGCTCAGCAGTTCCGGGCATTTACTGTCTTCCGTCCTGCCAAGACAGGCTTTAAATTAAGCTCGTTCCTAGTGTTATCAGTATACTTAGTCTCGGGACTTAGCTCATTTATTTTAAAGTTGCAAATACACCCCAACAAACGTAACGCAACTCCATGGTCGAGATTAATGGTTGTATTGCATATTCAACCTCTCGCTGGGCAAAATGAAATGGCTACATTGTAAATGCGCCATAACTTTAATTATTTGTTTTTAAGCACAGGAGCGGCGAAAGGTTTCGTGGACTTTGCCTTCTTTGACACGGCGTTTAAGGCCCTTTCAAAATCTTCTACGAATTTATGAGCCATATTTACATTTGTATAGCTGACTCCTTTTTTTTAAAGCAGTCAGCGAGCGTTGCGCCACGCATTCGATTTAAAAGGTCGTCGAGTTCTGGCTAAGTACTAAACAGTCACTAATTATTTCTACCGTAGTCGTCGTTCCATGGTATCCAGCAATTTATGATCTTTCTAAGCAAATGAGCTTCGTAATGATGCGTATCTTAAATCCCAAATTCTCTTGGCTCTCCATAATCTTAGAAATTTTACATCACACGATCAGGTACCACAAGTACCTCGGTCATTTGGATGTAGGGCCCTAAAAGCTTAGTCGACTTCATA
This sequence comes from Plasmopara muralis, assembly GCA_003676415.1. NCBI lineage: Eukaryota > Oomycota > Peronosporomycetes > Peronosporales > Peronosporaceae > Plasmopara > Plasmopara muralis. The sequence goes on along the minus strand of RCHQ01000066.1, from coordinate 51,028 downwards.
GTCTTCAAATCCTTGAGTCGGACGTCTTTTGCAGACTATTTGAGGCCTAAGTCGGTAGTGACGTCTTATTCGCTTTGTATTCACCTTGCCACGCTTCTACAATAGCGTTCATCATACTTTGGTCTTGAGCTCACATGGGTCCAATTAGTTGTTCTGGTATGCTTGTGGCTTCATCTTTTTTGTAAGGACAAAAGCATCAAAGTGGTCGCCGTCATCACCTACTGACTCGCTTTTTCCCTTGAATCGAACAATCAGTCGTAGTAAAAGCCATATGTAGTTGTCCTCGGCATCAATCAGGTTCTGCTTACGCTTCATCTAGATTCATGCTCGGTCCATCGTCTCAATAATCATCATTTTCGTCATCATTTTTACTGCTACAAGTGGTTGCACTACTTGCGACTTTCCATCAGCTTTAGCATACTTGCTTTGATGGCCGAACCGAATTGTTCACCCTTAGCAACCGATTGGTTTCTGCATACAACCACTGAATCGTACCTACTAAAGCAATTGCTTGCTGCGTCTTTTCTATCCCGCGTTCCATTAAACGTATCACCGTAGGCCGGACATTACCTGTTCTGCACTATTTCCTCCCTCTCCTTATGCTCGTCGCTATTCAGATCATCACTTCGCTAATTTGCTGCTCCGACTCGCTCTTCATTTCGACGTTTGGTGGTGTATGATTGTGCAACATGCTGCTCCACAAATCACGCTCGTTCTAACTAAGGCTGCATATGCCACACTTTGCATCCCAACATCATCAAACACGCTGTGATCTGACTTAGTGGTGCTCATGCTTGTTGCAATAACTCGCTGGAAAAATGTACTGTGGATTAAAAGCTCATTATCGTATACGCCAGGGTCGTCCATTCGAATTATAATATCCAGGATACGCATGAACTTGCTCTATTGACGTCAAGTTGCTATACACCTTTACGTCAAAGTCACACCGCTTCTTCAACGACTGACGTACCCAGTTCCTCCGCCTCTTAAGCTTGTGACCAGGCAGCTGAACGTATCGGATTTTGCTCAAATTCAGTCTGGACTGATTTAAGAAAAGAAGTGGTAGCGACTATAGCTCGAAAGCCCGGTCGCAAGCCATTGCTTTCAGCACTTGGCTTATGTGTCGACTGGTGTTAATATTGAGAAAGAGCAAGACCACAGCGACGCAGAAAGTAGACTTTCCTTGGGCTAAGCAACCGCGCATCAGAAGGCTAACGGTCTTTTTGCTCGCCAAATTTAAAACACCCGTCGTCCTACTCTCGTTTTTAAATAGACATGTGTTTAAAGCGATAATATGACTTCGTGGCGGACAGACCACGCTCTTAAAATATTAACCACATGTACTGGATAGCATGCTGCACCATCTTGCATGCCTGATCGGAGAGTCAATGCACTTAATATGTTATCGAACCTGAACAAAAGTGAATCCACTTTCAGTACAGTGCAAACATGACTTATTCTAATTTTCCACCAGTATGTTTGGCTGTGAGTCGTTTGTACATTTGAAAAGTTGAAGCGTGTAAGCCAATCAAGTGATGCATATGTATGGAACGTTGGTATGAAACGACATGTTGAAGGAACTGCGTTGGTAGCGTTGCTTAACTTGACCTTTACGCAGCCAACCACAAGACGTTCGAAAAAACATTGTCGCCATGGGCTTTCTTGGCATCGAGTATGACTTTCGTGAGGCGCATGATCGTACATTACATCAACTAAAGGAGGGTACGTCAGTCATAAAATAGAAGTCATGATTGCTCAGCCACCGCTCACTAGCCGTTTGTTCGCGCAAAATAGAGTTCAGGTCGGACCGACTGTTACGTGCGACGAGAAACGCCAGAGATTCGAAGTCGGAGACCGTTCAGTTTCGCTTTCGAGTTCAATCGTGGACGTCTAAAAGAAATACCGTTCATGCGCAGCGTCTTTTAGACGACAACATTTAAGCTAGCGTTAATCGTAATACATGTCTGAGTACAGCTCGTCGACTAGGTCGCCTCTGGCTGGAAATTCTTTAGCCCTTCGTTCGCTTGCCAGCTTTGGCTCCATGAACGGCTTGGATGGGACAGATGACAGCGACATCGACACGAAGGAAGAGACTGCAGCTATGTGTGTTAAAGAGTGCGAACGCTTGACAACAGTGGCCAAGCGAATGACCGAGAGCCTTCTGGAGGCCACGGATCTGCTCGGTGGAATTCCTTGGGCGCTTGTGCACGAAAAGCACGGGATCTCGCTCTTCCGCGCCGATGCCGCTACCAACGTGCCTTGTAACGTTCACGCAGTGTGCAAATTTGCCTGTGACATCGAAGACGTCGCTGCATCGCTAATCACGTCGACAACAGTGTCGTTTAAGCGGATGATGGCCATCCTATCGTCCGATTTTTTGGATGGCGCTGTGGTGCACAACATCGTAGAGCCTACGCCAGCCACGCCTCACCGTCATGTCGCTCTCAAGTGGGCGGCCTTTAAAAGCTCGGGTCCGTTCGCTAAAGATCGCGACTTACTTATGCTCGAATACGTTGATATGATAGAGGACACACAGGGACAGAGGACTGCCTTTCGCATTATGGAATCTATTAACACGCCAACCGGATTTTCAAAATTTGCCGAATCTTCGAAGTACACCCGCGACCTCGTACCGCTTATTGGATTCATGTACCACTCGACAAAGCGCACAGGTGAGCTACGAATGACATACACGTGCAACTTTGACAAGAATGGTGACCTTCCTTCTTGGGTGGCTAATTCGGCCATCCAGTCCCACGTCGAAAAGTGCATCAATGGAATCTTGAAATACACGGAAAGTTTTCGTGTAGGGCGCGAAGAGATTGTACTTCCTCAACAAGTGGTTCCTATGGGCGAGCAGGATCACTGCCGCATCTGCTCGAAAAAGTTTTGCGTGCGTCGGCGCCGTTACAATTGTCTTAAATGTGGCGACGTTTGCTGCAGTTCGTGCAGCTCAGTGCGCAGTGCACATGTGCCAGAGATTGGCGAGCGTCAGCTTCGAGTTTGTACAGCGTGTGTCATTAAAGCGCGTCAAATGTCGCGTATCACCGCCAATTGCGTGGAGCGATTAGGAGCTCCGACTGGCAGCTCAACTAGTACGAAACAGATTAGTAGTAAGAGCGAGACTCCTCGCACGCTTGGTCGTGCACAGAGCTTTACGCTTTCTAGACCTGAAATGAAGCAGGATGCGTCGAAGCGTCGATCTTACGACGATCTTCTGGATCCAGTACGTTCTCGACTGATTGAATACAAGACGTTCTCATTCGGAACTGGCGAGGGGTCTGGCGCCACCGCGGGCTCAGCTATAGGAGTGCCTAAGGCTAGCTTTCCAGCACGATCTTTTAGTGACGGGCTTGTCATGCGTAACAAAGCCCTCTTTACCGCTAAGCGTCGAGGCAGCCCAGCAGACTTGGCCATTTCAATCGAAGCATTTCGCTTGCACCAATTGCGCATGGGTAATGCTGAACGGCATCCTGAGGATGGGTCAGATGAGAATGACAATAACACGGATAACGAATCTACTGCATCAAGCTCATCTGTATCGCCTACGTGTTCAACAAAGCGACGATCACCTGGAGTCGCGCTACCTCGTACTGGTCGCTTTTGCGTGCCTAACAATAGTGAGAGCAATTTCGTGGTGTCGGGAGCGAACAAAGGTGACGAAAAGTCTGAAATTGGTGAAGCAATGGCTCGCTCAAAGAATATTATAATTGCTGCTAATTATGCCAACAGTTTGGCCCAGCAAGCTCGAAAGATATCACATAACCGCGTGATAGCGCTCCAGCAAGAAGACGATGTCATGGCATCTGTGCTTCGGAAGGACAGCGACCAGGGCAGCATCAAGTCTAATGACGATTTCGTGATGCGCCGTCGACCCCGTCATCGCCGCCATGGAGGTCACTGCGAATCGTCGGTGGGTGTTAAAGCCGTGTTGTTCTCTAATTGAAATGCGCTCTCCATTTCACACTGTTCGGGAAATTATGACGACAGTAATGGAGATTCTTGACAAAAAAAAAAACGCCGGTCGACTAGTTAAAGACACCGTTCGAGCTGGATGTGAACTAGTGTGTAGAAAAACACCCACGGCTTCAAGAAATGTGAATTTGAGTTTATGGACGTTTGGGGGTTTAAAGGTAGTATATTTGCTTGCATAAGTATTGTTGTAAGCTTAACATGGGAATTAAGCGCTTCAATGAAATTGTGCTCGCGCTTTATGAAGTTTTCATCTCGTAGACAATGTTTTTAGTCGCATGGTATGACTTGGTTCTATTGCCTAGTGAGAAAGGTGCAAGTTTCACGGATAAATAAAATGACAAGTCCTTTAAATAATTTTATAGGCCATGGCAATACCTCACTTTTCGACGCTCTTGTTAACAATATTGGTCGTTTTTGAGTTCGGCTAAGGTTGAAGAGCTTGGCCACTCCAACTTTTACCGTTACCTCGAGCTCCAGGTTTGGCCAGGTATTTTGGGTGCACAGCCATCTGATTACACTGCCCCTCGATCTCGTATGGTAACAATAGCTGCCGCCAGCTACATATGGCAACCGGATCTCAATAACAAGTTAATGTGCGGAAGAACGCTTCAAAGAGATGCTGAGTGAAGTCCTGAGAATCGTAATACTTCTGAAGAATAGACTAAGAGCATCGAGTCCGAGAGGTATATGATGTACGCAGTTTTTGTAATTGCAAGATCTAAGAGAGACACTGACGCAATGATTACCCTCCTTCGCTATTTCCAATTTTTAAATGTCAAACACTTTGTAGTGTCTATTAGAACCTTATCTCTTATAACGAACACGCTTGGTTAATCTCCACAATTGTTGTCAAAGCTTTGTTTCACCAATGTGTTGATCCAATCACATCTCTTGACTGTTATAAAATGTTGAGTCATCTTTCCGCAAATCAAAGAACCTAGATTGCTAGCCATGTGAAATGTTTTCAAGCTCCTTCAATCCCGATAGCGCTTGTGCTTCTAAGAGGTTATAAAGCATTAAACCTTATTTGTATAGAAAGTGTGTGGCCCGTTGATGCATAAACTGCATTGATGACTGCAACAATAACTATTGACAGATACCCGGTCAGCAATTGCGACTTTGGCGTAGTTCGTGTTAGTAGTTATGACTTAAATGAGACCTTGTCTTGGGCTGAAGCCGTATGCATTTGCTTGAGTTTGACAGTCGGCAAACGAATTTTCTGGTACAATATGGTCGCGGTGAAGTCATGTTGCTTAGTTAAGACAAAAGGCCCACGACGGCAACGAGTAATTGCTGAAGATACGGCTCATTCGGGAGCATTTACAAAACCCTTAGTGCTTTTGAACGGACGATAATGTCACCTAGTACGCAAATCGCGTAACAATATACAGTGGTGAAATCGGGTGGAATACCTGGGGATACGACTAAAAAACACGTTAATTAACAAATCATTGAAAGCTGAGATCAGGCTTCACATTGTATCACGAAGATCCCTGAGAGACAAAAAATGCTCGCCTTGGATGTCGTTACCAGGCCACTTTGGCCGAGTACTACTTCTCTGATAAATGAGAAATACGCAAGTGGGTCGAGCTCTAGGTAAAGCTTGATAGTACCTACACAATCGTTAGATGCCGCAAAAGACTTCAAAACAATATAAAAAGATGTTGTCGACCGTACATTTGCAGAATTCAGCTCCAGTGGTTGTTTTTAAATACGAAAAATGTCCAAACAATCAAACGCTTAATTCTTACCAATGAAATTTTCACTAATTGCTGCTGCGACATATATAATACAGATTCTAGAATGGAAAAATATACCTCTTTTCAAATTAAATGGAAAAAAATATAGGAAATCGTTAAACTGCCGGTACCCTTTTGGTAAACTGCCTGTACCCCTTAATTTTTCCAATGAGATTAGTTCATTCTATCAATGGAGCAGTTTGTCTTTGTTTATGAACACAGTGTTTTTTTTTTAACCAATTAAAAGAGAAAGCAATACGCATCCGGTACCCCTTTTTGTCAACTGCCGGTACTCCTTGTTTTTTAAGGAAATAACTCCTACTTACCTCTTCTCAATATCACCCCTTTCAACATCACTCTACTCAATGTCACTCTTCTCGCACTCTTCTTCTCGCAATAAACACTATGCAACCCCCTAGAGAGCTCTCGTACAGCACTCTGGAAGAGGCGCGCGCCCAAGGTTATGGCGCGCGCGTGCATGAGAACCGCCGACTTTGCCTTTTCCTAGGAGTGGTTGTTCCGCTACTTGTCAAAGTAGACAACAATCCAAAAGATGTGATATTAGGCTATGCAGCGGTTTGGAGCGTTCCAGTAATCGCTGTTGCTATACGAGTCGCTAAAGCTACCTTCGATCTAATATTTGGTTGTGCTGCTGCTAATAATTTTCCAGTTAAAGTAGTTGCCGATAAGGTACTTGCTGATTACGTATTTAGAACAGAATCATTACCATTAATTAGAACTTAAATCAAGAAGCACTATTGTTGACATCAATAGTTAGTGGAAAATTATTTAATGTTCGGAGACAACATCGTGGTCAAACCATTGTCGATAGATAGATGTATCTTCAGTAATCTAATAGAGTGTATTTTCACAGCAGTGCATCCGATTGTTTAGTATACCATCAAACCTATCTTTTATTTTCTATTTGCTCTCAAATGAAACTTATTACTGTTGTACTACCAAATATTTGATCTCCAGATACAGAATCAACAGATAATGAGCACGTGCTGCTCGATAGGAAGTAATTACACATAATGGAGTAGATCCACTGATATTCAGTGTTGATGGAACTGTTCTTATTGACGTGATGTTATGCTGTGCAGCTGTTTGCAGAGTTCCTATTACTTGCGATGCTAGACGATAATTAAATGTTTGCGATGTCCTTGTTTGAATCAACAGCAATCAATTTCCCAGCAGAAGACAGCACACTCAAACATCATCATTGTTCCATTTTGATAGATATTTCCGGTAATGTACACATCCGAAGTGTAATTCACTCCGTTGATTTCATTATATCGCAAATCGCCAATACTTATACTCAAGTCATACAATGATCCAGTATAGTCTGGTGGATTGTACAAAGATGAAACATAATTAAGCGAGAGCATTTTGTAAACCATCCTGTACATACTATAAAAGATAGATTTATCATACAGAATCAGTAATCAGAGATTACCTCCGGCGCGATATGACTTGAATTCCAAAATCCGGTAGGATACTTCCATAAGCGTTTGAGAAAAAAGCGTTTGGAGCAAATGATAAGATTGGTACACAGAAGCTTTTTCGAATGAAAAATTTAGGTCCAACCTTTCTCTGGTGAATTAAATAAGCTTCCATATATTTAAAATTCTCCACACGTCTATAGCTGTTAAAATTACATACACGAATGTTTGTTGAACAGGCGGATGGTGTCACAGTATTTACAAGTAGTCACTACATATGGTAGCCGTTCATTGGTCTATCTAAATATATTCACTTCGGTTTTTACTTCTACCCAACAGGTTAACAGCCGCAACAAGCCTTCCTTCTCAGGCAACGCCCTCGCCCACTATGAACAAGCGCACCGAAATTCTCCTAGGAAGTGGTAACTATTACCACTGGAAATCTAACATGAGGATGTCCCTGGTGCGATAGAGTCTCCTGGGGCACGTCATGGCCGTCAAGGAAGAGAAGGACGTCACGGAGGCGTGGCTGGTTAATGATGTCAAGGCGCTAGGCATCACTGCTCAAGGCGTTGAGATCCAGCACCAGACAAAGATTTGGTCGGCTACGCGCGCTATGGAGGCGTGGAGAACCCTCCGCGATTTCTACAATCGCTCGACTCTTCACAATCGTGTGGTAATGACTCGTCGACCACACGAGTTCAAGATGGAAAGTGGAACAAGCATGGCAAAGCATCTGGACTCTTTTGACGAGCTAGTAGTGGGACTACAGACTACGGGAGAGCAAATTGATGATTCACGCCAGCTGGTGGTACTTCTCAGCAGTCTACCTTCGAGGTATGACTTGATTTCGTCAATTGTGGAAATGCAAGGGACATTTCGTTGATTGAAGTCAAGGAGAAGCTGCTCAAAGAGTCAGAGAAGTTGCAGAGGAAAGAAGCTACGGAGAAAGCGTTTCGCGTAAATGGAAAGGCTAGAAGACTCAAAGGTGGACGGGACAATGGACGAAAGGACGCAAAAACGGCGAATTCAAGGGCAAGTGTTTCAACTGTGACCAGTTTGGACACATGAAGTGGAACTGCCCGGCTGGTAAAAGATTTAAAAGCGACGACACGGTGTTTGCTGTTGGTATAGGGAAGTCATCAGGATGACTGATTGACAGTGGAGCAACTTCCCACATGACCTCACACAGAAAGGACTTGTTTGATTACAAGGGCCTAGACGCTAGCATTGAAGTTACGATTGCAGACGGGTCGGAGTTGCTCGTCAAAGGAGCCGGCACGGTGAAGCTGACTGGTCTGGATGGAATGGACATTCGCATGGCTGAAGTTCTGCACATACCCGGACTCGACAGAAGGTTGCTGTCAGTTGGCAAGCTGACAGAGCGTGGTATGAGTGTCGAGTTTTCGTGTTCGTCATGCGTCATCTGGAACAAGAAGCAAGCAATTGCGTCGGGCACAAAAGTTGGAAAGTCGTAAATTTTTGACTGTGAGCAAGAAGAAGCATGTCTCGTTGAATCTTCAGGGGCTGACGATCGGTGGGAGCTTTGGCATGCACGCATGGGGCACCCCAGCAAGGATGCGCTGATCACGACACAGCAATTAACTAATGGTATCCCAGTTATCAAGCAAAGTGTGGAAACATTGTGTGCCGAGTGTTTGAAGGGCAAGCAGCCGGTCACGATGTTTCCATCTCGTTCGATGACAAAGACGACATGTGTGTTGGAGCTTGTTCACACTGATGTCATGGGACCAATGAGAACTATCTCGAAAGGTGGTGCCAAATACGCTCTCACGTTTGTGGATGATTTTTCTCGATATGTTGCGTGTTTTCTGATCAAAAGCAAGAGTGAAATGGCTGGCAAATTCAAGGATTTCCTGACGTTATACGAAAACCAGTGGGATGCACGACTAAGATGTTTGCGATCCGACAACGGAACCGATATCCTAAACAAGAAAATGGCTCGACTATGTCAAGAAAACGGCATTGTACACCAGCGCTTTGTTCCCTACAGCCCTCAGCAGAACAGAGTGGCGGAGCGTATGAACAGAACTATCATGGAGAAAGCTCGTAGCATGTTACACTACAAGAGCGTTTCGACGGAATGGTGGGCGGAAGCGGTTAATACAGCGGTTTATTTAATAAATCGCTCCAGCAATACGGTCCACCCTGGCATCACACCGTACGAGCTAGCTTTCAGGTGAAGCCTCAAATGGATCATCTCCGCGTATTTGGTTCGCAAGGCTACGCTCATATTGACGATGTGAATCGGACCGAATTGGAACCCAAGAGCTTCAAGTGTACGCTTCTTGGGTATGCAGAGAATGTCAAGGGCTATCGCGTATTTGACTTGGAGAATCAAAGTGACCCGCTCTGTAAAAATGGATGAGCGTGAGGTGGGCGGCATTTACGACACGCAAGAGCTCAAGCCGAAACCAATTGTTCAAATATTGAAGGATAGTGATGAAGTCAATGTTCAGCATCAAGTGAATCGACAGTCAATTCCGGACGATCCCATGCGAGCCGTCGAAGAGACAGACGAGGATATCGAATTAGATGATGCGGATCGTAAGCCAAGCGCCGTTGTACAGCGGCCGATGCCTTCTGAAGGCCCTGTACGAAACAGGCTTGAGCTAACGGAGTATCATCGACCGTCTCAAGTGCAACAAGAAGATCGTTTGGTGTTTCGGCCTGAAGTGGAGCGAACACGAATAAAACGTTAGCCGGTGCTAATGCTAAGAAACGGCTCAGATGGTGGAGAGTCGACAGAAGGCATTGAGGGCCCACCGACTCCAAAGCGTGCTAGGATTGACGGAGACGGACTAATTGAGAAAGCCGTTCTTGCCTACGCTGTGAGTATTGACGACGATACGACTGTACCGACTACTTATGCTCAAGCAATGGCAAGCGACGATGCAATAAAATGGCGTAAAGCAATGGATGCTGAGCTTCGCTCTCATGAAGAAAATCAAACGTGGCCATTGAAGCCACGAGGGAAGATCGGACGAACAATTGGATCACGATGGGTATTTGCCAAAAAGCGTGATCAGAATGGTGCTATTGTGCGATACAAGGCACGACTGGTTGCAAAAGGTTTCAAGCAGAAGTATGGCGTTGACTTTTTCGAGATTTATTCCCCGGTTGCCAACATGAATTCGATCCAAATCATTTTCGCAGTTTGTACTGAATGCGACTATCAAATGAAATAGCTGGACATCGTCACGGCTTTTATTAATAGCATGTTGACGGACGACATTTTTATGGAAGTTCCGCCTGGTGTCAACAATGCTCAAGGATATATATTTCAACTAAACAAGGCTATTTACGGACTGAAGCAAGCAGCAAGTGCCTGGAACAAGACAATACATCGTGTTATCATCAGGAATGGCTTCAAGAGTTGCGGGGCAGATCAATGTGTTTTTGTCAAGAGCACTAAAGAAGGATTTGCTTACGTTTGACTATATGTGGATGCCATGATTATGGCAGCAAGAACTAGCAAAGAACTAAATCAAGTTAAGGAAGCACTGAAGAATGCATTCAAGATAAAGGACCTGGGTGAGGCAAAATTTATTTTGGGTATGGAAGTTGATCACGACAGGTCAGCTGGAATATTGATGATCAAACAGACTTGCTACATCGACGACGTGGCCAAGCGATTCGGTCAACAAGATGCCAAGAGCGTTGATAACCCGTGCGTATCAGGATTGAAGTTGTCGTCAAAGCAGTCACCAACAACGGAAGAGGGACGGTCGACAATGCGGTCAAAGCCTTATCGCTCTTTGATTGGATGCTTGCTGTACATAACGACATGTACTCGACCGGATATTGCTTTCGTGGTGACACATTTATCAAGTTTTCTGGACAATCCGGGACTACAACATTGAAGCGCAGCAATTCGAGTAGTACGGTGTCTGAAGACCACACGTCAAGTCGGTATCGTCTACCGAGGAAGTGGAAGCGTTGCGGTCAAAGCATACTCGGATGCAGATTGGGGCAGCAACACGGAAGACAGACACTCGGTCTCGGGAATTATGGTCATGATTGCGAGCGCACCAGTGGTATTCAAGTCGGATACCAGCGGACAGTTGCGCTGAGCTCAGCGGAAGCTGAGTATATGGCTCTCAGTTTATGCACACAAGAAGTTCTTTGGACACGGGCAATGCTAAAGGACATGGGTCACGAGCAAGTTGAAGGAACACAGGTTTGGGAAGACAACCAAGGTGCTATGCCGTTGGCCAATAACTCCGGATACCATGCTAGGACGAAGCATGTGGCTATCAAGCACCACTTTATTCGTGAGAACGTGCAAGAAGGACTGTTGAAGATCGAATATATCGACACGAAGAGTCAGCTTGCAGATATGCTGACGAAGGCAAATGGAACCAAGATACTGAAGTATTTGCACGAAGCCTCCGGAATCACGACCAAGTCAGCAATAAAGGATACACATCATTAGTGGTGAGTGGGAGTGTTAAAATTACACCGCTGAATGTATGCTGAACAGGCGGATGGCGTCACATTATTTACACGTAGTAATTACATATGATAGCCGTTCATTGGTCTATCTAAATATATTCACTTCGGTTTTTACTTTCTACTCAGCAATAGCCACCTACATATTGTAGCCCGCACCCCTAATTAAGAATTATACAATTACATCAAAGTAAATTACAAGCTTTTGTGATGTTTTTATGATCCTGATGCTCCTACAAGTGTTGATGCCACCAAAGAGACTCTAAATGCCTTTCAACTCGTTATTATTGATGATTATTTTAACGACAAGAAGTTTCAGAGATATTTATTTACTCAGTACTTTACTCGACGAAGACACAAAGAACTTTCGACATAACTCATAGCTCACACTCATACACGATGATTAAATTGACTTCAGAATACATCGCCGTTCTAAATGCAAATTCAAAACGATCTATAATTAATTTTGAAATTTTTGAGTCTACCTGAAGTAGGTATAGATGATATCTACAGGTACGCTGCTTACCTTCTCCGACACATTAATATGCTTGAAAACTGAAAATGATAATTCACTAATGCTTTCAGGAACACTTGATGCTTAGACCGCTTATAAGGGTACAATTCAGTTCCAACAAAGGCAATGGTCATGACAAAGCCGAAGTATATCTAGCGCTACTTTAACACATGGAAAAGGGTCGGATGTTGTTTGTAGACTCTATATAATCCGATTTTAAATTCTCGTACTCTCGATAAGATCGTAGAGATATATATTGGAACGGACGATAAAACTATTTAATGTTAATAACGCCGAATTAGTTTGGTTCAACATTGAGTCTGATGCATATGAAGTACTTCGTAGAATTTGGAAGAACTTTACCTGTCCAAATAAGAAGGGAAGAAATAGCAATGTGGCTAAAGTCCAGTAAATCAAGATTATCGAGTGACATTACTGGACGTAAAAAGAAGGTTTTGATGGCGATCGAGACAAAACCAACAGAGAAGTCTTATGGGAGTCGACACTCGATAAGTACAGCAATTTTTGAAGCAAAATAACATCTTTTCCAAGCAATCACAAATGTTTGGATTTAAATATATATGCAAACATCAATACCGATATTCAGCCAGTTTATCAAAATGACAAGGTTATATCAGATGATAAAAATCAAGAGAAAGATATTTTTACCAGATTATACAGTGACATCCCTTGCTTAGTGGATGAGGAGATGTTTCAGGAGGGACCAAAGATAGGTGTGAATTCATATTACCTTGTTAAATATGCAACCATCATGAGGGTGAAACAGAAGGAAACAAGCCCGTCTATCAAGAGTCGTGTTGATTAAAATGCTTATTGGCTTGGAGCTGCAATCTGCATCAGTGGTACATATGGAGATCGCACTGTATCGAAGGATATTATAGTCAAATCCGTTAATTCAAAACGTTCTCCAAGAGTTCTCTTATTTGATTTCATGAGCGATTAGGTGTTGCAGATGTTAAAGGACGTCGAAGCATTCTAAAACATGAATTTAATAAACCTTAAGGTGCTTGTGGCTTAAGTAATGATCATCAACGGTTGAAAAAAGAATTAAATTGGATTCGACGAGCTTTCAATAATTGCATATATAGATGATGCATTCAAAAATTATTAAAGTGCGATATCCTAATCTTAGGGACAACTTTATCAAATCAGCTGCTCATATAAATTAAGAAAGATTGTTGAGAACTCTCAATAGTTTACTGCTAAATCGTGAATGGTCATTCGGAGGGCTTAAGGGGACCTTCAGTTTTCCACTTTAAAGGAAGAATGGGAACGCAATCAAATTAGGATTTTCAGAATTTCCAAGAGCTTTAACAAAAAATGAAAAATCGAAGGCATTTGCATAAAAAAATACATTATTTATTTTTTCGTATTTCTTTGAATTTCTTGAACTATACATATTTAATGCAAATATGATTCGGTGAGCTGACGAATGTTTAAACAAAAGCTCTTCTAAGACATTGAAAGTATCGTTCACTGCCTCTCAGACTGAAGGCTCTTTAAAGGAGTTGGCCCTTCATCCAGAAAAAGCAAAAAATGGAAAAAGGCTGCTAAAGCTGGTATAGAGATATCAATTCTGTTTTCGCCAGGTGAAATCGCTGCTTCGTTAAATATGGACGAGGACGCTCTTACGAACTCTGCAATGAGTGGAGGTTCATTTAGTGAGTTGAATCAAAGACATTCCATGGTCGTTCTTGAAAGAAAATGTTTGGTCTGTGGTCAAACCATTGATATCTGGTGTTGTTGATCAAGGCGCTCAAGCACTTGGAGTCTATACTGGGTAGCCTGGTTTACACAACGCTGTTCGAGGTGAACTTAAAATCTTACTGGTGTTGGTGTCCAACAAAGGGATCGCTTGAGATGAAAGCTAAGGTGGCTAAACTGCACACACCTCGAAAGATCGGAGAAAGTTCTTGCATTTAAAATTTGACTCCAATATCTACTTGTGTATGGAAGACAAAATCGTATCTTTCATAGATAAGTTTCCGATATTTTTTGTTGATCCTATCAAACAAAACATTGAATTTTTCTTTCAAGCGAGATTTGTATCGTCTCTCAACAATAAGGTACTTAACTTTTATATAAAATTAATCCGAGACAGTTGGTGTTTGATGAGGCCGAATTTGTTTATTCTGTTAATCTCACTTCCATATTGTTGCAGTTCCTTGTTCTCTTCAGACAGTTTTATGTCTTTCTTGTAAATCACAGATATCCATTTGTATCTGGATTATATTATGATGCTGAGTACAGTAGTTACCCATTTTTGCTTCTCTGGTGCATTAAGTGTCTTTTTTGTGATACATTTACTCATCATGTTTATCAATATTTCGACCAATGTTGTTTCTTTTACTTGTTCTTTCTAGTGCTGACATCCTGTTGTTATTGATCAATCTAAAATTGTCTTTGGCTCCCAGGTGTTACAATGTCAGTGTATCCTTTCCATTTCACTATATATTTGTGCTTGCCGGCTTGCCGTTGCATTGCATCTTGTGATCCAGAATCTTGTCCACTTCAAACACAGCATTGTTTTTTATTGGTGCGTCAGTCTTTTCTGCTTTTATGATTTAAAGTCATTAAGTGGTTGTATAGAATTTACTTTTTTTGTTTGATTAAATACGCATTTTAAATAATTCTAATCCAATAACTTCGTACACAGCTATTGACAATCTCGCACCTTCTTTTTCGAATGGCCTCGGAACAAACGATACCATACAATAGAACCAGTTGGAATGCCTTTTTGTACTTGCTTAAGTACCCGTTTATTGTGTTAAATTTCGTCAAAAATAAGCCTTCATTCCATTTCATTTGGTATAGCTTTTATAGATGAATGAGTAGTATCATTGTAATTCGAGATAGCCTCCCTCAGAAAATTTTGTGTAAGCTTGTAAAAAATCCCATAGATTCCTGCATCTTTGTCAGTCTTGCCTTTATTGTGCTAATAAAACGATCTATCTTTCCAGCCACTGTATGATCTCCTGAGATAGAATCAGCTTTGGTAATTAAATAATCACTAATAACCTTTCAAATATATTGTTTGTGAATACAGATCCATTATCCGACATCAATGCCGATACTTTATGCTCTGTAATGAACATATCAAAAGCTTTCTAACAGTAGCTGCTTGTTTGTATTTCAAAAATTTGACGCGTCCAATGCGGCTGTTTATATTAACTGTTATCAATATAAATTGCTTCTGCCAAAATGCAAGATCCATTTGCCATTCGTTGGAATTGCTGCTATTTAAGGAACTTTTATCTTGATCTAAATATTGTTGAATGCCACTTTTTGTCTTAAACCATTCTTTGACTTGTTTAAACATTAACTTTTTATCAATTGCGTTTGCTCTTTAGTGTAGCTTCGTTCCATCCCATTTTAAAGTTATAATAGAGCTGAGAAGGTAGAGAGTCCAGGTATCACAATTTTAAATTTCAACTTGTAGTTACACGTTGATTTCTATTATTAATTATAATTAGGTATATACAACACTAAAACCAATTTCTATTTCCTTACCATTATAGAGTTCCAAATATTTTTGTAGGTATTGTTGTTTAGAAACTTTGATGAGACGCCTTTACATCCTTTTTATACATCATTACCATCGCAAGAAAGTACATCCGAATCCTCTTTTTACAAAAAATTAGATTCTAAAGCATAGATATTTCCTTCTGAGCTTTTGGGATCGAAATCGACATGAAATTGTCCCATTTGCTTTCCTATTGACCCTTTGTTATACTTTTTTTTCTAAAAGCATCGACAAGTCAACCGACAGTATTTAATCGATGTGCAAAGAGTCTGTTGTAATTTCCATCTTAAATCGTGTTTGATATTTAATTTTTTTGAAATAATTTTTAATGCTAATCTATTTTTTTCAAAATTTTGAAATAAATATCGTTGCTTAATATTCTTTTTATTTTTTTTTGCATAAACAGGTTGTAAAATTATGTTTGTCCCTTTTTTCAGCTTAAGTCCTCATTATTCTTCGCCGGTAACGGAATCGGTGTTGCGCAGGCTGTTTCTAAGTACTGATGAACCCTTCCATGGATTTCTTGCCAACAACATCGGCAAAAAGGGGATAGGTCGCATCTCTGAAGCTGATTGCTCTCTAGCGGTCCTCAACTAAATTTCTTTGAGCTGACCCACAAAAGCAAGATTGACAGCCTATTCAATTGTCAGCAGATCAGCAAATCACCTGCATTCCCATATTAGGTGCAAGGTCTCACGAATATGCACGATGCAATTTTTACTGACTTAACAATAAGATTGCTAAGAATTTAGAGCTGTATAAGCACTCGCAATTCGCAATGTGTTGTTGTGTTCAAAATCTCGTACATTGTGCATCAAAGCATTTATGAAATTCTCTCGATACAAAGGCCAGATTGATATCAAGTAGTGTACCACGCGTGCCGAAACTTACTATGCAATTCACTAAGTCGCATCTCGTAAAAGTCCTCAAAATTCAAATAGACCAGCTGATACATACTGTCATGAGACTTGAGAAGTCTTTTTGCGGAAAAAGATTTTTGATGATTTGCGAAAATAATGTTGTTGATGTGCCATCTGCATAGCAACGTTTTACCTTGTGGAATAAATTTGCAAGAGCTGTCAATAGAGCAATCTTTCTATCTGTTACAAATATTGGTGGTTGTTCCATCTATCCTACATCTCTCAACAATGTCCTGAGCTTGCTTATCGCCAAAAGATAGGGCCCAGCTGTCTCATCACTCAGAAAACAATAACAAAGTGTAAACTTTTATTAGGTGGTAGTGATGCCTACCACGTGCAGTAGTGGCAAACAAAACATTTGATAGTATTTTTAACAGTAAAGGTTTAAGGGATAGCGTTGTTCGTCACTCGCTTATTGGTTTTGTAAGAGACATCGAGCATCCGGACCCTCCCACAGCAAAAACGCTGACATTTTTTTTGGCAGATGGTGAAATAATAAATAGGTGCTTCAGTGTGTCTTCCTCGCCTTGATGAACGTATCACGTTCAAAGCGTTTGCAAGTAGTCCAGCAAAGCCCCTTACGACGTGCGCCCCGCAAGAGTCTCCATCCTAGCTTTACGTCTAACGTGCCAGCTATCGCTTGTTTCAGCGTGTAGGTTAGTGTTGGTTTGGCATAGAGACGACAAATTCTGTCGAGAGCGCACTTTGGAAGCAGAAACAGCAAAATCTGATTCCATCTCTGCATCTGTTGATGGCGAGCGTGCGAGTGCGTGCCAGGGTGATAAAATGGTGAATGATTGTGATCTACGTCCTCTATCAAAATGAGCTCACTTATGTCTGGACTCGACGCGATACAGCCAAGTACGAACAATTGGTCGTGCTACTTTGAAAATGACGCATTTTAAAGTAGTCTAGTGCAGTCGGCTTAATAAGCCATTCATCAGATCTTAAATACTTAATACAAAGCGCCGTTAACTGTTCTCGTCCTTGCTTCTTTTTGTGTTCTTTTCGACACAATCTTGTATCCGTTATTACGTGTGTGTTGTTGTACTGCATCTTTGGCCGCTTGGACGGTTACGTAGGTAAGTTCAGGTGTTAGGGGTGACATTTTTTTGACGAAAAGTAAGAGAACGTTGTTATGACGATGTGGTGCGAAAAAGAGTTGATTGTGCAGCAACAGATTGAAGTGGTAGATCTTTATTATTTAATAGGTAATGATGTATACAATCTCGATGTTGGAGAATGTCCAGCTGCATTCTTCGTTATATATAAATTTAGCCAATCAAAGGTTTACTTTGTTGTCAAAAATTAGAGAACGATTAATGTAATGTGCATTCAATCGAGCCATGTGATCGATACATGGCGCAAATTATACTAATGGTCGTATCTATGATTACTAAATTTCATTTTGCAGTCAATGAAGATCTACCTACCACACTATGTAGACCGTTATCAATGCCGACAGCGTCCCTGTCGTACACCCGGACGCGCTATAAAAAGCACAAATCCTGGTTTGGCGGGACAAGAGCATTTAGCAGAACTACCCCAAGCATCGCTGAAAGCCAGCCCTGCCAGCGGAACTTCGTTCTCCGCTACGGAAAGTATATAAAAAGTCGTCACATTTACCTCCGTGGAGCTATCAGTACCTATATCTCTTTCATCGGGCGTATACGAGTTAGTTGTATGCACAAAACGGGAAAGAATATGACTTACCAAAGCCACGTTGATTGGGTGGTTGGAACCAAGGTTGGCTGTCAAAGATGCTTGAGGTTGTTCTTTTTAGTATAGGTAACCAACTCACAGGTAATTCTGTAGCGTCTTCAACTACATAGGTTCTTGACCGCCAAAGCAAGCAGGAATATCAAATGGAGTGCGCTAAGCAACAGAGGCTCTTTGATAAGTAAAATGAGCTTTGCTTAAAGTGTAGCGGTTTTATCGCTTTCCAGAGCTAGATTAAGTGGCTTGATCCAAAATTAACTAGCGGTGATTCATTCTCGATGCCAGTTTTATTCGCAAAAGCGCAGATTCAATGACGACTCGTTTTATCAAATTGTTCGTGACTTTCTATATTTGGAAAATCTTTATCACGTAATGATTGTTATAAATACTACCTTTTATTGAATACATTTTGTGCTGATTGTTTCGCTGGGCAAAATAATATTAAAGAGAATGATAGTTTTTATCTAATGTTCTTGAGCTTCTAATTTACGGTAGTAAATTTTCTTAGTTGTTTATCGAGAATTGAAAGTTAGATTATATATTTAAACCATTTTTTTAAATGCAGCCATAGTATCCCTTAAGACGAACTTTAGTTGCTCACGACTTCATTATATTTTCCCTCTATGCAAGGCACTGGAAGACCCATTCTCACCTGATAGCACTTGTAGTCAGTTCCTAGACTTAAGTGGGTGGTGTCATCCTGAATCCTCGCAAAAAAATTAAGCTATCAACCGTATCTTTCGAACGAGCAATTTGCGCTACTTGAAAAGCTAGTTGGTTTTTATAGACATAAGAATCATCTGTTTTTGCGGTCCCTTCTTACTAAAATATTTATTGTCACGGGAACATGCTATATATACTCCGTGCCTAGATGGTTTCAAAGCAGTAGTATGTTAAGTTGGCACCTCAAAAAAACAGATAAGCTAAACCCTACTTTACTAATCCAGGTATCGGAGATAGCAATTCACGCAGCCATGATCACGAATGATCAGATTTGCGTAGCATTGGCCATTTCCGATCTGGATGGTCGGCCTTATAGCTGGGCGCTTACCCGTTTCTATCCTGGGAGTCATGCGAAAGAGTAAAAAAGCAAGCTACTTCTGCAACCTTTAGGGCCCACCAGCACTTGCACATATTACGTGCGAGCAAGGGAAGCGTGAACTCATTGAGTATGTGCATGAGCTAAAAAAAATTAGATCGGCTTCCATTATTAGAATGTACCTCCCAAAACAATTCACGATGAATGTGTTTACGGACGAACTAAAAGAAAGTTTGCCCCATCAAAGTGTAGTCAACAACGATGGAAGCGACGATGAATTCCACTTCTAAAAGGGTCCAGCCACAGACAAATTTGCTCTCCGACTAAATTATTCCTCAATCAGTAAGCTTTCGATAGCTCAGGTCCAGTCCCAACGATCTTTAGAATTGCACGAAGAAAGCAAGATATAGGAGGCGTTATACTGAGAACGAACGAAGGGGACGCAGGACATAAGCTAAGCCCCCGAGCGTTTGGTAGCACTAGACGAACAAAAAGTAGGCGGCTGATTGTGTGCGCTAGTATACGAAGTTATGCGAAGCGATGCTAAGTCTTGCTTAACTCCGCCACATCGAGGGGTTTTGCGTGCGTGTGGTCAACCAATATACTTATTTTTAATTCTCTGAGATAGGCAGCAAGGAAACCCTTTGATTTTATATCAACCATTCTCAATTGTGGTCCTCGACCTGGCTTTGAAGTCTGAAAAATTTGACAGCACAACATTACTCGCCTATTTATTGAGACCTGATTCTGGATAATGGTATATATTTCATATCACCTTCATGTTGTTGATTTGCTTGCAGAAATCATTATCTGGCTTTTCGAAGGTTTGGCTTAAATTGAACACCAAAGCAAGGGAAGTAACTTTAATCGTCAAAGAAGAAACGAATGGTTTTTTCATATATCCATGAAAAGCGATAAATTGTTCATAAAGCGCAATGATTCAAGAACGAGAAATTTGAGTGTTGTTGGATGCTTGTACCCCAAAAAATATTCCAAAAATAAAATATCGTTCCATCGGACCAGGAAAAGCATGGGTTGGAGTACAATGTCAACCTTTCTAATTTGTGGACGATGTACCCATGTGGTGTCTTTAGATGTATTGCGGCCCCTAAGTATCCGATTCTCACACCAGACCTGGCGTTATCTCAAAACTTCGTCAGAGTATTGTCCTCGTGTTTCAGAAAGGGATGGTACCTCCGTATTGAAGCTAAGGCTGTAGGCTGTTCGCCGAGTCTCGAGCTCACCTTGATGGGAAGTTGCTTCCCGATACAGCTTAGCCAGGATTACGGCGATCGATACAATTATAAAGTTGACTAATCACATGGCCAAGAAAGTCGTCTCCCCCCTAGGGCCTTAAGGGCTCCGAGGCATGGAACCACAATGAAGGCGCCGTCGCCTGACCGCGAGCGCCGTCCGCAAGAGAAGTCTTTAGTGCTCATAATGTATAGCGCAGGAGCTGCTGCTTCTTCTGAAAAAGAGAATAGGCCAAAAACAGAGCAGCCTCCTCTGGCGCTTCTTGATTGCCGAGGCAGACAACCCTCCCTTGTTATGTGCGCTGCAAAGCAAAGGCGCATATATGGATGTGGTGTGGCGCGGTGATCACAGAGCTGAGAAAAGGTGCTTATCGGCTCCACCATGACTTTTAAAAAACGTCGCAGTTTAAAAACAAAAGCAACGGTCGTTTTGAATGAACATTGCGACTCTTGGCCGCAAGCTAGGGTGTGGTAAGAGAATCTCAATGTTGAGATTGTGCTTTATGCTTCTAGCGCCTTGCTTGGTATCGCAATAAAAGTAAAGTTTTCTTCGACCTGTTTATTGAGCAAACTGCACCATAATCTCCAAAGCGTACCGGATCTCGTCTAATGTTGTTAGGCTACAGTTTTTAACATGGAAAATAACATCATCCAGGATTAGGTTTCGTTGAGAAGACAGTCATGGGAAGTGGTATACGTCACCCACGCTTTTTAGGACTTAAAGAAATTTTGTTGATCGAGGTTTGATCCAGTGCTTAAAGCACGCGATCAGCAACCGTAAGATTACAGAGAAGCGATGACTTATTATTGCCAAGTTTCTTATATAATGCCACAGAAAGTAGCAATCTTTGTTAAAGATTGAGCGTACTGCTCTCGTCCATAGCCTACATCATCCGAAAGGCTCTTTTCTTTTCCCTTTTCTTGAATCCATCGTTCAGAGAATGAGCGTGCCTCTTATGGAACGGTGACTAACGTCGGTGCCCGCGGTGGTCGAGTAAAAAGAACCTCACCCACAGCATTGTCGACTCTTTTACCTGAGATAGGTACTGAGGTTTGTCATATTTTCAAACCTCTCCGTTCTACTTCCCGATATTAGTGACATCATCAATGAAGTCAAATATTGACCTCTGGCAGCCACGGAGCTCACTGTACTGTGTATGGAGCCTTTCGAGTAAGACGTGGATCTAAAGAGACGTCTCACACTATCTTCAAAATTTTACACTAAATTAGTCCTACTTTAAGAGAAATTACAGCCAGAAAGGTGTTCTTCAAAGAGCATGCGGATATCCTTCCCATTTCTAATACTTGGAGGTGAAGATATCTGCTGATCATCGGGCCGGGTTAAACAATAAGCGCGCCAGTAGAGTGAGACGGCTCTTCCAGAGCCTTTGCTGCCTGAGAGGTTCTCAGTTGTTCGAGCATTTACCTTGCCGCTCATGGCACAGGCGCAGTCTTTGCTTTGGGTACATTGGCCGAGTGGCACCTTTGAAAGCCGAAGCAACATTCATGGGAGTTTGTTTGGTCATCGTTAGATGACAAGGCCGACTGGCAGAATGATCAAACTTTTGT
This sequence comes from Plasmopara muralis, assembly GCA_003676415.1. Lineage (NCBI taxonomy): Eukaryota > Oomycota > Peronosporomycetes > Peronosporales > Peronosporaceae > Plasmopara > Plasmopara muralis. The sequence goes on along the minus strand of RCHQ01000066.1, from coordinate 28,841 downwards.
ACTTGAGTCAAAGAGTTTTAGAAAAACATATGTGCCTCTTTACTGACGTAATCCAGTATTTTGTAAGGGAGAATGTATTGCTGCTGTGTCAAATTGAGCGTTTTCTCCACAATTTCGGCGAGGTTTTTGCATTAACCTATTTTTTAACAGGATCAATCGTTGATGTTAAAACTAGCCAGGTCCTAAGAAGATGACTTTCAACGCACGAGATGTATATATACTGGTTTGCATGGGCTATGGCATACCCTATGCTATTATTTACGCATGCATTTGCACTATGCCATCAATACAGACAGCAATGCAAGCCCAACTACTCCTCTTCACCCAGCCCTATTTTTTAAGGCGATAAAATTCCAACAGTTTGTAGACATGCAGCTTTAAAAGCGCTAAACTGATTATGATCTTAGCGCGTCCAACAATCACAAAAAACTAACAGTACAATCTCGTCCGCCGAGAAGTATTGAGTGTTTCGGCAAGTATTTGGCTGCGGTCGAATAAATCACTGATGCAATGTCGGGCGATAAGTATTTAATTACATGTCGGCGCTGTCGTAGCTGATAGCTCGAATTACCGGTAAGGACACCGCTTTCCCAATTGAGACATATAGCGAGTCGCTAGAAGCTGTATATTTTACGAGTCCTTTGCCCCTTTATCTCTGGTCTGTTGACCAAAGACGTGAAGTCATATGCTCGTCTGACGCGTGTTCGTAAGTTGGAGACTTTGACTAGGCGAAGATCGAAGTGGCAAGCACCGGGAGTCCTGGTCAAAACTTCTTGGTGTAGTCTGAGAAGCCTAGTGCTTGCGTCCTGATCTGTGTTTAATGTCCGGCAGTATTGTGCCAAATGAAGCGCGAATTAAATATTCTTCACGACGGGGATCGCGCCTTTGCCGATGCGATGCTGCCATTGAATTCTGAAAAAATAGACCGTCAAACGGGCAAAAGAAGAACGCATGTTGCTAGTCGTATGTCTCTAAATGCAACCTTTCTAAATCGAAGCGTTACATCGATAAGATTGTTCTAAGATGGTTCAACTGTCTCGGGTAAACTTTTTTCGAAGTCTTGGGCATGGAAACCAGTACCCTCAGCGTCGTGAGTTTGGCTGCTTCGATGATGGGCCGCCACCCATTCCATAGTTGCATGTTCGACACTCCTGTGTCCTCCAGTGATACGCCCCATTAATCACATCAAATCCGACGGCAAATTCAGCACAATACCGATCATACAGCGCTTCCCATTCGCCTAATGTCACAATTTCGTATTGGCGGGTGGGAGTGGACCCGAGTCTGCATGTTCACAACAACAATAGCACAATCAGCGTAACAGAATCTACAAGTTATTTAACATAGTCGGCTTACGCTTGTGTCGCTTTAAGCGATTGCTCGAGAGAGAATCCGGAAAGAAACATGGATATGTAGGGTGGCACAATGGTCTTTTGGTGCGACAAGCACACTAGCTCGCCATTTAGCACTGGCCCTGGAGCATCTTCTTCCTGACTACGGACATATTTTCTCCACTTAGAAAGCCACTTCTTGGGGACCAAAAAGTACGTCGCGTACTTGCTTCTTCCACCAACTGATAAATGAGGCGCTAATTGCTGCTGTCTAATGCCATCGGATTCCATAGGGGAAAACAATCCCTTCGGAAACCCATTCTTTCTCTCAAGCAGCTTTGACATATCGTCAGAACCTGCAATCTCCGCATCAAATCGATTCCTTTTCTTCTCTTCAGCTTCGAGCTCTTTTGCTTCGTGTTCTACTACACACGCGGTGCAGTCGCAACATGATCTCAGCACAAACCCCCTCAGTTCAGGTGCAAAGTTTACAATTTTTCTATATATTTCTCCACTGATAATAGCACGCCGGCTGCGGCCTACACATTGACCGACGGGCAAAAGCGCATCGTGCGCACAAACGATCATGGCTCCAGCCTCGACCAGCGACGAATTTGCGGCAAGTTTTAGCCCCTCAAGCGCTATATTGTCCCGTTTTTTTGATGCATTGTGCCGCCTTTGTTGCCTTTTAGTGCGGCGAAACTGAAGCAAATACTGCTCAAAATCCTGGCAACGCTTTTTGAAAGCGCTGAGCCACGCACGACTTACGAAAACGCTATTGGGTGAGCACAAGTTTACGTCATCAAAGGATCGAACAGTCGAGTGGGCCAAAAGCTCCTTAATGTAAAGTACTTCAGCACTTCGCAAGACGGCAAGCGAGCGAGGCCAGTGAGTGGATGAGGCTTCTAAGAAGCTCGTAAAGTTCTCGAAACGACGCTTGATGACGCGCTCGAGCGCCAGCTGGATACATGGAGTGAATGGAGATAGTGAACGACAGGTGGAAACGAGCTGAAGAACGTCTCTTGCAGATAGAAGAGAGAAGAGGTGGGCTAAGAGGCCGTCGGGAAGGTGCTCCATTGCGAGTGGCCACAGCAGGATAATCTTGACCTCGAAAACCGAATAAAACACTAGTATAGGTATAACTAAAGTATGTTGGCTCCCCAAAAAATAGTAGGATTACACTATGTAAACTAAACCATATGCCCATGAGTGTCGCGCAGATGTGTATTAACACACGATTGGCCCTTTTTGTGCGTAAGACTTCTTGCTGTTGGCTTTAGGAAACGAGATTTTAACACTTGAAAATAGCTTTTGTTAAAGCGCAGCGATAAACGCTGGTGAGAGGATCACACTGGTGAATGATATTACCATACAAGTTATGTGGTGTTTGACCATGCGCGCGGTTAAAGTGCGTCTGGAAGCGTCCTCCACGTATGTAAATGCTGTGTTGGATCACCTTATAAAGTGATGACGGAGTCATGTGCGAGCATCAAAGGAGAATATCTCGCTTAAATCAAAGCCGCTCACGGCTACTCGACTTACGCATTGTTGTGGACGAGGTCACAAAAAATGCTCAAAGACTTCTGGGGCAGCACACGAATGAGCACCACATGCATCACCTAAGGTAAGGCGCTACTATGCAATCCACGAAGAAGGAGGATTGGACGGATATCGTTTCAAGGCTACGAGCTCTGTACTGTCTTTTTCGACGAAATACTTATAGGCTCGGCCCGAATGGAGATGATTCGTATTAATCTGACCTTTTTTGAGGAGATGAAAAAAGTATCATTGAATGTCGAGTTAAGATTTCAGACAGCATGGTTGAAAGAGATTCGAACAGCCAGGGCTCACCGAACGGTCCGCTCCTCATATACTGATGAGTTCGGGGGTCTATCTCCGAGCTAGGGGAAGCGGTTGGGCATCTGCCGATGCTGTATCTGTGTTAGAACCTACATTTAAGGTTGTAGTTACCCTTGCTTTGTGCGTGCCATGAACTAAGGAGCATAATTTTTTACAATCAATCTGACCTTGAAATGTGCGAGGTAGCGATTCCACACAGTAGTGCCGTATGACCTGCTGGAAAAAAAGTTCTGGCAAGTCTTAAAAGAATAGAGCTTAAAATTGAAAGAATTCGTGCTCTGTATCATGGATCGTGTTTAAAAGGCCGGTTGAGGCAACCGTGAGGGCTTTAATCGGCTATGATATATTCTTCTTGACCCACGAGCATTGGGAAGTTGATTTTAATTTTCCACATTCTTAGGATCTATGAGCACACCAGCCTGGCCTTTTCTCTGTTTGGTTAGCGAGAGGAGAAAGACCTAACATCTAGGTATGAGACTGTATAACTAGGCCAAATGCTGTTTGACCGTCGATTTTGACGCGAGTTTTGACCTCATTTTGAAGGAAGTGAAGGACAAAATTTTTATTATTATTTATACTGTGAATTTCTGTCTTTTGCCCTTTTTGCATTACTTTGAGTATCGCTTTGGAAGATGCAAAGGCTACGCAAGATTCCGAAAGCAGCGTTAAAGCAAAATACATCTTCTTGTTTTAAAAAAGCAAGATGGCGGCCCTTTCACTTCTTGCAAGGAGGCACATCAACCCTGAGCAGAGCTTGTTCCATGCAAAACTCGATCAAGTGTCATAGTTGACAATAAGCCGAGGAAGCCGAGGCAAAGTTTGCCACTGCTCATCGAGCGGTAAGTCAAGCACTGAGAGGTGCTTGTCAGACTTAACACTTGATGCTTGTTATAATGAATATGATTGTTTGAGCCTCTAATTTTGCCATAAACAGCCCTTCCGATGCATCTCAAGTTGCCCTTTATTTAAAAAGTAAAGCTTTTAGGGAGTAAATTTTGCTGCATACCATGCAAGGTTTGGTTGCTTGTGGGCTTCATCGGCGCAGCCTTAACAATGCACATGAAGCAACACTTCATCCACTGATAAATGCTTGTCGTGGTAGCGCTTGTTCTATGTTTAGCGAGACGTAGTCGGCGAAAAACCCAGATATCGAAGCGCTTCGAAATCAATGATTCCTATATTTTTACTAGCGTAGAGGAGTGCAGTCTAAAGAGAAAAATTTGAAGGGAGAGCGAAAGTGCGGAGGTTAAATCGGATAGCGATGACAGATCCAGCAGATTGCCCAAATGACAACGGCCGACTATAACATTTTTAAAAGAAGAATATGGATATACAGCGACATCAAACAAAAAAGCATTGTTATGGTAGGCAACAGCGATGAAACCGAGCTCGATAAAGGTAACACAGTCGCTGGCGACGACGGGCCATGAACAAAGGGGAATCATGTGAGTGACACAATGCTACTTGTCCTAATTTATGTGACCTACATCGTTCAAGATCGCGCGCTATGCGCTCTAACGTAGGAGAGTGCTGAGGATGCTCCAGATGCGATGTTCAATTTCTCCAGACAATTTTGCCTGAAGAACAAAACAGTAGATAGTACTTTGTATCAAATTATTAGTGATATTGGTGCTCATTGAAACACCGGGTGTGCAAAGCCGGAGTCACCGTTATCGTATGGCTGGAGGAATTATTAGATGAGTGTTTGAGGTTAAGTCACCTCTGGATGCTCAAGAATCGTTCTTAAGGGAAGTTTTCAGAATGACCCGACCAACTAAAATCTTTTCGCTACTTGTTTGGTCATTGCTTCGAGTAGACAGGTTTTGGTCTAGCAGATAAGGAGTGACGGATATCCAATATAGCTTAAATCTTAAAGGCCAGAAATGTGAAATGCCGATACTTAAAAATAAAACGCTCGCTGGGTTTTGGTCAGAAGTAGGAGTCTCGGAGAATTGATGTTTCTGGTGCACGACAAACTTCCAATCAAAATTTATATACTTTTCTGAAACGATATCTAGAGAAGATGTAGTATCTGCTAGAATTGGGGTAGCGAAGTTCGTCGCTTATTAATAAAGCCAAACCACACAAAGATTGTGCTATATAAGTAAGCCCGGGAACAGTGCATCGTCGCTCATAAAAATGTATATTTTCTCGTGCGACTCTGTACAAGGTACTGTACCTCGTTGCGATGACCGAGACATAAGAAGCAGTGCTAGCTTTAGGGTGTTATCCATTACAAATCGTGATTTGACCTGATCGTTCATTAAAGGGTGAGTTGGTGAATTATGCAGAAAAGCTAGAAGTCGGATAACCCCAGTCTCAAAACGGCAATTTTCCTTTGGAGTCTTACCGCTAAATTCAAACAAAGTATACGGGTAATTAATTAGATGTATCTATATGCAAAGTTCAGTATTTTGAAAACAAAGCAATTAATACTGCAATCTAGGCGCTAGAGGCCCCAGAGACTGAGAGGGATCGGCTGGAAGGCTCGTGTAGTTGGTCGATCAATCCCGAGGGGAAACCTGGCTCAATACCCAACAAGACTCGAGCTAAGGCATCCGGAGACAGGTCGCAAATGTGGACAAGAAATCACGCCCAAGAATGTAACTTCCCTTAAATTCGCACTCAAATGGGACCGTAAGAGTTGGATGATGCGGAAACCCACTGACCGAAAAGCCTAACAGTGCAATGAGAAGTACGACACTGTGGGTTCTGATAGTTTTAAATCTTTAAAGGTGAGCGGTAACTGACCCTTTGTTTTTGGTTATTCACCCGAAAGGTACCTAGATCAGATACAAAGTGACGCAGCCGGTGATTGGTCACTAAAGTGGACGAACAGAGTGTGTACACACTGCTGGGGGTGGGCTATACGCTACACTTACCAAAGACGATTTAGTTCACGGAACCCGGTCCCATAAATGGATCGGCTACTTGGTTTTTGCCAGCTAGCTAGTTCCTTAGGTAGGTAGTTTTTGCCAGATAGCTTGTTCCTTAGGTAGGTATTCCGGTAGAAATGGAAAAGATGCTCGAGAGGTCAAGTGACAAGGCAATGTATAACACTTTAAAAGAAATTTTGAGCTTGAGACGACATGAGGTGCGGCTGTAAGAGACACTTTATTGTCGCAGTTCTTGTGTGCGGCGAAGCTCATGTTTATGCAGTACGTCCACAGCTAGTGATGAAAAGTAAGACTGCAGACCTACCTTGAAGTTTGTTCCATCATAAATATCGTATATATTTAGCTGGTCATGTGTTATTATGAAACCATTATGTTCAAATCTGAACATCATCTAACGTAAGAATGAGCAAAAAAAATTGTGAATGTATACGCACACGCAAGGGGTTACTGCTTTAGCAAGTTACTTACTAACAAATATCGTGTCGACTGTACCAAAAGAACGACACCACGCTCGCAAGGCACTAACGGTCGATGTGCCTTTCTTAGTAACTTACATACTTTAACATTTCTGAGTAAATAAAAATTTTGCAGACGTAGCAATCAATTTCTATAAACTACTTGTACTATATAGCATTAAAATCACTACATTAAAATCACTTACGGCAGACAAAGTGACTGTAGACTGTATGAGCACCGCGTGAGTAAATGAGGAATTTACTGACATGTTTTTGCCTGACACAACTTCATGCTGTCGCCTATTCGTCACGTTCCGAGTCCGTCCTCACAGCTGGTAAGTCTCTGGTAATGGAGTACATAAGGGATAAGGGGAGTTTTACTGGCAGCAGTTACGGGAGTCAGTTCCTATTGTACGGTAAAGCCAGCGTCAAGTGGGCGCAGCGTCAGATCGTGACCAAACCTTGTCGCGCGGGCCCATCCACTCTATCGCAAACTAGCGCACTACTACGAGAGACCAAAGGAGACCGTCGTCCGGTGTCACCGCTCCTTCTCTTCGTCTTATTAATACTCAACACGCTCGCATTTCGAAGTGGTGATCGAACGAACAAGATTCTTGGCTTTTCCTTTGCTACTTTCTAGAGCATCATGGTGCGTCGCACGGAAGAACTACAGGAATGGATCTGTAGCGTTACGGCGGCATCGAACGATCATGGCGAGCACCTTTCGGACATGCTGCGTGACGGTCAGTTACTGTGTCAGTTAGCGAATGGGATCGATCCGAAAGCCAATCTCAAGGTAAATAAACTGAACACGGTGTTTCATTCGAAGGCCAATACGCGCCTTTTTGTTGACTGGTGCAAGAAAAAAGGTCTGAAAGACGGCGAACTCTTTCTGCCCGACGATTTGCTGGACACGGATGCCAATTTCGACAGTGTTCTCGAGACCCTTTCCATTCTCTTTGACAGGTTCGGTACGATCGGTTACTCGGGTGAGTACGAAGAAGACCCGGTTTCAGATGAAGAATCCATGACATCCACTGGCAGCTCCCGAGCTAATTCACCCGTGAAGAAGACGACTAACAGCAAACTTAGTAACTTTATGAAAGGTGGGTTCTTATCGAGAAAGAAAAAAATAGACGTTGACGAATTATCAGACCAAACGCCACCGTCATCGCCTACGCCACTGTCACCACAGAATGGAGGAGGTTTGATGTCGCCAGCAGGCACCCCGCCTTTATCAAGAAATGACAGCGGAGCAGCTAATGCCAATCGATTGAACGCTTTCTTGAACAAAGTGCCAGCGGCGCACGGATCCCCTATGATGCGCGTTGATCATTCACTAGAGCCTTCAAAATTAGCTGGTACAGCAAAAGAAGCATTTTACCCGAAGTCACCAAAGTCGCCACCGCCGAGAGGTAGCAAGCTGAACACTTTTATGAATCAGCAACCGTCCACTTCATCTGCTTCATTAAAACCCCGTTCTCAGAGCAAGCTGTCTGCTTTCTTAACAAATACTACCGCAAAGCCTTCGCCAACGCAGTCGGCGAACAATTTGTCAAAAGGCGCTAGGGCGCGACCGACTCCCACAACATCACGAAATGAACGTACGTCTGCCACACCGGCATCGTTCCAGCCGCGGCGTATGATTCGACGGTCTACAGGTTGTGGCAACTACGTTCGAAAGCGTCAGACGTATTGGGTGCCCCCGAAGCGCCGTCGTAACAACTTCAGTTTGGAGAAGAAACGCAAAGCTTTTATGCGTGAACAGCTCGAAATTAAAGAAGAACAGCTGCGTCAACAGGCTGCCGGTGCTAGCAACAAGCAGAATTTGATTGTCCCAGGCGTGCAGTGCTACATTCCTGACAAAGACGAAGTGTGGCTACTTTCGGAGATTGTTGATTATAACGATCGCCGGAAAGAGGTTACGATTACGGCTTTTTTCGACTCTGGTGATTCTGAACAGCGCGTTGTGGATTTAAAGAACCCAGACATTCTTCGTGCCGTTGCTGGACCGACAGCTACTGAGGTAGAGTCACTTCCCGTTGCAATTCTTCACGATAATCCCGAGGGTGTAGAAGACATGCGTCTACTTCGATACTTGAACGAGCCTTCAATTCTTTTTAACTTGAAGCAGCGATTCAATGCTTCCAAGCCTTACACGTACACAAATGAGATTGTGATTGCAGTGAATCCGTATAAGTGGATTGATAACCTCTACGGTGATCGCTTGCACGAGCAGTATCTGAAAAAGCCGCGGGACACGCTGCCTCCTCACGTGTATTCGACGTCGACAGCAGCTTACAAGCATATGAAGGTTAATGCAATGAACCAGAGTATTTTGGTTAGCGGCGAGTCTGGTGCTGGTAAGACGGAAACGACGAAAATTGTAATGAATCACTTGGCTAGTGTGGCAGGTGGTCGGAAGGACAAAACGATTGCCAAGGTTATCGATGTCAACCCGCTTCTAGAGTCGTTTGGAAATGCAAAGACGACACGAAATGACAACAGTTCTCGATTCGGTAAGTTCACGCAACTGCAGTTTGATAGTCACGGAAAACTTATCGGTGCCAAGTGCGAGACTTATCTGCTGGAGAAATCGCGTGTGGTTTCCATTGCTGAGGGTGAGCGCAATTATCATATATTCTATCAGCTTTTGGCTGGTCTGTCCGCTAAGGATCGCAAAGATTATGGTTTGGATCCCGACTGTCAATATCAATACGCCGGCGCTCTTTCGGAAATGCAGATTCCAGGGCTAGATGATGCAAAGTGGTTTGCAGGCACGCAGAAGTCGCTGTCCATTATCGGGCTGGATGGAAGTGCACAGAAAACGCTGTTTAAGATTTTGGCTGGCGTCTTGCTGCTTGGTGAAGTCATGTTTGACAAGAAAGGTGAGAGTGGATCGCGCATCTCAAGCGGCTCCGCGCTGTCACAAGCTGCCAAGATGTTTGGTTTAGCCACGACAAGTATTGAAGAAGCGCTGTGTAATCGCACAGTCATTACTCGCAACGATAGTGTAACGGTGCCTCTGGCTCCTATTGAAGCAGCTGAGAATCGTGATGCATTGGCTAAGACCATTTATTCCAAGATGTTTGACTGGATGGTGATGAGAATCAATGCTGCTATCAGCACGAACGAAAGTCGCATCAAGGGCCAGATCGGTGTATTAGATATTTTTGGATTTGAGGACTTTGTTCACAACGGGTTCGAGCAATTTTGCATTAATTACGCAAACGAGAAACTACAGCAGAAATTCACCACTGACGTGTTTAAAACTGTTGAAGATGAGTACGTTCGTGAAGGCTTGCAGTGGGATCACATCAAGTACCAGGATAATCAGGGTATTGTGGAGGTTATTGAGGGAAAAATGGGAATCATTGCTTTGATGAATGACCACCTTCGTCAGCCTCGAGACACGGAAGAGGCTCTTGTGAACAAGATTCGGACAAATCACCAGACAAAGAAGAGCGGTGGAAAAAACGAAAATATTGACTTTCCCAAGGTGAAGCGCACGCAATTCATCATCAATCACTACGCTGGTTCTGTTACGTATGAGACGGTGGGGTTCATGGAGAAACATCGCGACACACTGCAGAAAGATTTGCTCGACTTGATCCAACTCAGTAGTATGCCACTGCTTCCGCAACTCTTTGAAGAGCCCGAGGTAGTAGTAGAAGAAAATAACGGACGCAACAAAAAAGGCCCAAAGAGTCTTGGCTCTCAGTTTAAAACATCACTGGCGCAGTTGATGGACAACATCAAGACGACCAACTCGCACTATGTGCGTTGCATTAAGCCCAATTCGATCAAGAGTCCAACAGAGTTTAACAAGCGCATGATCGTAGAGCAGTTGCGCTCGGCCGGTGTGATCGAAGCCATTCGAATCACGCGCTCTGGTTATCCGAGTCGTCTTACCCCTAATGAGCTAGCGACGCGTTATGCAATCATGTTTCCGCCGTCCATGCACAGCAAAGATGTCCGCCGTACTTGCAGTGTGTTTATGAGCTCGATCGGTCGGAAATCGCCGCTAGAGTACCAGATGGGTAAATCGTTGATTTATTTTAAAAACGGTGTCATGGAGGAGCTAGAGGCAATGAAATCGGATTTTATGTACTACGAAGCGCGCACTATTCAACGGATTGCTTTTGGGTTCTTAGAGCGCCGTCGTTTGCGCAACAAGATTAGTGCCGCAATTGTATTGCAGTCATATGCGCGTATGTCATTGGACTTTAAGGAGTATCATTTCCAACGCCGTGCGATTAGAAAGATTCAGCGTTGTTGGAAAAGGTACAAGTTAATTCCTATTGAGTACGAATACGACGACTACCAAAGTGAAGGGTACCATGACGAAGGTGAGTGGAAACACGGCGAAGACGACTCTGACTTGGAGGATGATTTCAACAACGACCCAACTTCGATTCACGGAGGACGCAACAGATCGGTCGCGAACCGCATGGAGTCATTCCGTGTGGCCCATTCGGGTCGCCGTGGCAGTGTAAAGCGATTGAATGAGCTGTCAGCTCGCGCGAAAAGCTTCATGAAGCCACGAAGTGGCAGTGGCAGCACTGCGAGCTCGAGTGGAATTTCATTGGAAGATGAGAACTCCATGCTCAAAATTGAAAATCGCAATCTGAAATACGATTTGGAATTGATGCGTGAACAGTGCATTGAATTGCAAGCTATCATTCTCGAGATCAACAAAAGCCGCAAGAGATAGAACAATGTGCTGTTTGAAGCAGCATTTCTTCTATTCGATTTCCTTGATGCCTCGGCCAGGGCCGATCAAAGCTTATAGTAAACACCGCAAGGCGTATGACAATTTTTTTCAATCTGTGATAGTAATATACTTAACTGGCATAAATTTCACGTCTTACATCCACACTATACACAATTACCGATAGTATTTTTAAAAATATCATTTCTGTAAGGTCTCGGCGTGGGAGAGTAAGATTGACACCCGGCTACTCATTGTAACATGAGTGGCTTTTGGCCGTTGGACTTTTGTTGCCAGCCGTATTGTGACAGGGTTGAAAGAGAGTGTGCACCATTGCCGAAAAGTCATTATAAATGGCAATACTGATGCCTGATATTAATCTCCGTCGCGCCAAGCGCCATCTTAAGGTTTGTAAGTTAAAAAGTTTTTCATGTTGTAAAGATCATAACTATGTTATCATTGCCTTGATTGGCATGTTGTCGCCCGTAGCGATACTGGCGCGAATTGCTTGAAGGAGGCCAAGCAGAAGAGCGCAAAAGCTTTATATTTTGCATCAAATCCGTTCCGCAGGCTAAGATCAGTCGAGCTGAGCGGCTAAAGAACGGTGACAACGCTACCGAAATAAGCATTGTAGAAGTCGCACCATCGCTTTTTGAAAATCAACAACTTGTTTCAGAGTTCGAAGTCATTACTGCTCGTGTCAAAGAAGGTTGCCGTGGTAGCGGACCTAATTTTGGAACTTTATCGACGCAAAGCAGCCAAAAGGCGGAGTTTGAAGCTCTTACCGGTATCAAAACACGAAAAATGAAGCTACATGAGAGTCTGAATCAGAAACCTGTTCGTGCTGATGTCACTGCACGCACTGAATTGGAGTCATTTTTCCGTTCGCGAAAAACCAAAGACTGCCGCTCGAGCTATTACTATCTGCTGGAAAATGTGCCGACGTCCAGGTACATTTCATGGGCTCGAGGTCAGAGAGTCAGCTTGTAGAGATCATGGCTTTTCTTCTTTACTCTTACATTTTTTTTGCAAATTGCGACAGGCTCAACGCTGGGCTGCATATTGCAGCAAATTCATTGCAACGATGGCGATATCAGCGAGCTCAATTTTTCCTCTCTTGCGCAACGCAACAAACGTCTAGAATCCGAAGGGTGTGATCTTGTAGCACGTTCGCTGTCGCCTAACCACACTGTTCGCAAGGTTATAATGCAAAATCATTTCATTGGTGACAACGGGGCCGAAGCTCTTTCAAAGATGCTGTGTGTAAACACGACCGTCGAGTATTTAGATTTATCTGGCAACAATATCGGTGATCGAGGAGTTGAAGCATTGGCTCAAGCGCTGTATGGACATGACTCACTAAGATGTTTGCGCCTTGACGGAAACTTGATGACAGATCGTGGTGCTGCAGCTCTAGCTCAAGCCGCTCGTTGCAATCGTACTCTCAAATCGCTGCAACTGAGTCACAACAAGATCACAAAGTTGGGAGGTCAGGCGCTTCTTGACGCTTTAAATGTGAACATGCATCTGGAGACGATTAATTTGAATGGCAGCGATGTGCCACCATTTGTTGTAAGTCAGCTTGCTGCGGCACTTGCTCGTAATCGTGCTGAGTCTTTGATGCTTGAGTCTCATGCTGCGGAGGAAAAGGCCGTGAAAATTGTGCGCAGAGCCAGTGGCTTGTACACCGAAGATAGCGATATTGAGAAAGGAGAAGGGCATTTTGAAGAGGGTTGGGTTGAAGATGACAGCGAAAGCGTCTCAAGTGGCTTTCTTAGTTGTTCTGGTATCACGGATGTTCCATTAAGTAGTAGCGGTTTATGGATTTAAAGTTTCCGAATGAATGCTCATAGCGCTGCTTGGTGGAAGTCTCTGCTATCAGATAACTTTATCATCAGAGAACTTAACGTGCGTGTACCTCGAGGTATTTGATCAATGTAAAGTTCTACCAGCCCTTAAAAATCGGCACCCCCTTTTGCAAATCGAAGTGATCAACAGAAAAAACTGCTTATGTTGTCAACGTCATCACTGTCCAATATTTCGCGGCACTCAAGATCTGCCAGCTTTACTTCCATTCCGTCAAACCGATACTCTTGCGGTTTACCACAAATTTCTTTTGAAGCTGTCTCTGTGTATTGCAAGCCCCATATCTCTTGACAATCTTCCTGCCGCTGTATGCCAGGCATCCAGTCAATTTTATTCTCAGCCGGTAGTTCATCACACAATCCTAGGTGCTTAAATGATTCTTCGTCCCACTTGTTCCTTTCTTTCGGCATCCTCCCAAGGGGTGAATAAAACTTATGGTCACGACGTGATGGTTGTTTTGCTGGTCGGAGTATAACACGGAGATCGGATGGCAACAACGAGTCCGTAACGCTTCGAAAGCTGGCTGGGTCGTCTTTCATCGACGAATGTGTCATTCTGCTAGTGTCACACGTATGGAGGGGTATTGGCGAGAACACCGCCAAATTTGCTAAAGCCAAATCATCATGCAGGCTTTGCCAGTAATCCAATGAAGGGGAATTCCAATGATACACCAAGCCTTCCGCGTTTGGACTCTCAAGGTCGCTAAAGCATGCGACCATGTCTTTTGACATTGAGTCACATTCTATTTCGGCGTTCCAGCGCTTCACCGAGTCAATGGTGGCAAACAAAATTCTTGGATTCGTAAAAATATCGTAGTTGAATCGAACATATTTGCGTAGACCTCTGTCCATAGATTCAGAAGAAGGCACAGGAGAAGTGTCCACCATGTTGCAGCTCACCAGCACAGAAACCACATCATACACGCGGCGATGTACATCGCGGTAAGGTATCTCTGTCGATAAATTCGGTGCCAAACTACCGATAAGCGTTTTGGCTTCGACAAGACGAGCACTTATGGCAGGCAACCCCACTCCAGTTTTGTAGTCTTGTTGAAACAGCAAGCCCAAGAAACAGACTGTCATTGTCACCAAACACGGCCACTTGTCAGCAGCTGCCTGATTCTCAAAAGCTCTCACGAGAGCGCTGTCTTCTTCCACGATGTTGCCACTACGCAAACGATGAGACTGTTTAAAATCCGCCATCACTTGAGATGATCTGTTCTTCATCTCTGCCAGATGCTGTACCACCGACTTTTTCCCATAGTACAAAAAGTATCCTCCGTTGGTCTTTCGTCTCTCGTCGTACCGAACCCGCTTGATCACACCAATTCCTGTAGTTGTACAAGTTCATATATTTGTTCCGATACATCAACAGCTACTCTTTTAAGTACCTTCCAGCACGTGAAGCACGTCGTAGATGCGTCTCTTCCTCGGGACTACGCAGTGAACATGAAAATGAACACCACTTTGGAATCAGCAGAACGAAATTTGCACATCCTACCCTTCATCCTGTATATTTCGCTGGACGGAACAAAGATAGGAAAAACCGGACCTGAGGAGGAGCCCTGCAAAGTCTCGTGCTCTGTGAAGAAGTACAGCACGATCCGCGTTCTAGCATGTACCACCTTTCCACGTCACTAGAAACTCTGGTCTGACAATCCTAGCGTACGTACATTTCCCCCAGACTCTTAGCTGCGGCAAACTGCTCTTGAATGCCGCTCCAAGTGGTTGCTGACAGGCTGTTCCCACGTCGTGTGGATGTCGGACTGACACGACGCAAGCGTGGCTGGCGCTTGCGTCGCTTCACAGGTCGCTCGACCTTGACAGTTATCACTGGAGCAACGTCTTTAGCGGAGGAGAAGTGCAGCTTGCGTCTGCGAGCGTGTCCGGTCTTCATCGGTTTGCCTTTTAAGTGGCAAATTCAAAAGTAGGTGATCTTGTCCGCACTTGCAGTGACCATCACTCAAAGTGTCATGCAGTAGACGACCTGCGGTTTTTGAGCGGAACACCAATTACATCTATAGTCCACCCATCACCCTCGTGGTAGGGTCAATTATGCGACAGGTACATGTTCAGGAAATTGACGCTGATGCAAAAGATCGCCACCATGGAACCAAAACCAAAAGTTGGCGACATGTGGAAAAGTGCGAGCCTAGCACTTCTCGTCGTGACCTTGTCTGAACTGTCAATGATTACTGAATCTACTATGCCAATCAGAGCTAGGTACGCCAAGTGCAGTTATGTCCTTCAAAGGTATTGGATATACCTTTTCCGATGAGGAGAGGGCAGAAAGTTATATATGGTAGTGAATAAAAAATAGAGCATTAGAGAAAAAGCTGTCCAAACTCACGACGCCTATTAGGCGTTTGATCGTCGTTAAGTAAAGTCCGTCTCGCGCGTTGTTGTCCCGTTGTCTAAAGCTGATTGGCCCGCTCAATTCCTGTCAGGAATTGTGTCGGAAACTCTTGAGGCGCCGGCGTTTTGATGGAAGTACAAAAATTGAAAAGTGAGAGTAAAAGTAGGAATCGTTTAATACCGTGTACGAGAGTCCTGCAATGAGTTTTGTGTTTCAACCTAAAGTTGCCTAGACAGAGCGAACCGGCTTCGCCCATCCACTCTCACCACCACTACTCGATTCCCATACATACCCAGACCCCAGCACGCAAATAAATGTGACTGACAATTAAGGTCATGAACCAATTGCCATGGCAAACGCTGCAATTCGAACGCAAGAATAGCAGGTCGTGGACGACACGCGCTCTGAATTTAGCAGTGCTGAATGTCCAGGATGTAAATCTTTTTTTAGCGAAATTGTCCACAGGATACGCTTAAAGGTGATGAGCGAGGTGCTGTTTGCCAGCTTATAGACTACGGTCTGTTCACTATTATGTCGCATATGACCCGCTGTAATGTCGACGATGGATTCGTACAACCTTGTGCAGCGCTAGCTGCTTAAACCAATCCGATGACCGCGATGTCGACTGACTGGAACACTTCGAGGTGGCGAACTAACTTTTGTGAGCAATATCTTGATCATTTTAGTCAGCAAGTAATTGTTCGGCTTAAGCAGATCGACAGTCGACATCGCGTAGAAAACTGTTCACGCAAAGGAGCAGCAAAATACAATTGGATTTTCTCGGCTTAGGCGTTTTGGTGAGCTCAGACTGCAAGTTGGACCGCTGC
Organism: Plasmopara muralis; assembly: GCA_003676415.1. Taxonomy (NCBI): domain Eukaryota; phylum Oomycota; class Peronosporomycetes; order Peronosporales; family Peronosporaceae; genus Plasmopara; species Plasmopara muralis. The sequence goes on along the minus strand of RCHQ01000066.1, from coordinate 12,539 downwards.
AAGACTTTGACGAGCTTGTTGGTCTATTAGATCGATTTAAACAGAGTGTTCATGTCAAAAGGGCCTTTCAACCAGTTAAACGGTGATTCTTTGACGGCTCAGTCGTTTAATTATGAATGGTGGCTAGTCCGTGGTCAATACCGACGAAATCGGTGAGCACGGACGGAGTGATCCTCGATTTGCAGCATTTTGACCGGCTATCCAAGATCACAACGACCTGGTCTTAATCATTTGGCGACCTGTGAAAAAACTTTCTGTTGTCGTCGAGCGCTGTCTTAACCACCACGGCGTGTGGCTCGCGTCTTGACTAGTCTGACATGCCTCATGCAAGTGCGCAGCGTAAAGTCGTCGCCGATGCAGTGCACCATGATGGACATGTAAGACGTCTTCTCGACTGCGTACACCTATAGGCGGACAGTGCGCACCACGCCGAGACCCGAAGACAGTTTTCTGTCCTACGCGACCGACAACGCCTCACCGTGATAGCAGATTGTTGACCTTGATACGACTAGCAGTCGCCGCTCTAAAGTCGAGAGAGGCCGGTATCAGATTCTTCCTGCCTTTGCCGATGACCGCCCCGAGCGCACATATGTCGGTTGCGCAGAAGTCGGCTTAAGCGGTCGTCATTTCAACATTTGCGGTTGGCTAGCCCTTTTCGACCCACAGTGCAGTCTTTCGCTGTCACTTTGGACTTGCACTCGTACACGACGAAGGTGATGATGCCGGTGGTCTGTCCAATACGGTGTTGTGGACTATGCCGAACTCACATGTCAAATAGCCGACTTCCCATCTTTGTTATCACAAATTGCGAACTCGTTCGCAATCTTGACGACCTGGTTCTTGCGCTCAATGTCTGTTGCAACGACATGACTAATGCAGACAATATGGTCGTTTTCCTGCCGCCAGGCTTAACTTCGTAGTCTGCACTTTTAGCAAGCTTTAATCTGACCTTCATCTAGATAAAAAAAAAGTTTTTAGCTAATAAATGTATATATTTATAAGAGACTTGAGGCATTGGCAGTAATACAAAGCGGTACCCATTCATACCCGCGTACAGGTTTTCTCCCGTTTAAGTGATTACTGGGAAGGTGCTCAGTGCAAGACTATAGGAACATCTGGTGTCATTAAATAATGCACTATCTGCAATACCGACGTGAATCTTATCAAGCTTGGACACATCGATCAAAAAATATTGGTCAGCTGTATCGAGTGCGATACCACATGTCGGTCGAAATATTTTGCAACAAGATATTGCTTGAGTTCAGCTCAGAAAGGTTGGTGATAAGCATTTATAAGGATAGAAAATTTATCTACGCTTCAATGACCGTCTGTATCTTTAATTGCTACGCTAAACGCAACGAGACGGAGATTCTAGGTGGAAAGCTGTGCAAAAAGCTTATTGGATACGATGCTTATTTATGCGTTATCCGTTTTTTTATGACAAAAATTCTGTAAGTTCGACAGCGTGCTCTCGCAGTAGCCAGACGAGCTCAAAGACGGCAAGCCTCTTCAGCATAAGTCTTCGCCTTGCGTACGCATTGTAAGGGGGCTTTCAGCAAGTCGCTCGGTAGTTCCGCATTGTATTGGCGCTATGAAGACGTAATAACTAGCTAAAACGTTTACATAGCATGTACAGCATTAATGAATACAAATGTTCCAAGCGAAAATCGATTCCCTAAACGTTCGGCGTACACTGCGCAAATTGTTATCGGAGTTGTGATTTACTACCATCGTCGAATGATATTCGCTGTGCACATTTCCAGGTTATTGCCATGTATCTAAAATACTCGTCCAAATTTAGATCCCCAAAATTGGCTCTTTGTTTGCGTCAATGGACTTTGGCAGTCCATATTGTCCAATAAAACAGCTGCACTGCTTTTGATACCAACGACCGTGTACGGCATGGCAGCTTAGTGGGCCGTGAGCACCAGTGTACCTACCAAGTCTTTATATGACCCAAACACGAAGCACATACTGATGGAATATCAACAGCACAAACTCAGGCAAGCACGCCAATGGTGTGGCTGAACTTTAATGCTTTTTGTGTTGGCAGTTTTGCATGTGCGGGCTTATGTGCAGCCTAGTCAAAACAACTTGTGTCTCTAAAACTGGATATATACTACTTCTTTCGAGAAAAAAGGACCTTCAAGCATTGTATCGATGGCCTTATAATGAGTACAATATTAAAAATATGTGACCACTACACGCTTTGGGTCACGCAAATCAAAACTGGAATATATTAGCTCGACCTACACTGAAAGATCATCAAGCCTCGAACTTAGCCGTTCCGACATTTCAGTTATTAGAGTCTTAAAGCTCTTTGATTTTCGAAATATTTAGCGGCGTTTTGCACAAGTCATCGCACGCGTACGTGCTGCAGCGGAGCCGACGAGGTTACGGCTATGACACAAAATAGCTCAAACTTTGGGTGACGTAATGATGCATCAGCCAACCCATTCTCATCTCCTTTCGTCAATATACTTGAAGCTGTTTTTCGTAGAAAAAGAGCTGCATTGCCGATTGTTCGAGAGATGAGATGACTGAGTTGCAGTGCGTAGTCACTTACAATTTACAAATCGCAAATAGCTAAGAGCATAGCAAGTAAGACCAATCAGCATGATAATTTTTTTGTCGCAAAAAGTCATTGTCATGAACAAACTAGCTCGAATATTTAGCGTTGGGGTGCAGAGACTTGAACGCTATCATTTGATTTCATATCTGGCATTACTTTGTAGCGGTGCAGTGTCAGCATTAAAACATGACGCACGATAAGCTTTTTCTATCCGGCAAGGACAGGACCAGCGGCTGTAACAAGCTTTTCTTGGCTTTGACAAACGTCTTTTGGAATTAAATATAACAAACTCTTCAGCCTTTTTAAGAAGAATGTACAGTAATCCAGCCACTTTTGTAAAGTTTTAAAGTAAGTAGTTGGTCAATCCAAGTACTTTTTGAAGTCCTTTTGGTTCAGTATAACGTGTCAGCCCGCAATAAATCACTAAAAGTCAGCTATCATCATCACAAGAATCAGATGTGGTCACAGGAGGCCTAAATACGTCTTATAGCTATAGGAATCTTCTGATGGGTCATATATATTAGGCGGTGGCGGAGTCACCCGCATTATTTATAACGTTGTCAAATGCTGATGCTATGCTTCGGCCAAAACCTGCTTGATGCGCATGAAGTATATATGATACGTAGGGAAGGAGAAAAATATGTTTTGGATCGAAGTGGTCAAAAATTACATGGTGTCAGCATCTTTAAAGACGTAAATACGATGAATAGCTTTGGCAACCTTAAGACTTGGTGGAGCAGCACGAAAAAGGACGATAACGCTCAATACTTCGACTCAGGCGGCTTCTCGTTTCTGGATAAGAACAAGCATGAGCAGATGCACAGCCTTACCTCGCTCAGCTATAATCACATTTTACGATTGGATTTCTTGCAATCTGCGACAGTTAAAAGGTTTGATAAATCCTATTTAGGAGTTACAAGCTTTGCAGACTGAGCTGACTTGCTACCCCTCACAGAAGGGGGAGGGCACTTGCTGTCTTTATAAACGAGCGGCGCTCGTGTCTGCTCGAATGGCGGTACTTCGTCTTTTTACGAACCCCTTTGCGAAGCGTCAGAGCTCACTAGACGGTCTGCTCTTTTGAACCTCAGCTTTTCTAAATAGTAGGCTGTAGCCTTTGAGCTGCGGAGCAGCGTCTGGTCATCCGCTTCTGCGTTAATTGTGATGATACCTGCCATTTGCTATTAAGTGGCTCACTATCACAACGTGCTATAGGCTCAATACCCCCAAAACCTACTATTAATCAATCGACCTACTAGCAGGATCACCCAGTTGAGGTAGGGCGACCGGCTGACGAGAAAGTAGGCTTTGTTGGGCTTAAGGCAAGAATGGAAGGTCAGTAGGGCTTAGCACCAATTGACTTTGCGTTTTGTTGAAGGTACAAGTCCAATTGAAACAACCATTAAGGGTGTTATTGAGATGTGATTTTTTTTACTCAAGGGAACGACAAGTTTCCTATGACACTCCACCGAAGAAGATGGTTGGCCAAGGAATCAGGCTCAGCGAGCATATCAATCTGACGTTGGCACCGCTTCCTAAGCGACCGAAATATACTCCTCATGTTGCTCAGCCATCAACGTGCTGCTCAACGTGCTTCAAAATGACCTTAATCATGACTTAGGTTGAAACTAATTATGCCGCTTACAACACGCGGCGGGTGCAGTATTCGACGAACATCGTTTAGTTAATGACAAATGTAGTGATAGAAACTCCCTCATGGTGCATTGATCTAGAGCTAATCGTACTTCGTAGGAAATGCTGCAACTTTGTAGTGTCAAACGTGTCACTTTACGCGTAGTGGAAAAAGATTGCTTACACTCCCTTGACTATAAGCCGAGCTGTCACCCAAGCGAGTTCTGTGTCGTACAAGCACCGCTTAGTAGCTAACATGCCATTTTACACGAAGTGGAAGGACCTCGCCCATACACTTATGAATAAAAGCAGTAATGTCATCATTGGCATCCAGCGAGTGCTTATTCAAATAAGCAAATTATATACCACTCCACGCTTCGAATAATCTCCTTGCTAACATCCTTATAGATTTCTGACGTTTCAACATCCGACGCATTATGTAATGTCCATGCCGATAGCGCTTTCCTTCCATGCACAGATGAGTATATTACATAACAGAGCCCTACAAGGGCAAAACGAGTGGCTCCAAGGCTTCGAACATACATCCACGAGGGGTTTGTGGTAATTTCAAAACGCCGTGCCTAATACGAGGTCATACTTCGAGATCAGATACAAAGCCGGACAGCGTTTGACGCTATCATTGCCTAAACATCACTATACAAGAAGGGTGCAGTTTTGTCGACGCATTTTGGGTTGCCGATTTTCTTTTGAGCAGCACTGGTAAGGAACATCATTTGATGCATATCATGCAAGATATGGCTGGGTAAAGACAGCGGGAGCGAGGGTATTAAAACTGATGTAATTGGCGCTTAAACTACTTGAAACGCTCAACATGGCCCGCGTTTGCCGCATGCTTAATATGACATAGTCGAAAGATTGTCTAGGTAACCGGGGCATTTCTATTTTGGTATGCGCGGAGCGACGAATTCCCCGCTGATAAAGAGCTCTGTCCACCGGACGACGTCAATGTCGATATCGATGCGTCAAAATACGACCTATCGCGTAATTAGTGTGGCACCATGAAACTCGTCAAGACCGTCGATCCTGTTAAGAAAAAGCTAAGATGCATGGCGGTTATTGAGTATGCTATTTTCAAACGGTGACGGTAAAAAAAGACATGTGGAAAATAGATCCAGCGTCTGGCTACATTTCCTTTTACAAAAAAGATGAGACTCCATTAATGGTTCTTTGCTCAAGCTTGGCGAGCTGTCATGTCCATAGCAGAGCCTGTAAAAAGCCGAGGTAATGATCATTTGACTTGAAAAAAGTTTAACTTCATATCACTACGGGGTGTGGAGTATTGGAAAAGAGTAAGACAGCACTCAGTGCACGGAGTGGGTCGTCAAGTTTTGAAGGGCTTTTCGGATCTGTATTGGCCTTAGGTGTAAGATTACTAGGTGTTGATCTCACGATACCCGACTCCACCTTTACAGCCTGAAAGAGGAAGCATTTGTTGAAGCCAACTACTGTGCGACCAAATAATAATAAAAAAGAAATCAAAGTGACGTCATTGCCGCTTTTTTTGTACAAAGCACGAAAGAATACTTTGATGGATGGAAAGAATTTCTACTTTACGCCAATATTCTGTATTGGAAGGCCGATTGGCAAGTATCCCATTATACACAGTCCAATGAGCTACCGTAGTCACAATCCCGGACCATGTCTGGCTTCAAGAGCTAGTACTAGTCTTGAACCATTTCAAAATACAGCATTTTTACTTTAAAATTAAAATATCTACTCTTATTAATAAACTCGTCTAAGGCAAATAAACAAAAAAAAAGCATGATACGTCCGGCTAATATGCATTGCGTGAGATTCACTGAACCTTGAGAATCTTTTTCTGTTGGCTTCTTAAGAAAAGCAGTGCTTTCTGATTGATGTTAAAAATGTCATATCGCTTATGTCACTTTATATGTGATGCGTATCACGCGCTTAATTTGCGCTTCATCCACTTACCGATATGCTTTCATCAGTGCTGTTTTCGCTGTCTGAATATGACGTAATCAATGGCAGGACGGCTACAAACAGGCGGTCAGATAGAATGAGTCAATCGTGTGCTAAGTGACATCTTTGCACTCGGACGCAACAAATAGGTTGTGAATGGAGAAGTTTATTCTCAAAAATGCGTTTACTGCATATGCAGGCTCTCCACATTTTTATTACAATGGTTCAAATTCCAAGGAGACCGTAGACTTCTAGAGAGTAGGGCAGTCAAGGAGCGACTCTTGTATGGCAGCCTTTGTAAGTTGTGGCCCTTCATATGACTCTATGATATATAGACCAGATTTTCGTGATCTCAAAAGCCGAGCTACCGCCTTCCATTGTAAAATAGAGGATTGAACTGCGTCAAAATGTCGAGAGAGTGTACGAGCTGAAGCCTTAAAGTCTTGGATACCCGTTTTCGCAGCATTATGATTAACATGATCATTTCTATGAGCCCTATCTGCCGCTGTAGTCTTAGCGGTACCCGCCTTACTTATATGTGCGAGAGAAACGTCAGAAAAGAAGATAGGGCTCTCGTGCAGCTCAAGGAGTAAAAATATAATCTTTTTTGAGACGACTCTTACTGTTCTCAAAAGACCTACTTGAGTAATGCCAAGTGCATTGACGTTAGCGCACAATTGTTATTGTTCTTATAAGCTGGTGTAAAGTCGAGGCGTCAATGGCCAGTTCCAGTGCTTCTTGACCATCAAGGCTAGTTGTACTTCCATGTAGAGCTTATTGTAGAGCAGGAGAGTCTATATGTGTCATCAGCTCCTGCATTAAATATCAAGCATTACATGTTGTATAAGATAAAGCCACAGCTACACTTGAAATTCGTTTGCAGGCTCCAGAGAGGCGACCGACCTCATGTTTGGGCTCGAAACTCTATTCAGGTGCTTGTTTAATCATGATGCCAAAGTTGCGACCTATCGTGCAAGTTGTTTTTGACCACAAAGCAAGCATATTGTATCGTGTAGCTTACGGAAATTTTTTTTAGGGATGTTTTGCAGAGAGTCTGTAAAAGGGCATGCTTCTCTGAAATTGGTTCTCAAATCTACCTTCATCAGGGCCGATACTTAAGGGTACCCCGAGATCAGATGCGACGCAACCTTATCGTCGAACTCACCGTGCCGATTCCCACAGGATCGTAGTGTTATAAGCATGCGTCGTGGTGCAGAAAGAAATACATTTCCTTTTTTTGTGAATGCCCGCGAGGATGGGTTGTCGGGGATTGTTCGTGGCGCACAAAGTAGATGAGCGTTTTGATCGACACCTCAGCCCGTTCCAGCGGGATCTTTCTCGTCGAATTCCTACCGTTTGTCGACTCGGGGCGGCTCCAGGCGGTGAGCAGTTAGCACAGCTCATCTTAGTCAGCATTGGCGGTCGTGAATACAAGCGTCACTTTTAAAGTTCGCCGTGGGCTGTCAAATTTGACTTCAATTTTCCCCGATTAGCTTTCAACATTATTGGCACCGTCAGCGAGGGCATCCAAGGTTGGCTCTTTTTTTTCAAAAACGTCGTTAGCTCTTTCGTCGCAATGGTCGAGGTCGAGTCCTATGCACGGCCAACGATACCGCTGACGGAAATAAAAGCTTTAGAGGCAAACTGTTTGCCAGTTAGGCCCTTTAAAAATAGCTGTCTTGCACATATACCTCAAGGCGCACGTAATCATTCTTAATTTATTTGTCATCCAAAAATGGCGGTGCAGATAACCTCTTTACGCACTGAGTCGGATTTGTTGTGTTCTCTACACAAGCAATGCTTTTGTACGCAAATTAGGTTTTTGGTTTAGAGAATACCTTCTTTTTTACCGATTTGAAAACTATTTACAGCTTAGCCGACTGGCATGTCTTCTTTGGAAACCGAACAGTTTTTTAACTTGAAGATTAGCTGAAATACAGCAAAGTAAAAAGCCCATGCGTTTAACATTACAAAAACGTCAACAACAATAAGGCTGACGGCTATTTGCGCCTAAAACCTAAGCTTACACAAACTTTGCTTGGCGATTTTGATGCCAGATAAATTTTCATTTTTTTGCGATTGAAGAACATATTATTAAGTGAGATTCTTTATGATCAATATTGTTGCTTTGCGTAAGGTGAGAGCCCATCCCAGCAGATATAATTTTCTAGGACTTTTTGGCTTTTACGCCCGCGACGTAAGGCATATCCTACATATTGATCAGTAAGTCTTTTTGCAAGTCATCATGCGACAGCAGGTATTATGCTCGAAGCAGCTAGTGCGTTGGCTAAAGATCTGGCGCTCTTCGAATCAAGGGCGAATTTATAAAAGCATAAAATGTCGTTGTCGACATAAATATTTTCAAGCCAGTGGTTGTCTCGTACACTGCATACTTATCATAACTGACTCACCCTCAAAGAACGATAAATCCAAATCGATGAGTACAACAAATCATAGCTATACGCTAACAATGGTTGTTAGAAGCCCCGTCTCTATACGAATACGGTGCCTGGCAAGAAAAGACGTGCAAGAAAATACACATATTTTTGATAAACGACGACCAGTTTATCCGATCCCAATAAATGCAATCGACTGCATTTATGGACCAATTTGCTTAGTACAGTAAAATAGCCATACGTTCTGTAAAAATACCGACGTGTATGCCGTAATATCGACGCTTCAAAAAATATAAGAAGACCTTACATGCTAAGTCACCTACTTATACAGCTCTTATCATTTATATGCAGTTAAGACCAAAAATTGGAACAAAATACCGCTAATTCGAGCATTAAGTTCCACTAGAAGTAAATAGTTTTCAAGGCCTTTGTCGTCCAAAAAAACACTCGAGTTGGATCTGTCGGATCGTCTAGGGTGTGTATACGCTATAAGGTCACTCATAGTGAGGCGGATCCATTAATTTATTGTTCGGTGTTGTATTGAAGGGTTTAAATGAGCATTCATCGATCTTAGGCAACAATTACATTGTAATGTTGTTACCGCTAACGACGACTCGTTTAATAGAAGCGAAGGCTTCGTCTGCATCTTCGATGCTTTTCGTACATCATGCTTCTGAAACAGATAAGCATAAAGACGACCATTGCTACCACAGATAACCCACTTTCTGTCATTCTGGGATGCGGAAATGTCATTGATTAACTCAGCCTTAAGCTGGAAAGAAAGCTACGTTTTGGTGCTACCTTTAAACCGTGATTGTGCTAAGGCGTCATATTCCCCTTGACACTTTATAAAACATGATGCTATGCTACACTTATCTTCTGATGCTGCTCGATCAACAATATGCATTGATTCGGCTGCTACTGGTGCGATGTTGCTATTTATGATTACGATATTGTTAAATTTACACCGCTGAATGTATGTTGAACAGGCGGATGGCGTCACAGTATTTACAAGTAGTAATTACATATGGTAGCCGTTTATTGGTCTATATCAATATATTCACTTCGGTTTTTGCCACCTTCTCAACAGGTTAACAGCCGCAAACAACAGCCTCGCTTCACCACACCTTCACCGCCATGACTACCAAGCGAACCAAAGTCCTCCTAGGAGGTGGTAATTACTACCATTGAGAGTTCAACATGAGGATGGCCCTCGCAAGAAAAGGGCTTCTAGGGCACATTATGGGCGCGAAGGACGAGAACGAAATAACGGAGACGTGGCTCATGAATGACGCCAAGGCATTGGGTATAATTGCCCAGGGCGTCGAGATTCAACGAGATACCAAATTCGGTCTGCTACTCGTGCCTTGGAGGCATGGGGAACGCTTCGCGACTTCTACAATCGTTCCACCCTACACAACCGTGTCACGATGACACGGCGCCTTCATGAGTTTAAGATGGAGAGTGGCACTCGCATGGTGGAACATCTGGACGCGTTCAATGAGCTGGTCGTGGGACTCCAGACGACGAGAGAGCCAGTGGATGAATCAAGACAGCTAGTGGGGCTTCTGAGCAGCTTGCCGGCGGAATATGAGATAATATCTTCTATCGTGGAGATTGCCAAGTACATTTCTCTAATCGAAGTCAAGTAGAAGCTGTTGAAGGAGTCAGACAAACTACAGAACAAGGAAGCAAGTGAGAAAGCGTTTCGAGCCACAGACAATGATGGACGGATAAGGGCAGACGAGGAAGTGGTCGCAAGAGCCACGCACCACGCAAGGGCGGCGGTTTTCGGGGAAAATACTTCAATTGTGACAAGACTGGCCATATGAAACGGGACTGCCCAGCTGCTGAGAACCGTTCCAGAAACCGTTCTAGCGGTAATGATGCAGTGTTTGCTGTGGGGGATGAGCAATCAGTAAGCTGGCTTGTCGACAGTGGTGCGACGTCACACATGACCTCTCACCGAAGTGACTTGATCGACTTCAAGCAACTTAAAGCCAACGTCAAGGTAACAATTGCAGACGGCAGGAAGTTACGCGTCGAAGGAGCTGGAACGGTGAAGCTTATCGGCTTGGATGGAAGACGCATATCGATGATGGGAGTGCTGCTTATCCCTGGACTTGACAGACGTTTACTGTCGGTGGGAAAGCTTGCCGAACGTGGACTGAGTGTGGAGTTTCAGCGTGCTTCGTGCATCCTTTGGGACAAGAACGAAGCTTTGACAACTGGGACAAGAAATGGGAAAGCTTACAAACTGGATTGTCAGCAAGAAGAGGCACGATCGGTGCAATACTCGGGAGTTGATAGTCAGTGGGAGTTATGGCATGCTCGTGTGGGATATCCAAGCGATACCGTTTTAGTGAAGACTATGCGATCCACAGAAGGTATTCCTGCGCTAAAACAAGGTATCAAGACCCTGTGTGGTGGATGCATGAAGGGCAAGCAGACGATCGAAGCCTTTCCAGGACGCTCCATGACAAAGACATCACGTGTACTGGAATTAGTTCACACAGACGTGATGGGACCCATGAAGACACTTTCGAAAGGAGGTGCTAAATACATTTTGACTTTTGTGGATGATTATTCACGATATGTGGTGACTTACTTTCGGCGAAAGAAGAGTAAAGTTGCCGACAAGAGCAAGATGTTCAAAGCACTGCATGGGAATCAATGGGGAACCCGTATCAAGTGCCTGCGTTCGGACAACGGAACGGTGTTTGTCAACAAGACAGTTACGGATTTATGTCAGCGGAACGGAATCATACATCAGCGTACAGTACCATAGAGTCCCCAACAAAACGGAATTGCAGAACGAATGAACCGCAAAATTATGGAAAAGGCACGGAGCATGCTACACTACAAGTGTGCTCCGGCATGTTGGTGGGCAGAGGCAGTAAGCACTGTGGTGTTCCTGATCAACCGCTCTCCTAATACAATGCACCCAAACAACACCCCATATGAACTGGAATTTACGGTGAAGCCTCGAATGGATCATCTTAGGGTGTTTGGGTCTCATGGATATGCTCACGTTGATCGAGTGAAGAGGACGAAGCTCGAAGCCAAAAGCTTTAAGTGCATGTTCCTCGGTTATGCCGAAGACAATAAGGGATACCGAGTTTAAAACTTGGAGAAAGACAAGATATCAGTATGACGGTCGGTGAAGCTGGACGATCGTGAAATGGGCGGCAGTTATAAGATGCATCCGCTCAAACAAATAAAAGTGATACGCGTAACCAAAAACAACGATGAAAGTGCAGTGTCCGGGCCGACAGAAAACCAACAAGATCAAGATAAACCTATGGAGTGTGAAGAAGAAAATGAAATTCCAGATGCTCCAATGAATGAGGAGGAGTCCGACACAAATGAGACAAGGGTCGAGATGCTTCAATTACCGACCTCAGTACACTCTGAACTGACAGAGTTCAGAACTCCTATACTGGATGCACAGAAAGATCGATTGGTATTTCGACCGCAAGTGGAACGCTCAAGGCGTACACATGAACCAATGTTGTTGTTGGAAAACGGATCAGATGCCGATGAAAGTCTGGAAGGAAGCGAAAGACAACCATCTTCAAAGCGTGCAAGGATTGATGAAGACGGCCTTATAGCTGAAGCTATTCTCGCTTACGCTGTGAGTGTTGGTGAAGAATCAGACTTGCCTACCACGTATGCGCAGGCAATGTCTAGTGACGAGGCAGAACAGTGGCGACAAGCGATGGACGCCGAATTACAGTCGCATCACCAAAACAAAACATGGACACTCGTTCCACGAGAATCAATTGGACGAACGATTAGATGCCGCTGGGTCTTTGCCAAGAAGCGTGACCAGAATGGATGTTTAGTGCGCCACAAAGCACGATTGGTGGCTAACGGTTTGAAGCAGAAATACGGCGTAGTTTTCTTCGAGACTTACTGTCCAGTGGCCAACATGAACTCAATTCGAGTTGTACTCGCAGTGTGTACGGTATTAGGCTACAAAATGGAGCAGCTGGACG
>RCHQ01000065.1:0-229027 GCA_003676415.1 Plasmopara muralis | reverse complement strand
ACGGGAGAATTGGCATTAACCGCAACGACCAGGCCCGAAAACCAGGCTCGCAATGCAACGCCAGACGCAGCAGCATTCGCTCCCTGTGGAATAGGAGCACCAGCAATGCCCAGGCAAGCATGCAATGTCGCATCGTCTGCCCAGCCGATCGCAATGCCAGGATTACTGATGTCACCAACTTCCATTTGCTGCACCGATTCATCCCAGGTCGCGTCACAATGCGAGTCTTTGGCGCCGGAATTCGTCTTCTTCCCACAGCTTCTTTGTTTCTTACTTGGAGACTGTTGGATTATCGCGCTTTCACCACATTCTCGTGCCATTTTCCTCGTCGTTCTTGTTTGTTGTTGCGGTGAATCTTCTACCAAGACGTGAATTCTCTCTTCTCCAAGCTCGAATTCCGATCCAAACAACTCCTTCTTCGTAAGCTTCCACGATGGGCGCGTTTTTTTGTACTGCTTGTCGATTTCGCCTCGTAAGAAACTCTCCACGTTTTTGTCGTGTTTTAGCCACGCGCCGTTCATGTGCGCCAAATATAGTGTCACGATGCTTGGCGGAACAGAATGCTGTTGTGTGCTCAAGATGCCAGCGATAGCCTCCTGCAGCGCGCTCATTTTTGCATCACGTGCGATCTTGACGGAAAACACAGTTGCTTTGCCATATACCGCACCCTTCAGCTCCACGTCGCTCAAGTTCCGAAGTTCGAGACTGCGAAAAGGAAACAAGAATAATCCAAAAACGTCAAATCGGTGATGCCATTGTCCCCCTGATGATTAGAGTGATCGCTAAACTTGTAATATACTGCTCTTGTTTAGTGATCAAACGCATTAAAGTCACCTTAGAAGCAGAACCAGTATATACTAATAACAACAAAAAAGAATCCGGTATCTACAAAAATGGTCAAAGGATACTATAGGCATTAATGAGTAAATTACTCACCACGAGTCACCACCTTCCACTCAATGACAGCTAACTACAGTAACTCTAGATATAAGAGGCAGCATGATTCACCGAGTTGCCACTTTTTGCAACTTCCTCCCACTTCCTCTTAGTTATTACAATATCATGTATGTCTCTATCATACTATACCTTCTTTTAGTATATGATATTGAACATTGATTAGTGAAGACTCAGGTGATAAGAGATCCATTTACAGTGACTTAAAGAATGAATAAACACCAAAATGAAATACGCTGATGAGTCACCATAGTGGTGACTCAGTGGTGACTCATGGTGGCTCACTCGAAATCGACATCGACAAATACACTCGAACGATACTTCGCTAATGTGACTTCAGATTACGCTACCCCGGAAGGCAGCATAATAAAATTATGATCCTTTATTGATAATTAGCGCGCAACTGCGCAAGCGATGCCATTTCAACTATACAGGCTTTGGCCTGAGAAGTATTTTTGCTGATGCGATCATAGTCGTTCAAGGTAATTCTTGACTCATCTACGTCTGAATTTGGTTTGGGAGTTGGTAGAGAGTAGTAATCATTGTCGATCTGAATAGGCTGAGGTTCTTGTGAGATATATCGGACATCAATTATGTGGCTCTGCGTCTTTTACAACGGAAGATAATGAGAATTATACCTCAGTCTCTCAACAGCCAACGTTTTTTTAGATCCATGTCTATATTGAAGAAATTGATCGAAAATTATCATACTGATCTTTGAAGAGTTTGAAGAACTTATCTAGTTGATCGTGTTGCAGATAGTAGAGCCAAAGAACACTATACTGCCCACAGTGTCCAAATCGAGGATTTTGAAAACCAATTTCGCGGTAAGAATTATCATTTGCTATCACACGTGGCCTAAGTAAGCCGAGAGGATCGAATTACGCCTTATCTCCGTTTGATACTGCCATCCACTGTTGGTCGCCGAGCATGGGATTGCCCATGTTGATTATGCAGTAGTCTTTGCTTTTGTCCAAATTCGGTTTGAAATCAATTTGGTCTACTTTGACGCCAAGGGAATTCGCGAGTTTCATGCGCTGATCATCCGTCGCTCTAAACACTTTAATAATTATTTTTTTGTCCGTGGTGCTTTGTTTTTTAGATCAGTATAATATAAATGTCATCAATATAATCACATAAAACTATGTCGTCTGCATCTGATATTTCTGCTTTTGAGCATTCGTCGAGCCAGCTCCCGCTGAGACTCCTTCCGTGATTATATATGGACATATATTCAGGATTCAACCTCTAACACCGATCAGTATCCCGGACAACTCCAAGTTAATCTCTTCGCAAGCCGCATTTGTCAATTGGGAAAAGCTGTCATCGAGTTGCCTATCCAACGGCAAATCCTTAATGGTGGTGGCAGCTTTGTAACTTCGACTGCTGCCTGTACTGCGGATCAATTGATTCCTATGGCCGGTGCGTGGCGGTTCATTGACAGTGTTCAAGTTGTTATTGATGGAACCACCGTACAAACGAACCAAGCTCATGAAAATGTAAATACAACGTTCAAAACTATCACTGAAACGGACTATAACACGTATGTGAGACATGGTCCAACGAACAACTTTTTCTTGGATGAGTATTCCACTCCAACGATCCAAAGAGTATAGCGGAGCGGCACAGTCGCTCAAAAACTTGGCCCTTCGTCGTTTATGACAGTTACTAATAGCTTGGGTGAGTTTGGCTTGGCTAATACCTAATCGAATCGAGGAGCCGCCGAACGATCGCTTTTCAACGCTCTTGTTTTTTAACGCTCT
Source organism: Plasmopara muralis (assembly GCA_003676415.1). Taxonomy (NCBI): domain Eukaryota; phylum Oomycota; class Peronosporomycetes; order Peronosporales; family Peronosporaceae; genus Plasmopara; species Plasmopara muralis. Next base: position 226,310 of record RCHQ01000065.1, on the reverse strand, counting down.
TGATTAACAAAGTTCGAAGCTTGCATTCGATGTGATAGGAGGTAGCACAAAATTCAAGTTGTATCGAAACCCCAAGTGTATGTGGCTCCTACTGACGCCACTACTGCTGGCTCGTTAATTTACGTCGCGCATTATCTGGCTTGCATTAGATTGTGGGATAGTTCTGACTATTTCAAGAAATGTTCAATGTAGACGAACTCGCGCGCCTTCATATACCTAAATTACAACAGTCCATCTGCTACTTTAGTTACAACTGGTACTGCAGGTGATGTTGCGCCTGCTACAATTGCTAGTTTGAGCAATAAATGAAATCTGGCAACACCCGCCCAGTGCTTTGGAATTTAAGCAGTGGTACAACAACTACTACCTTGGTCGGTGGTCTTGCGCTCCCTGCATCTGCTGTAACTCTTACGATTACAGCCCACGTTAATGGTACTCCCACTGCCGGAACTGGTATCACTCCTTCGCAATCATTCTTGCGTCTTCTCGTTCCAACCTACTCGCCCAACCCAAGCGCCGATCATGCATTGGCTCAGAAGAAAACCTTCCGCTACTTCGAACGAATTACAAATGAATTTACAGTTTCGCCGGGCGCTTCCTTCACTTGGATAGTTAGTAATGACATTGCTAATCCAAAGCGTTTGATCATGCAACTTGTTATTACCAATACAACCGCAGGGGTTGCTGTATCGGACTTATTCAATCCGTTTCGTAGTCCATTCTCGACTGTACCTGCTACGACAAGTCCATTTGCTGCATTGAGAAAATCTACAAATTACCGTAGGAAACGTCCCTATTTGGAACAATTCGGTTAGTTTAGGATATGATCTGTTCGTGGAGATGTCGAACTCGGGCGTTGATGGTGGTCGTGATGATGTTACGTCGGCTGGTTTGTTATCTTAGCGTCAGTGGGAATCGCTTTACTAATTTGTTGCTGTTGATATTGGTCGTCTTCTTCCAAGTGAAGATAGAGCATTGTCGTATCTGGTACTTTCAACTGCAACTACGCTCTCACGTTCTATTACCACGTTGGCGCAAAGTTGTTGCAATAGTAGATACGACAATGGGTACTGTATCGCAAGGTCCAGTGCAAGTTTAATCTAACAACTTCGGTTTTCCAACGTTTTTCCAACGCTAAGAATTTAATTTTTATTGAACATTTTCTTAAATCATCAGTAACGCACATGACCTATTCAAAATCAATCATGAGTTGCTTTTTTTACAGTTAATCAGACCAAGCAAAAGCTTACGATCGCTATTACAATGCAATGACAATAAGTGTTTTGTTCAAGGCAAGAAGCTAAAGGCTCTAATTCAATACTAGTCATCAGACGATGCAAGCACTGATTCGCTTGCGAAATTGGTTCGGGAAGTGACGGCAAATAATCGTGAGTACGACTATGATCAAAAAGCTGCCAAGCGAGCTGAGGCGACACCCAGGCCTACTCAACAACTTGTTCAAGAAACGGATGAGGAGGAGAGCAGTGATGTCGAAGAAAGTAAGGGAAAAAGGAGACCGGCGGCGCTAAGTCTCCCTGACACAAAAAAGTATGTACTGACGATATCAATAGCCACAAAAGTCAATTTGCAGCAAACTTATGCGACAGTATTCGACATTGATTTGACAAAGCTGTCGATAAAGCTAAGGCAAAGTCTATTTTGAAAAGACAATGCTCCTTAACCGCCAAGAAAGCATTGAATGAAACGAGATGCTATGAATCAGTACAAAGCTGAAGTAAAAGGCTGACTCAATGGAATATTTATCGACAGTGAACGTTGCTCAATGTTTTCTTTAACTCATCCGCTTTTTCTACTAGAAGTTTGCTGACAGCAGCATTTAGCGCCAAGTCGAGAGTAATCAAGACTATATTAATTTCCTTCCAGATCATTGTCGCCTACTTTTTTTCTATATTCATTTGGCATAACGCTGACCATTTCTCCACACACTTGCATTGCATCCTGTGCAAATCAGTCCAAATTTTGCTTTGGTCTCTCCCTTCCAGTTGTGACTTACTGATTCCAACTTATCATAGTGGTCCAAGGTGATGGAAATAGGGGTTATATTTTCGTTGATTTGCCTATCAGAACTTGTGTATATGGATTGCACACAGAAAATGAAAGACGAGAATATCGCAGAAGCCGTAACACTGACTGAGCCTAGTCTTAGATTGCTCCAATTGTTTCCTTGTACATTGTATTGATAACACTTTGATGTTCCGCCAGCACCAATCGTGTGTGAGTTTGATCCAGAGACGTGCAAAAAGGCCGATGGTGATCCAGTTTCGATACCGACTAAAGTATGCCGTTTTGTTGTTAAACGCCATCTTATCAATAGTGTCTGAAACAAGGTAGAGCAAGCCACTTAAAGGTGTAGGCGTTGATACAGCAGGATTAACAAAAAGGCATCCACTGAGGTAGCTAGGGTGTATGTATGATGATACCCGCTCTTGTATGGTTGTGTGTTTTCAACATTGAAGCAAAATCTGTGCGCCTGGGACATGAAACCAACATTTGGTTTATCGCTTAAAATAATAGTGAATGAATCAGCGTCTGTAGCTGAAACACCTCCTACAAGTGTACCCGGATAATCGGTTGATAATAAATTCAGCAACGGTTACGTTTTGTTGTTTGATGCTGATGTCATTCTCGATGCAATGACCAAACCATTGGTATCAGATACCCGACAAATCATCATAGTTTCTCTATTTGAGCTTAACGTGCAAGGACATTAATCCAACACCTGAACTATGAAGTGTCATCGTCTTAAAGGGTTGAATCGTTCCGGATGTGATGCCTGTAATAGTAGAAAGGTCTACCGCAGTGCTGCCGATGCTAAGAGTACCGGCATCGAGATGGCCAATCACGCTTAGTGTTGAGACCGAGCCAAATCCTTCCAGTTTTAAATAGCGTTGATCGCCTGTGGTTGGTGTTTGATAGTCATTTGCGCTTGTGAAGTAAGAGCTATTAAATAGCGGGGATTTAATGTCGGGGGAAGAGACGTTTTGATCACTATACTATATAAAGCAGCTTTTTTTCAGTAAATCCTCAAATCAAAGCTGAAGCGGTTCCCCAAGAACGAGCACTTTGAGCTGCCATTTTGCCCCTGTATGGCCTTTCCCAGTGGTTTAGAGAAGTCAAGCATCGTTCTCTATATAATCGCTTTCTTCGGCAAATGCTTCACGAATGCACAACGACTAAAGAGACACTCTACAATCATCTTTGAGACACTATCGATAGCGTTCGGGTCATCAAAGATGGCCAAGTTCCAGCAACGAGGGAATACGACTTCGAAGCATATTGTTAATCTTGATGACTTGGTCATAGATCCAAAAAAACGCAGGCTCAGACTCCACAGTACTTCATCCAAGGATGTAAGCAAGGCTGGTCGATGATTTACTTTTTTCGAAGCTATTTCGGAATTTAAGAAAACGATAAGAATAAATAGCCGGTATGCGATACTCGGGCGAATTTTAACAAGCCACGATCTGGGGATCATTTGTCGCGACTTTTCAACTGACATTTCAGTTGGGAACATTCATCGATCTCAACAAAAGAGCCACCTCTAAAACGATGAGCACTATGTTAATGGATGTCATCAATCGAAAGATCTACAAAATTGTTATCGATCCGGTCTGCAATTTTTGAGTCTATCTAAAGAGAGGATGTATTAGCAAATAGAAATACACCAAAGTGGCAATTATGATTGAAACTATCTACAAGATTATTTCTGCTCAGAGCAGTCTCTGCTACTTTGAACAAAGAATTGAATCAACGTTGGAAGTATCGCAAAAAAAATTAAATGAAGTGGTTCGATGGTAAAAGTTCCGAAGTTGCAATCTATCCGTTTTTTATGCAACATGGTATCGATCAATTGGTTCTGGTTAAGATATATGAAGTCTGTGATCGCACCCACTTAGAGGCTTATGAGCAGCTGTGGATCTCAAAACTGACTTGTGTGAATCGAAATAATCCAATTCGTATTGATAAAAAGTTTGAGAAGGCATGTTACCAAAATCAAAGAAATAAAATTTAACAATTTCGCGACCAGATCAAACAGAAGATCGCCCATGAAAAAAAGAAACGGCGGGAGCGAAACAAACAAAACATCACCAAGAAGGGAAAAAAGCATCGAGAAGAAATGAGGAAAAGACTAGAGCAAAAAATTAAAAAAAAAAAAAGACGACCGTGAACGTGGCGGCAGGTACACACGAGCAGGGCGATCTGAGCACTTCAAAACATCAGCGATGGCAGTCCGCTCAGTGAATATTCACTGCTACTTTTCTTCCCGTGATGCTCTTCCGTTGTCTCAAATAAAAGGGAAAACAGAGATTGTTATCGATAATCCCCAAGGGTATATTCTGATCCAGAAACGACAACGTTCGTACTAATAGTAGCCTGCATCGGGCAATAAGCTAGCCCGTGCCTGTAAGATATTTATTAAGTCCCCGTACTCATCACTTGCAAAATAAATGTGTGCAAGACTTTAGTATTATTTGCGATCATATTGTAAAGATTAGACACGTGACGACAAAACGGTAGCTAAAGGATCGATCTGAGGCGTCTAATTACTATTGATTGTATAGGCGCTGGTTATCTGAGCCGCGGGATAAGGGCTGGGCTAAACCCGATAATAGTTGCAAACGCAGCGTTATCAATTTGGAGCCGAGGCGTGTAAGCGGTGACTGGCATTATCGGAAAGCCGCTAGCAGTAGCGTAGCCCGAGAAATTTTAGACCGATTGCATTGTAAGTTGAATTGCATAGCTAGAAGGATTTTCAGAGCATGAGATGAAATAGTAGAATTGTTCAGTCGTGCTATTAATCAAATATGATTTTTTCTGGATAGACCAATATTGAAGGTAATTGTTGATGTCGCTTGCTGAAAATGTGCCATCAGGGACCGTAATCGAATTAGTAGCTGTTGTTGAAACAGTTGTTCATATGATCCTGAAGCTAAAATGTTGACGCTGAGCAGCTCGCCACGAGTAGTAGATGGATTTAGATCCTAGTGCAATTTCATACTGATTGAAGTCGATGGGCTATGAGAATCGAATTCGGTACTGGTGAATAGCCACTAGATTGTGTAGATGTGACAGAATCGAAAATCTCATTTTACTTACTATTCAAACGATAAAAAATGCATCGACGAAAGAGAAATAGACGACAAATAATGCCTCAGGCAATGGAGATCGATCAGGCGAGGTAGATCATTCGAAACATGTAGCGCCATCCAGAAATTACTACGGCATGACAAATATTGAAACACTATCCAATCCGCTCCAAAATATCAGTGTCAGTCATCTTGCAAAGGAACAAAATTCGCACCAAAATACATTGATACGTCAAAGCTACTAACACTTAAAAGATCTAAGAGATCGAAAGCTTCACCGAACGCTTGAATTGGCTGTAGTATGATTCCAAAATAACATTTTTTCGTATAATCTGTCAAGGATTGACTTCATTTCCGTTTTTATCAGTGGAGAATCACCACCAATTGTTTTTTGCACCTTCGAGCATCTTTTGACACATGAAAAAACCATCCAAAAGTTGATAACACGAACTTACGAACCCGCTTTGAAAATTTTGCATTTGCTTAAGCAGTATTTCATAACGTCGCGCTCAGGCTCATCGAGATGGTCAAACGAAGCCTTGGTGAAGCTTTTATCTCCTTCGATCATTCGTCAGAGATCAACGAATGCATGAGATACAAGCATTGTTTGTATATTTACCTGAGACTTATCGCTTTTTAAGCAAGCTTGTGTTCCACACAATTCCACATGGAATAGACCAGGTCTTTGGTATGGTATCTTCTGTTTTTACTCCATGATTGCTTTGTATGTCATATCTAAAAAAATTCTCAAAGATGTCAATCTCAAGTGTATTGTCGCTGCCACTAGTGTGAAAGCACCATGGAATATGCGCTCTCGACGGTCTTTAGGTCTGCTAAGCGGAGCTGTAGCGAAGTTTGGAGAAGGCTCGGTCGCCTGGTTGTATGATTTGTCGTGTTCAAATGATACTTTGATGGCATTCGGTCGATTTGCGACCTTATTGTAGCCTGTGTTAGCGGCCATGGTGCCATGAAATAGTTTAGCATGTAGATAATTCCTCTCGCGATTGTTAAATTTAGGATAGGTTGGCTTTTGGCTCACATGAGACACAGCAATGTGCCGGATCATATTTATTGACATTGGCTCTCCATTGTACTCCACTATAAGCTTCGATAGAGCCGAATAAAGCTATTGCTCAAATTTGTATGATTTTACCCACCTGGCTGTCGATTGAATTTGCACCATGTAGCTTACTGGGACTAAATTAAGTTCATCGTCGTGCTATCCAACTGATTCGTCTGCGGTCCCATAAGCCGAACATTCATCAAAGCGTTTGGGTTTAATGTGCTCCCTCGGAGATACCTTGCACCTTCTTCTGGACTGAGAAGAACGCTCGGCCATACCAAACGAGGTGGATAATGCACATTCAATTATAATGTGATGTTATCGAACACAAGCCTCAAGTTATCAGTTATCTTTGCTTTAGCAAGCGCTTAAAATTCAGATTGAGTTAGAAATATCTTATCGTACGTTTCGGAGAGCACCTTTGCTGCTTTATCGGGGACGGACATTATATCCTCATAGCTGACGTACTTCTTCTCTTCCTCCGGCGTCAGTTCGTTTTTCAGCTTTTCAGCTTTGTTCTATTTGCTCAATTTCTTTCGCAATTCTAATATCCAAAAGCATCACGAAATCGGCTTTTGGCCATTTTGCACACGTCGTTCAGTGTATAGTATGAGACTCTCCGCTTGTACAAATGCTCATCAGAAGCGCAATGATGCTCGAGTCTTGAACCTTGAACTTTTTTGAAAAGAAGCGTCGTCGTATTTCGGTGGATAATGAATATTGGAAGTGAATTCATCTGGAGGTCATTGTCGTTTGCAACGGCGGCCTTGTAAAGCTTGATCAGTTGTTTAATGTATAGATATACCGTAGTGTCCGACAAATTATCATACTCGCTTTCCATTCTAATGTCACGAGTAATATTGTTCTGAATCGCATCTAGACTGAGTGATTTAGATTCATTGACCTTCGACTTTTTTGTTTTCGCTCTGTATATAAGTACTCCAATTTTCAATTTAAATGTACAAAAAATGCCGTCGATTTGAGTCACGCGCAGGCTGTTAAAGCCCTACATAGCAAGCCCCTTTGATTGTGTCATTCTTAATTAAATGAAGGCCACACAAATTATTTACCCCTCGAATACTCTAAGAAGCTGATGAAGGCTTATAAATCGGGCAAAGTATTGACATTACATCAGTCTTACGGAGAAGTTCACGTACTAATCAATCAGGACTTTGTGGCTTTCGTTTCTGGGGAAGATTGCGAAATGGAATCAGAACTGCTGCGAAAAAAATGCTTTCTTCCTTTAAAATAACTGGAAGCCGACTACATTGGGTCTTCTTGACGGTGTTTGCTACTGCGGTCGGACCTGAATTCGGCTTTTTGCGTGGTCTAGTGAAATTGGTAAGTGGTGTAGGCCTGATGTCACCTCCCATGACTCGCCATGTATTAAAGGGGGATCGTTTCCATCGGGGGAACTTGAGTTATTTTTGATCTTGATTTTTGAATTATATAAGTATAACAATATTCATGATCGGTTCAGTTTCTAAAAATCGCTTATAGTCAAAGCGACATTTGCTATGTGGGTAGCGCATTTAGTCTACCCAAACATCGTATGAGTGGATATTGGTCTAGTTTTAAGCGTTGGGACGAAGGGAAAGAAACAAGCGAAATTGCAATCGATCCATACCTCCGAAAGTACGGTCCTCACGAGATGAAAATCATATTGATCAAGCAGCATGATGTTGCCGATAGTCATCAGCTACATGCTTACAAAACGTCATGGATCAACATATCCAAAAGAACTTGTGTGTACCTCCACATGAAAAGGAAAAAACAGAAAAATAGTCGAAAAAGATATTGGGAAGCCAATAAGGAAGTGCTAACTGAGAAATTCAAGCGATACAACGAGGTGAAGAAAGAAAGGCTTGTCGAGAAGATTACGTGTGAATGCGGTTGTCATTACCAATATAGAGGCAGATTCTATCACTTCAAATCTTAAAGGCATATGTGATGAGCAGAAGCTTAGTAGTTCCGGCTTAGCTCAATCTTTTTTTGTCTTGGCGTATGACTACAAATGCTATCATTTGTAATCACCAAATACTGATTTCTCCGCTATCATTTCTTTATAAGATACACTGCGCTAGCTACACTTCCAAGATCTACCGCATAGTGCTTCGATATCGGAACTTCAAACGCTTGCCACCATCTCCAATATTTTTCGACTCGGTGTCCATCCCTTTATTCTTCAACATTCCACTCAATACATTGAGAGACATAATTCGGGACTCTCCACTCAATTCAGCCCATCTGCTGTATTTACTATACTACTCAGACGTCGGTGCTTTTTGATTCTGTCATCTTCTGCATCGCTTAGTCTCTCATGCATATAGAGGAGCCACTTCACTACGTTGTTGGTTTTCTTTGGCTCGAGTTATTTCTTATAATTCGTGAGAGGGACTCGAATCTTGTCAAATGAACTCGCGCGAGGTAGTGAAATATGTCACGACCTGCATCGAAATTAGCTAGAGTATCGACATAGTGATCAAAATATTTTATAACCGGCACGGCTTTCACTGGCAACGAGACACATATAATATGTGTCTCGTTGCTTCAATGCTTGACCAAAAGTAATTGTTTGTCAATATTATAAAGTTTGCGTAGTCATTCTTTTCAAAAGTTTCGATACCCTTGTGTTCAATCTGCGTGCGATCGTCGGTGATGTAACCTTCATTTAATTGCTCAAAGAGCGATTGGTTGAGTCAAGAACTTTGTCCAGTACAATTGATAGCTTACTCTGTCGAATATTGTTTAATCGAGCAGTGATACGCTCCATTGACGGACACACAAGACTACTCTTATGGCCAAATCAAATGCAGAATTTTTCACACACACCCGCAATCCTTTTATAAGTGGAATCATCTTCGTCTTTACATGCGGCTTCTAAATTAGATGAGCGGAGTATTTTACGAAGACCGGATACACATCATCATTACTATCAGATAGCACATATTTGCTACGATCGAGCCAAACATCAATCCGTTCTTGATTGTTTACTACTCAGGATTATATCTATGAGGAACCCCACAAAAAAAGTGAATACACGAGGATCGTTCTTATGAGCATCAAATAGACCATATGAATGAACATCACAAGATTTATTGTTCACTTCACCGAACCGGCACCATCACGCATTTGCCTCTGTTTGGGCCATGCCAGAAACTTCAGCATTGCGTCAATCCGCTGCTTTCAAATTGATGCGGCCAGCGCTACAGCGTGTCGATTACCAGGCCGTGTTCACCAAGACATCGGTAGATAAAAAACAATTCATCAGCGCCACTCGAGGCTGTTTTTTCCCGCGAGGTCAAGAAGCTGCAGCAGGAACACTTTAAGCTAGCTGAGCAGCAAGATAGCACTCCAAGCCGGTACAGGAGTTTCCAAAATACATATCCGGATAACCACAACTTCAAGTAGTCCTCCTCTTTCTCATTCTTACAACAGGATTTTCGTCGCAAATGTGTCACAGCGTCGATAATGACACTCGTCTTGAGGTGGGCAACTACTGTCTTGAACTTCGGACTATATTTGTAAAGAAATGGCCAATTTGTAGGTTTGAAAGACTTTCCAAGTGGACTGTATTCAATTGCTTCCACTTCCTCCTTCCCAAAACGAAGCTTTGATCACATTGACAAACCGTTGTTATCCGTTTGCACAAGGATTGTTGGATCAGCAGCCGAATTTTGATACATCAATAGTGACATTGTAAAGCGATGATAAATCATACAGAACAACCTTATTGAACTTGCGTATTAGATCCTTGTCCAGAAGCATCATGTCATTTACAATCTTCTCAAGATGATCTCCTTGATTTCAATTCCACTGGTCGTTTCTTTGGTGAAGTCATCAGTCGTAGTCTTGGCTTTTGGCTAGGTCGGATTAACAATCTCGATCTGTGATGGAGTAGCATCTTTCTTAAATGCTTCCTAGTATTCACCATACTGTTCTGCTTGCCTCACGCCCCAGACAATGCTGCCGTTCTGACAACAAGAGTCATCTAACGTATACATCCATGAGTCATCACGACTTTCATTCACTCACTCCACTGCTCAATCTGGCTCAGGGCCACATAGTGGCGAAGGTTACTTTGTCGTCGCTGAAATCAATTAATCGTCATCGTTGGTATCATATTCGTCGTGCAAGTTGATTTTTTTAAATCTGAATTGTATTCCTTCCCATATCCTGCGCTCTTCGTGACTACCGGTGTGACAATCGGCTCATCCAATTCTGGAACTTTGCTTACTTCGCCATTCGAGGCCTTGACGGGCTCGATCACCGATGGCGCTGGTGTATCAACAACCTCAGCGATGACTAGGGTATTGATTGACATGTGGAGGCATTTATTAATTGTATTACTCCCCACGACAAAAATTTCCTGATCGATGATACTCGGATGCTTTCCGCATCGTTCTTTGTTGCGAACAAGCTTACACTGCTCCCCGTTGCTGAAATTGCACATTTTATATGACTATGGTTATATACTATCTATCCTTTGCTTGTCATTGCAGAAAGATCTCTTTTTACTTGGGGTCACCTGAGTCTCCACTTCTTATATGTATTTAAATATATATACTAATAAGAACGTATAGTATGATGGAGACATACATGGTATAGTAGTGACTATAACCAGGAGAGAGGGAGTTGCAAAAAGTGGTGCCTCGGTTACTCATGCTGACTCTTTTATCAAAAGTTACTGTAGTCGACTGTCACCCAGCGGAAGGTGGAGACTCACATTCGAGTTTTATTGCTTGACTATTTTTGTGATTATCGGTCTTACTGGTATAAACTGGTTCTGCTCAGTTAGGTTTAAAAACCTCAAATATTGAGGTTTCTCGGTTTCTCATGTTTCCTTTTCTCAGTGCCACCGAAGAAAGGCAATAAAGCAAAAGCCAATGGGCGACACCAGCAGATCGCGGGACTGGATGAAGGAAACGCGGCCGAACTATCAAGCAACATAAAATGTGATGCATCCGTTACGGATCTTCTGACCCCTGCCATGATTAAGTTGGCCAACTATGTCGTCAAACATTTGAAAGAAGAAGATCCTGGTGTTTATGTGCAGATTATCGACCAGAATGCACTGCATTAGGCATTGGCTCTCAACCATTCACCTGTAGTGCAAGGTGCCGATGCTGATGCATCAGCTGAAGCCTTTCGTGCATGGCTCATTAACGGAGCTCGAAATGTCCGCCCCAACAAGTCAAGTTCCCCGTAAATTGGAATTTGCGTTGGCATTCCATCAACTAAATCAATTCGAGGCCATTGATATTGCATGTGAACAGTGGCACAACCGGCGTTAGTATATGCAACTTGAAGACAATCGACTCGAACGAAATCCAATTGGACAGGTTGCGATCGTGTTTTGGATGGCCGGCACAGGAGCTCAACGAGCCACTTTTTCTGCCCTCCGAGACGTTTTTGGCTGATGTAGTATGATGAGGTCTATTCCTAGAAGAAAGAAGCAGATTCTTAGGCCATTCTAAATTAATCATTGCATTTTTTTAAGTACTTGCAAGACGATTTTTCACCCATTTTTTGTCTTGAATTTGAAAGGCATGCGTGTTAGATTAGAGCGACTACAAAACCTTTCCCGTCCGCTATCGTCCGCATATATGAACATCTAGAGTACATCATCGCTGTCTCTGAGGCGCGGATAAGATACATGCTAATTCCTCGCGAGCGGACGAGTGTATCCTTTATTTCTCATTGACAAGGCGGGTGCTGCGTCATCTCCATTGAGCAACAATAGTCCATTTCTGGTGCCACTCAGGCCCATGCTAGTCATATCCTCGTGGACTCAGAGGCCAAGGCTGATGAGTTGAATGAGCATCCCCAAACAGTTTTGCTAAGTTCGCGCAGCTCTCCAAGGAGCACAGCACCTGTCCTTCTAGCCGCAAAGGTGGCGACGTGGGCACATTTGGCCGCGGAAAAATGGTTCCCGCGTTCGACAGGGTAGCTTTCGAGGGCGAGGTGGGCGTCGTTCACAAGGTGAAGATCCAGTTTGGCTGGCACCTTGTGCTGATCTCTCGCCGTCTGAACGGGACTGAGGAGCCGGATCGGTACCGCGATATTAATTAAGCACTCATAAAGATCGTGCTTTTTCTTGGTCCCATTATTCTTATCGTAATCGTGTCCGATGAAGAAGAAGCGGGACCCGTGCTCATGGTATCATATTCTGGTCAAGTCCGAGACTGAGGCCGACCAATTGTTGAAAGAGATCGACGCTGTTGAAGACAAGGAGGCGAAACGTAGCGGAATTGGCTGGAAAGCACAGCACTTGTCCTTCGGGTAAGAAAGCAGGAGACTCGGGCATGTTTGGATGTGGCGAGATGGTACCCCAGTTTGACAAGGCGGTGTTTAAAGGTAAAGTGGGCGAGCTGGTCAAGGTACAGACTCAGTTTGGATGGCATGTGTTGCTCTGTACCGGACGTCTGGGCGACAAAAAGAAATTATAAGTCAAAGGTATTCGCCATGGTATTCAAGAAACAATTGCTAGTATTCAATGCGAATAATCTTCAAAAAAAAAAAAATATTAGGTGATGTGTTTAACAAACTAAAGTGCGCGCTGAGCTATCAGTGATCAATGGCAAGCTAAAACCTCGACATCTTTCGCTTTAAACAAATTGATCGGATTTCGTCTGTCCAGTCATTCACCACGTCGTCGGTAGTCGAGCGGTCGGTCACAAGCTCCAAGTGCCAGTCAAACTTTTGACACTGTAATAGTGTCTTTAATTTTTGTCGTATAACACAACACCTCAGAACGAGATGCTTTACCTGTGCCTTGATCTTTTAAGCGTTTCCTTATGACTTTACGAAAGCATTTTATTAAACTCAGGCACCATCTGGCCTCGACCAAATGAACCTAAATCCCCGCCTTTGCGACTTGACGGACATTTACTACGTTCTCTAGACGAGCAAGGAAAAGCAGCTCCTGGATCGCCTGCCGCCTTCAACTCTGTCAAGATCTCATCGTACTCGACCTCGGAAGTATGAAGATGTGACTAGCGCGAGAAATGGGCTTACCTGACATAGATGCAGATATCAAGCTGAGAGTAGGAATTACATTGTGTATATGTCCTTAGAACTATGTGGGACACACAAGGTCGTTAATTTGCATTTTTGAGGGCGGTCTATTAATCGGTTGATTCGGCATGAAGTGACCGTCGGCCGAAGAGGTTATAGCGCTGATGAATGCAGCAACAAGGCCCGATGGGACATTGTATCCATCCATTTAGCCCCTGCTTGTTTAAAGTAAAGAGGAGCATGTGCTAAATTAAGCTCAATTTTGCGCCGAAACTCAAGTCGAAAAAAATCATACTCGAGTCAAGCTTAGTGCCTCAGCTATTCCAAACCAGTCAAGTCGGAACACGAGCATAGTACTGCCATCTGTCCTATGCCATTATTACAAATATCAGAAGTCATCGTGCCTTTAAGCAATCGTGCACCGGCAAGTGCAACGTCACCCACGGACGTTGCCTTCAAACCTACAACATTAGCAGCAACTTCAACGTCCCCAACTACCAAGCGGAAAAGCATCTCATCAAGCAAGAAAAAAGGAGCCATCCAGTGGAGTATGGGCGACTCATATTGCTTACAAGCATAGTGATGATAATGATCTAATCCCACGCTTTTTCGCGTCCGCAAAGGGCTGTTATCGCTTCTGACCGCTTCGGTCACTAATCAGTTTTACTTTACCTTGTCCAAGTCGCGGCAGTAAAAGATAAATACAAGTCTATGTTATACAGATTATAAAAATCGACTTTCAGAGAGATTGATCACTTTCTGTCTATCTTTAATTAACATAAGCTCCATTCGTGTCATTTAGCAGGGTTTGAGCATGCGAGGCCAAAAGATAAGGCACATCTTTAGCTCTTAAAATCAAAGACACTCGAATCTGTAAAGCTAGTTTTTTGTGAAGATGGATCAGTATATTTACTCGCCTAAGAAAGACTAGAAAGCTGACATTATTAAAAGTGCAAAACTCGGGTGCACAAGAACCTGACGCAATAAACGTGAGTCGGGAGGTACTCTTTATTGATTCTCTGCTGGAGCACCTTTAACAAGAAAATGTGTTTGCATTGACACCGCCGGCTTCTGACGAGAATGGCACATCGCGCACATGGTGCTCATACAGACCTTCGGAGAATACCCACTAGAGGTGATTTTAGTCACCATCTTCATTGAAAAGCACAAAGCGCTGGGGTGCAGCATGGCCAGCTTTGCTCCATGTGCGCCCAGCATATGATGAGGAATCGAGCAAAGATGATCTTACTCACCATCCTTATGACGCAAAGCACAGCGCTCGGGCGCGGCCGACCAGAGTTGCGTCGTGTACACCCAACATCTGACGAGGATTCAGCTAAAGTGACACTGAATGCCGGGCTTAACTTCCAGCCGGCGTGAGCGGATAGAGACTTACAGAGCTAGGGCCGATCCAGTGGTCGAGCCCAAATAGAATTAAGTTATGCTGATGAGAAATTGAGTTTCTGGCCATTTGTCGGTACTTTATTTGGAGTAATACTCGCCATTTGCAGCTGAAGTGTCCCCTGCGCAAAGTGCGCTAAAGCTTAGGGAGCCAAACTACGATTAACCACTCGGTTGGTATGCTTCGAGGACACGGCAATATCAAAAGTAGCGAGCGGCATTACTAAAAGACTGAAGCTCTGGTGAGCTTCAAACAGAGGTTGAGGGTCTATAGGGCTTATATCTGAAGCTCTCCATGCTGTTTAGTACGAATTATGCCCGCTTTTGGCTGGTCAGGCCAAATTTTGAGGGGAATTTTTCCGGTAATGGATTGTTCGTATCGACTAAAAGGCGTCTGGCAGTTATAGTCGACGATATAATGTCGAAGGAATGCTAGATTTATCCTGAGGTTTTACGACCGCACTAATCACTATTCGATAATGAGAGTCGCTGTCCGGTAGTCCATATGTAAAGTTTACGAATGTGATGGTATCGAATGCTGTTTGTTTGCGGACCTATGCTCAATGATGACTGCATAGTCCGAGTTTGATTGAAAGGCCCGACTATATCGTTACTTTTTGTTATGATATCCTTAAAAAATAAATTTTGATGTGCAATCGGTAGAAATACCAGTGGGGCCCTTATCAGGCACCAGTATTCACCATCGCCTACGGCTCATTTCTATACCTCTACATCATAAAGACTTCGCTTTATGTGCTTTTGTACATATAATTGAGCTATTTTTGTACGGCATGTTGATTCTGCTACAAGCCGATCATTACAGAATTAAGTGAGTTTTTTAATTCAACATATTAGCACAAAACTACCTGTGCAACAAATTCTTGCTCACGGCAAGACAATCATAAGCTAGGCAGCGATTTACGTAGGCAGCCACATTAATTTACATGAGTAAAGAAGCTTGGGCTAGCTGGATAAAGTAGGAGCGGATAGTGGAGTAAATGCAGCGTGGAATGGCTTACCAACCAAAAAATCTGCTTGCGACTACATATAGGCCCTCGGTCTCACCTTAATGGACCCAATACTGCGTGAATATAGAACGTATTTCTATGCTGTTAAAACTGGATAAACGAGGAAGTCTCAAAGAAGACATGGTCGAAGAGATGAAGACAAAAATAAATGCTTTTTATGTTTGTCTCAAAGAATTATTTTTGATTTTGGGTAGATGCAATCATCTTGCATGCTCTGCTGACTACATATTTACAGAGCTAAACAGCACCTTTTATAAGAAAAAAATGAGCTCATACAGGAGACCAGAGAATTTCTAGTAATCTCAGAAATATACAGCCTTTAAAGTGCTTATGGAAATGCAAGAAGTCTTCTCAAGTTTAACGAGTGAGATAAGTTTGAGCCGCGTAGCTGAGGGAAAGCTTAATCATCGACAGCTAGTCGGCCCAAACATGTAGCGCCTCAGCGCACAAATTGCGCAGTATGTCTTCAAGCACGAAATTAGCGTTTGATCATCTGCTTGCGGACGGTATGCGGTTGACATCTTCTTAATAACAAAACAAGCTCTTGACAGAGCGCAGCAGTAAAGGATTCTGTTTGGCACTTTGGAGATGTAGGGTTTTCCACAAGTTGCTGTCACGGATTTGCTTTTGCTAGAAACAACTAAGGAAACGTCTAATGGCTTATTTCGTAAGGCTGAATTTGTTGAACACACTTAATCACACAGATTGATCGGTTGAATCGATGCCAAATTAACCAACACGAGCAAAAGGGCTAAATTAAATGCCACATACCGCTCGAGCACTCTACCTCTATTGGCATAGGTCTTAGTGTGTCAAAAGTTAAACCTGCGTGCAACAAGCTCCATCACATATACCTGAAGAAAATTGCACGCGAAATTCGGTGCCGCAACCTCAGCTACAATTGTGACACAGGTGATGCGGACGTCCACGACCTGCTACTTCATCAGCACTACGTCATATATTCGTAAAAACAATCCTGGACATTAAAGCTGTGACTTTGATCAATTTCCACATCACTGACACTTGATTAATGAGGAATAATTCTCCTCATGCCGATACTTGCATCCAGCTTCTCGCGCTACGGAAATATAGCTTCGAAATCCATGTTACAGCAAAATATCCTGTGTCTATCCGATGCCACGGGAGGTCATGTTAGAAGATAGCAGCGTCCGGCAAGCAGTACAAACCTATGTAAAGTTTGATAGTTAAGCGGGTTCATATTTGGTTAGTTTGTCTATTTTTAATGCTTGCAGATACGCCGTTCAGATGGACTTTGTCCGGGAAATGGGTTGACGACGCTTTGAAAAGCAGCGATTCGCATTTGAAGTTGATCATGTCGTTTGTTGATAATGGTTGGAGATGCTTGGGAGTGCCATATAAATAGCTTGCTTATTTGTAAATAGTTAGTTGTACGACACGAAGAAGAAGCTTGCTGAGATGTTGAAGAAAGCCTGACAAAAATTTCGTTGATAACGCAGAGAAGTTTTGTAGCAGTGCTTCATTTAGTTTGCAAAGAAGTGCTAATTAGATGGTGGTCCGGAATATTTGTTTAGCTTTGGTAAGTTCTTGGTAACGAAATGACGGGGCAAATGGCAAATATTTTTTACGCCGAAATGGATTGCAAAAAAGGTTAGCATATGTGAAATCTTAGAGTTCGATCTGTATCATTATCAAGCGCACTTATATTGGTGCTTTCCATCCAGCGCGCAAATAGTGCACAGGGGTTCTTTAAAAAAGTGAGTTAAGTGGTGAATAGCGAAAAGTGAGTAGTGAGTAGCGGCTTTCAACATATACGAAAAGTATTTTTGTTGACTTCTTTCAGTTTGCATGAAAGCACTTTATCTTTGTTGTATCAAATACAAAAAGTGCTGTTTCATTTTTTCTGCTTCGACCTATGTGTACGTGTACGCTGGCAAAAAAAAGGCGTTGGCCTTGAGCGAAACGTGTCTTCTTCTTTGTCTTGCCTCCAGATGCTCTCTTTGTTACACGCCACAGCTTACCAAGGTGCTAACCTTGAGCGAGCACGTTGTACAGGGCTGAAATGTCAATGTGTAATGTCAATAGTCTTGGCTGCTGACTCCAAGACCACGTCGTTAAAAATACTGCCTAAATTGCAGCGATATGTTGGGCGAGGCCACCTACGTGCCGAACATTAAAATCGTAAGTTTGAAGTTTAACATTTAACCATCCTTTTTGCGCGCTGCTAATGCTAAGAATGAACGCTTTCCCGGCAATCTAACGAGAACGACAGGATTTATAGAAGTAAGGACCGGTCTCTGTGAGAACTTATATAGATTATACATATACAGTGTGGACGTTTTGGTTAACTGATTCTTTCAAGAGGTTTCAGAAATATCCCTTTTTTCAATGCTAGAAAAAAGAATTTGCGTTTGCGTAATTAAGATATGTTCGCTATGAATAGATAGCAGTAAACTTCTGAACCTGCATGACCCCAATTTAGTCGAGAGCGAGGTGGGTGATGCCGTTCGTTACATGCGACAATGAAATATTGCCCTTGAGACAGCAATCCATTATACTTCACTTGGGTATTCGCGGAGAGCCATTATCCGACCGAGAAAACAACTTGACAGTGACGACAGTTGGACGTTGCTCGGTCCATGAGTCTTTTGCTTCCCGAGACCGCGACCCAAACGCCGTCGAATGAATTGCCAGTAAATGACGTGTACCAATCTTTCAAAATTCGAAGTATGCAAGAACCATACAATCAATCGAGTCACGACGACACATTGGTCAGTCGATACAGCACACTGGACGCCAAAAGTCTCGAAGTCATGTTGAACGGAGGGCTTGAGCACTTTTACAAAAAGTACAATCACTTGTCGCGCAAAATCAATTTGCAACTGCCGACGCCCGAAGTGCGTTTTCAAAATTTGTCCTTTGCCGTGCAAGTGCCGGCGACAACAAGTCGCCACAACACGGTTGGCTCGAATTTGGCCAAGCTTTTCATGCCGTGGAAACGACCAAAGATGGAGACGATATACGCATTGCACGCAATGACGGGTGTCATCAAGCCAGGTTCCATGACGCTGATCCTCGCCAACCCGGGAGCCGGGAAATCGACCTTTTTGAAAGCTTTAGGTGGCAAACTCAACAATCAATCGAACAAAGCGGTTGGCGGCGATATTCTCTATTCGGGTTTGCGGGGAGACGAGATTGATCTCACAAAGTTAGTGGGTCTCGTGGATCAGACGGATAATCATATTCCGACGTTAACGGTTCGGGAGACGTTCAAGTTTGCCGACCTGTGCGTGAATGGGCGTCCAGCCGACCAACACGATGAAATGCGCGACATTGCAGCGCTACGTACCGAGCTCTTTTTGCAGATTTTAGGACTTGAAAGCTGTGCGGATACTGTTGTGGGGAATGCGCTGTTGCGCGGCGTGAGCGGTGGCGAGCGTAAACGCGTCACGATAGGGGAAGTGCTCGTGGGTGGCCAGAGTTTATTTCTTTGCGATGAGATCTCGACCGGTCTCGATAGTGCGGCTACGTTTGACATCATGAAAGCTTTACGCACGTGGTGCAACACGTTAGGCGGTTCCGTGGTCGTTGCGTTATTACAACCGACCCCCGAAGTTGTTGAACAGTTTGACGATATTTTAATGATCCACGAAGGGTACATGGCGTATCATGGACCTCGAGAGGAGATCCTCGAGTACTTTAAAGATCGTGGGTTCACGTGTCCTCCACGTGTCGATCCTGCCGATTTCTTGATCGAAGTGACGTCTGGTCGGGGTCAACGCTATGCTAACGGAAACGTGGACGTTCTCGATCTGCCAGCTACCGCGCAAGAATTTCACACGCTCTTTTGCAATTCGAGTATTTTCAAAAAGACGAGGGAGGCGATTGCGACAGGCTTTAATGAACACCAATTTGAGAATGCTAAGGACTTTAAAAAGGCACAGAGTGTCGTCAATCTCACACGGTGCAAGGACCGGTCGCAGTTTGGCATGGCGTTTATCCCGAGCACCGTCTTGTTGCTCCACCGGCAAAAGCTCATTTGGTTACGTGATCCTCCTTTGCTATGGGGTAAAATTATTGAAGCGATTATTGTTGGCCTCGTGTTGGGAATGATCTACTACGACGCGAGCTCAACGTATTATTTACGGATGATTTTCTTTAGTATCGCCCTATTTCAACGCCAGGCGTGGCAACAACTCACCATTTCGTTTCAACTTCGAAAAGTCTTTTACAAGCAACGGCCCCGTAATTTCTTTCGCACGTCGTCCTATGCCATTGCCGAAGCTGCCGTGCAAATTCCCGTCAATCTGACCGTTTCGTTCGTGCTCGGCACGTTTTTCTACTTTATGAGTGGCTTGACGCGCTCGGCTGAAAAGTATTTTGTCTTTTATCTCGTCCTCGCGTGTTTTCAGCACGCCATTAGTGCCTACATGACAATGCTCAGTGCATTGTCTCCAAGCATCACGGTTGGGCAAGCCCTCGCGTCGATCTCCGTGAGTTTCTTTCTCTTGTTTTCGGGCAACATTATTCTCGCCGATCTGATTCCAGAGTACTGGATCTGGATGTACTGGTTCAACCCGCTGGCATGGGCCCTTCGAAGCAACATGTTGTCGGAATTTTCAAGTCATCGCTATACTTTTGAACAGAGGAAGAAGACACTCGACGCATTTTCCATTTCGCAAGCTACCGAATATATCTGGTACGGCGTCGGGATCCTCCTTGCCTACTATGTCTTGTTTACGACCTTGAATGCCATGGCACTGCACTTTGTGCGGTATGAAAAGTATCTGGGGGTGAGTCCAAAGACGGGCTCGAAGCCTTTTCAGCCAAACCAAGGTGACACATATGTAAATGTCACTCCACCCGAAGGTCTAAAGCCTTCGACCGGCACGGGCTTACCTTTCACGCCGTCGAATTTGTGTGTCAAGGATTTGAAATATTACGTGACGCTCTCGTCGGGCGAGGAGAAACAGCTATTGCAAGGCATTACCGCGCACTTTGAACCTGGTCGCATGGTCGCGTTGATGGGGGCTTCGGGCGCTGGGAAAACGACCCTCATGGACGTGATTGCGGGACGCAAAACGGGTGGACGCATTGCGGGCGACATTCTCGTCAATGGCGAGCTCAAGAAT
This sequence comes from Plasmopara muralis, assembly GCA_003676415.1. Classification (NCBI taxonomy): domain Eukaryota; phylum Oomycota; class Peronosporomycetes; order Peronosporales; family Peronosporaceae; genus Plasmopara; species Plasmopara muralis. Next base: position 205,582 of record RCHQ01000065.1, on the reverse strand, counting down.
CCAGCGACTTTTAGCCGGATCACAGCCTACTGTGAACAAATGGACATCCACTCCGAAGCGGCTTCGATCTACGAGGCGCTCGTGTTTTCAGCGAATTTACGGCTCCCGCCTACGTTTACGATGGAAGAACGTAGGACTCTTGTGTTCGAGACGCTGGAATTGCTCGAATTGACGTCCATTGCGAGTGAAATGGTTGGTCGCCTCTCTGTTGAACAGAAAAAACGCGTGACTATTGGTGTCGAGGTGGTGTCGAATCCGAGTATTTTGTTCTTGGATGAACCCACGAGTGGCTTGGACGCCCGATCGGCGTTGATTGTCATGCGGGGTGTCCAGTCCATTGCTCGCACCGGGCGCACAGTGTTATGCACGATCCATCAACCTAGCATTTCAATCTTTGAGCTCTTTGACGGTCTCTTGCTGCTCCAAAAGGGCGGGTATACGGCGTATTTTGGGGATTTGGGCGTCAATTCCGTCAAGATGTTGGAGTATTTCGTGTCGATCCCCGGGACGTTGGGGATTCAGCCCCAATATAATCCTGCGACGTACATGATGGAAGTCATTGGGGCCGGCATTGGTCGCGATGTCAAGGACTATTCGTTCGAGTACAGAGAGAGTGCCCTTGGCAAAAGGAATCGAGGACGGACATTGCAGCTCTGCGAAATCTCCGAGGCTTTTGTGCGGCACTCGACCCTCAATTACGATCCGATCGCTACGGGGTTTTGGAATCAGTTGGCCCAGCTCGTGAAAAAGCAGCAACTCACGTATTGGCGCAATCCACAATATAATTTTATGCGCATGTTCCTGTTTCCATTGTTTGCCGTGATTTTTGGGACGACGTTTTATCAATTGTCGGCAGGTAGTGTCAAGAAGATTAATTCGCATATTGGACTCATTTACAATAGTATGGATTTTATTGGCGTCATTAATCTCATGACCGTCTTGGAAGTCACGTGTGCGGAGCGCGCCGTGTTTTATCGCGAACGCATGTCGAATTACTACGGGCCGCTTCCGTACAGTCTATCTTTGTGGTTTGCCGAGGTGCCGTACTTGATATTTGTGATCATCCTCTTTGTGACGATCGAGTATTTCTTAGTGGGCTGGAATCACAAGCCCGAAGATTTCTTCTTCTTCTTGTTTATCTTTTACCTCTACACCTCGGCATGCACGTACGTCGGGCAGTGGATGTCGGCTTTGATGCCGAACGAAAAGGTTGCGAACGTGGCGGTCGGAGCCATGTCGTGCTTATTTAATTTATTTTCAGGCTTTCTCTTGCCTCGCACGGCCATGAAAAAAGGGTACAAATGGTTCCAATACCTTATGCCTTCCTACTACTCTCTCAGTGCCTTGGCAGGCATTCAATTTGGTGACAATCATGACATAATCACCGTGACGACCAATGGCGTGGCAACAAATATGACGGTCGCGGTCTACGTCAAGAAATCGTACGACTTTCATCCCGAGCGCAAATATGATTTTATGGCCGGACTCCTCGTCATTTGGGCTGTGCTTCAGCTTGCTATTTATCTCACGCTCAAGTACGTTAGCCATTTAAAGAGATAATCTATAGGCAGACTGCTATTTCATTTTTTTAGATATATTAAATATAGAGATGGTCGTCTCAGATAAGAAAAAAGTCAAGCTCCATAATCCCGCACTTCAAAAACTTTTCTAGAACGCACGTTCCTACGGTTGCTGTTCTCTGGAGGTCTTCGTAATAATAATGACATTTGTCTATGAGTTTTGATTGGATTATAAAGGAAAGTGGCGAGTTTCGAGATATTGTTAGAGAAGCTGTGTATGAAGGCCAACATACAAAACAAGTACAATTAGGTTTACGGAATGGTATGCTTTTATTTATATTTAGTGAGTTATTATTTTTCGTTAGCTTTTTTTGGGCATTTTTTCATTCTGCTTTAGCTCTAGGATAGCTTCGTGTCGCGGCGGGAAACGCCTGCCTACCGGTCTGGTGGACAGCAATACAGTGTTTATACGGCCTCTCCCACCGAGGATGGTACTATTGGTGCATTTTTTACCTCTTTTTATTCAACTCGTTTATTATTTTTTGTTTTTTTAACTGAAACTAATGCATATAAAAATGTTATTAAAAATGCTCATGATGTACCACTGGAAATGGGTATTCCGTTAGGTTTACTAGCATTTGGAAGTATTTTTATAGGTTATCTTTCAAAAGATATGTTTGTTGGGTTATTGCAGGTGGAGGTAAGGGCTGATCAGCCTGGATAGGCACCCATAGAGGAGCGAGCACTTAGAACATTTCTCGAACGCACGAGTGAAAGTACTTCCTACGCAGGCTCTTCTCCTTTCCATTACAAAATATTGCACCACTCATTGCCGTATACGCTCGCATTGTTGAGCTGTCCACAACTACGACATCGCCAGCTCGTGCAGCCGGCAGGGAGTGGGTATGGTGCCGAACATTTGTTACAAAGCGCGTTGCCCTGCACGTCACGGCGAATGTTAGAGTTGTTGGACATGACGCGCGCGTGGTTGGGTCCGGGCGGAACAGGCACAGCTTGAAACACTGGACGACCGTATGCATCCACTTGGACGGGCTGCCCCGCAGCCATCGGGTAGCAGTAAGGCGTGTCCACGCTCTTTTGAGGCTTTTTCGAGTCCATTCTTGTTGAAAAGAAACACGGAAATGGAAGACGGGAGAAAATATAAATACAATTCTAACAATTCTAGAAAAAGCAATGCTAATTAATATAACATTTAAAGAGTCAGCTCATCGCTTGATAATTTTCTAGCTAATCACATGCTTACAGAGAAAGCGTCAAGTGTACAATAATTGTGCCAATATGGCTACTAATACTATAGCAAATGGATTTGCGCATCTAATTATCGAGAAGTGGCAAATTTAGAGCTTTAAAAACAGTCAAAAGCATCAATATTGTGTACAAGGCTAGAAGAAACCTTAGTAATTCCTTTTTATTCACATGTTGAAAGGTACCATAATCTCAATCCTGATTACAGAGTTAAATTTTGTGCACATTCAACAATATAGGTAGAAGAAAAAGCCATGCACTAAATATTTCTGCAATTTATTGTACACGTCAATCCTTAAAGACCGAAAATACTAAACGGTTGTTCAACTGATGATAGTGTATTCCGTTCTTGCACTGCATGGTGCTGTGTGGCCCCGCCACACTTAGTAGCCCGATTTAATCCTTTTTGGGTAGCATGTCTACGTATTAAGATAAAGGGAACGTCCTTCCTGCAGCGTGTTTACACTGCTTGGAAGACCTGCTGGCTTCTATGGTCTGAGAAGGGAGCTGTATTTGTAATCTTAAGCAGCTGAACACGTCACGGCCTCCAAGCTCTACGAGCATAGTGGGCTTAGGCAGCAAACGCTCTGGTGGTCCAGATAGCGCTGTCAAGCAAGTGAAGCTTTCACACTTTTGAATTGAAAAGCAAGCACCTTTTCATCTGAACTAAGGATTTTTAATTGGCCGATAGGGTGGTCTTGATCGTAGACGATCATATGCACATGACGTTCGAGTTTTTTGTGTGTGGAAGAACAAACTTTGATCTTCACCAACGCTCACGCCTCCTAATATGCAAGCAGGGTAGGTGTGAACATTTATATAGCCCATCGACACCCTTCATTATAAGCTCGAGTGACTGGGTCTCGGTCGACTTGCGAGTACGCCCGCCTCGCACTCCGCTCTTTTTAACAGACAGCAAAGACGATAGGGGCATTTAAACGCTCTGTAAAATGATAACAGCCATAGACAGACTAGCCTTTCCACAATGCCGTGGATGAGCAGGACCACGCTTTACCAATTCAAAATCTGTGGTGTCTGTAGGCTAATTTAGTCTCAAAGCGTTACCGAGTACAGCACTATCCAATGCTTCGGCTATGTCAAGTAATCGCACATATATTGTGCCTGTCCTGAGGGAAAGAAGCAAAGTCTCGCTCAAGAACATAAAAGATTTTTTAAATAGTTTATGGCAGTTAAACTTGATAAGCGCCTAGTCCTGGAGAAGCTGACAGCATTCGAAAGACAAACTAGTGGCACTTTGTTATTTCATTGTGAAATTATGTAACCGATCTTGAGAATGTTCCTTTAGTGCCACTCGTCAATGAGGGTTTCAAAGACGTCGTTGCTTCCACTTTCGTGATATCTTCAACACCTCCTATATCTACATCAGAGGCTGTTTTTCCTAGGACTTCAAACAATGGAGCCGTGCACACCATAATGATGGGGAATCGCGCACCAAATAAGTCTTGCTACACAGATGAAGGCACGGCAGTACCTTATTTCAAGAAGTGTGAGATTGTTATACTTGTCTTGAAGTGGAATTTTTCTTAAGAACTGATAATTAATCAGCAATTAAGCTTTTATAAACGATTTAATATACAGTGATTAATGCTTATGAGGTGTGTCAATTACGGAATTAGCGCAGCGCATAAGAGCGGTGAAGATTGTGATCATTTACAAACTCTACATTAATAGCTGTAGTGACTTAAAAAAATGCACGCTTTAAGCTTAAAAAACTTGTCAAAACTTAGCATAAACTGGTAGGTCTGTCGTGTGCAAGGTTGTACTGACTTCAGAGCATAGGCATACTTGTTGAGTATAACATATGGCTTGTCACATTGTCACATTGGCGCAACAAACACGCAAACTGCACTTGTAAAACATCAACAGGTGGATACTGGTCCTATTTAAACTAGAAGATACATTTGAGGGGACCTTCATTTATCTCTGCGTGGGTTAAATGTCTCTATTATCTATTCCGATCATGTCCTTTCAAAGACGACGATAAATGCTTCACAAATTGAACAATGTCTTCCTTCTTGTGTATTCACTTAAGCGATTTGTCATCGCAGGCAAAAATGACAAAGTTGAGCGGTTAATCCATTGATCGCAACTGCATTGCAATGTGAGACAGTCATTTCCTTTACAAAAGAGTGAACCAGGCAGATTCATCCTGAGTCGTTAAGTTAAATAATGGCAGCCTGAAGAAAGGTTGACCTCCGAAGGCACATCACCAATCATTCAAGCGGAGAGAAAGCCTTAACCTTTGTCACCAGTAATAATTAGTGGTCTCGCACGTACAAATCGAGGACAAAGTATATGGTCGATAATTTTTAAGGCAGTAATCTCGGTATCTTTACAAAGCCTTTCGGATCCGACGAACTGCTGAAATGCCAAAATTTAACTTTTGTATTTGTCTTATTAAATGCTAGTAGCAATCTGTTGCCCGTGTGCCGCATAAGCAACATGACATATTCACAGCTCCAGCCAGTATGACAGGTAACAAATAGAAATGTTGTCATGGATAACTTTAAATCTTTAAAATATATTTTTGTCAAACAGAGACCCACACATTAATTTTTCAGAAATAATCTCGTCGTGCAGGGACTCATAGGTAGCCGCTGCGTTTCGCCAAACAATAAACGATTGTTCGGGGGATGAGAGTACTTTTGCTGAAATCAAACACAAGCAAATGGTCAAAGAGAGTCTCAAAACCACACTTGCGCAGCATGTCTCGACAAGTTGTTAATGATTGATTTGACTTCTAGCAATACGTTCCGCACATCAATAAGCTTTTATATTGAAGGGTAGATGTACACAAGTGTGGCATTGGCTTAAACAGGTGCTTCTAAGGCAAGCAGCCTTTTGGCCCGGAAAGCATTTTCTCCTCAATCAAAGGTTGACCATACGGATGAGGGCAAAGTACTAGTATAATTTCGCGCATTGCTTAGCCTGCCATACCTGTAGCTCACTGCAAAAAAACGATTTTCTGATCCAGCTTATTTAATTTGCACTGCGACGCATGCCTGCCAATTAGGCCGTGAATGGCATTAGTAGCTTTTCCAACAAAGTTTATACGCTCGAGTATGTCCTCAATCTAGGGTTTGAAAAAAGTGCAACTTGAGCGCCAAGGCCGACACCAAACACAGTCTGAAGCGCAATTCCTCAGTTGTGCGAAAGCTGTTGCAGGTTTTGAATAAGGTTTCAGGCTAGAGCTTGAGTCACCTCGTCCAGTGCTCCTTGCCCACCTGAATGAGCCTCATTTTTGTATGGAGCAAATTGCAAAAAAGTGGCGCGCCGAGAGATTATTGTAAAGTGGCAAGGTCTTAAACGTCATGGAAGACTGAGGAACTACACGACCGGGTAAGCCCGGTACGCAAGCCGCCGTAAGATCGCACTGGAAAAGTGATTTTTTTAGCCAAGCGTCTTTGTTAGCCACTAGAGAAATTAGGCTTTTGGCGCGCGGACTAAATGAGTACTGCTTAGCGTCATGTCATACAGTGATCAAACAACATACCTACAGAATACCTTCCTTTTTACTTTGAGCTCTTGCAAAGTTCGTTTGCGTTGGAAGTCTCTTCGGAAATACGGAATGCGTTGAGGCCATAAACACTTCAGAAAAAAGATTGGTCCATCTTACCTTTGAGCGACCGAATTTCGGATGAGCTATTAGTATTTTATGCCTTCCTTTATTGCAAAGGCACTAAGTTCAAGAATGAAAGCTCAGCTCTGTGAATTTTTTCTTGTCAGACCACTGGTTACGTTCAATTGGAAATATAATTGCCATCCATTACTTTTACGACTTTAGTACGAAACATTGGTCTGGTCTAAACGATAGTCTAATAGACAGCAGAAAATGCTACCAGTCGGCTAGGACGTTTCACGATGATCAAACAGCTACAGAAAAGGCTGGTGTTTCACTCAACTGTGCATTTGCACTGAAGACAGGTTTTGCGCTCCAAGCTGCGCTTGCTTTGAAGACGGCGCATGCGTCTCGAAGGGCGAATACAAAGTTGTTCGCCTTCCAAAGAGCCGCTAGGGCTTCGTGCAAACTGGGCGCTTCGGCAATCACTGCCTTGTAAAAAGGAAGCTTAAAGTAGCGACAATGCTGTTTAGACTTTTTCAACTACGAACTATATGCTAGAAATGTTAAACTTGTCGTTTGACCCCACCCATGAGGACAGTGATTTCGAGGGCTAAAACCCAATCAGAATTACCTCAAGGACGATGTTTCCAGCGTTGAGAACGAAAATTAGCGTGAAGTTAGAAGCGAAACTAAGATCACCGACGCAATTTGTGATGGGCTATGCGACACACCCTCTTCCGGGCACCAATGCGAGTTGTCGATCCGTGATGGATGACAGCAGGCTCTCCGGAGAAGAAAAGAGTCCTACATATGGTGATCACCTGACCGATCCGATCCATGACCCCAAATAGTGTATGTATCTGCTTCACGCTGCGAGGTTTAATCTATCGCGCATTATATGTAAATAGAAAATACTCCCAAAGTCAGTACTCTGGCTTAAATTCACGATGGCTAAGCGCATCGCAGCTAGCCTCACTTCAGGATTAGCTCGACGTCGTTAGAAGCTATGATTACGGTGGCTTGTACTGACTTAAGGACACCCTCAAAACTCTTCAGACCCGTGTCAACTACGACGAAATTGACGTACTTCTTTTTAGATTGATTTGGCTTCCAGGATGTTTCATTATAAACAGCACCCAATTCTTACATCCGTGAGTGAAGGCTGTCGAACACAGCTAGCTTAAAAAACGTATCGGCTTCAGCATGATGTCAATCCAGTCGCATAGAGCTCGAGCTTCAAGCGCGACTGTGGGGTAAGTTTTATCGTACCCAAATATGTGGCAAAAAGTCTGCGAATAACTTACCAAGATCTTGTTGATCTTGTTGATAGTGACTTGAAAGTGCAACAAATATCGAGCAGTCATTACGGAGCTAATTGGACCGCTCCTACAGATCTGTGCATCGGGAATTTCAAGCATTTAACAGGCGTTAATGTAAGCGACGATGACCTTTACATAAAATTGTAGCTAGGTCGTTAGTTTAAGAGCGTCGGAAGAGACCACCTTATCATAGAATTGTAGCTAGATTTGTTAGTTTGGAAGCGTCCACCTTATCTTTACGCTTATTGCATTAAAAGTAACGAATTTTGCACATTCGTATGCATGCGCTCTCGAAGTCAGCCTTTTGGACTCCTTCGTCTATATAGCCCACAAGCTTTGCAAACAGACCTACGCGCGTCTCAGCGCAAGAGTTTAATCTGCATCAGACACTAGCTACCTTTCGTCGCGAGCTTTAGGACCATCTCGCTGTTTACTTAGACTTATTTTGACGACGCGCTGAAATCAGGCTGTCTCTACTGTTTACTAACCAGCCTATTGTAAGACCCGAGTCGATATATTTTCCGGTCAGTAAGGTGTCCAGCCTACTTAATTCATACACACCCGAGTCGATCCATCTGGTTTTCACCTTACCACTCCTTCAAATCATCCTGGAAATGACGTCCAAGCTCAACATGACCTGCAAATCCCTATATATCGTAAAATCCAGCAAGCTTCATGCCCTTCAAGACATAGTCTCACTGACCGTCTTACCCCCTCAAAAGCGCCACTCATATAGATCGTTCGTCCGTGCCGTCCATCCCGTACGTATCCAAAGCATCTGCTTCAGCAGCCAACGAGGAATCCTTCGTGTCTTTTTTTGTTGGGATCGTACGCCGTTTTTAGGAAAACCGAACGACTATAAATACAAACCCCTGACTTTGACAGGTCCAGACAGGAGGCCTCCCTGTTCAAAGTGTGAGCATAGAGTCCACACGTGCGACTGTTGTAGTTATTTACGGCCCCTTGTCCTTACAGTCGGGCCGTTCGGTTAACCCAACGGCTTTTTTTTTTTTTCAAAAAACCGCACGTCACGTGCGATTGGCATCAATGGGACGATTTGAAACGACTCACTCGGGTCACAAGCCATGGCTCCGTCGTTCCCTTCACTCACCAACTTTCTCTGCGCTCCAGCATCCTTTCGCATCGCTCGTCGGTCATGTCGTCAGAGGACAAGCGCCGTTTGCTCCAACCCGAGGCGTCCGGGGCACCGGACCAAGTGCCGCCGGTCTACCGGTCCTTGAACTTTCGTAGCTTGCAAGATCCGTACTCGAACCGAGGGGGCGAGACCATGGCGAGTCACTATAGTACCTTGCGCACGGACAACTTGGAAGCGTTGCTCAATGGTGGGCTCGAAAAGTTTTACAAGAAATTCAATCACTTGTCGCGGAAAATCAATCTCCAGCTGCCCACGCCCGAAGTGCGCTTTCAAGACTTGGCCTTTTCCGTGCAAGTGCCGGCGAGCGTGGCGGGGCACAACACGGTCGGGTCGTACCTCGCGTCGATCTTTAAACCGTGGCAAAAGACGCCCATGGTCACGAAACACGCGCTGTATCCCATGACGGGGATCATCAAACCCGGTTCTATGACGTTGATCTTGGCGAATCCAGGGGCCGGGAAATCCACGTTCTTGAAAGCCATGGCGGGTAAGTTGCAAAACAATAAACAGACGGCCATTGGGGGCGAGATCCTTTACTCTGGTTTGAAAGGGAGTGAGATTGACTTGATCAAGTTGACGGGCCTCGTGGATCAGACGGACAATCACATCCCGACGCTGACGGTGCGAGAAACGTTCAAATTTGCCGACATATGTGTGAATGGCAGGCCGGAAGATCAACCGGAAGAGATGCGGGACATTGCCGCGCTTCGGACCGAGCTCTTTATTGAGATTTTAGGTCTTGAAAACTGTGCCGATACGGTCGTGGGCGATGCGCTCTTGCGTGGAGTCAGTGGTGGCGAGCGCAAGCGCGTGACCGTGGGCGAAGTGCTCGTGGGGGGCCAAAGTCTCTTTTTGTGTGACGAAATCTCGACGGGACTCGATAGTGCAGCGACGTTTGACATTGTCAAGTCCATGCGGACGTGGTGCAAGACGTTGGGGGGCTCGGTGATCGTCGCGTTACTGCAGCCCACGCCTGAAGTCGTCGAGATGTTTGACGATATCTTGATGATCCACGAAGGGCACATGGTCTACCATGGCCCACGGACGGAGATTTTGGATTATTTTGAAAAACTCGGCTTTTCGTGTCCCCCACGCGTCGATCCGGCCGATTATCTCATTGAAGTCACGTCCGGACGGGGTGCACGCTATGCCAACGGAAGCGTCGATCCGCGAAGCCTCCCCGTGACGGCCGAAGAACTCAATCATCTCTTTTGTCAGTCGGAAATCTATCAAAAGACCCACGAAGCGATTAGCCGTGGTTTTAACGAGCATCAATTCGAAAACGCCGAAGATTTCGTCAAAGCCAAGAGTGTCGCGAACCTCGCACGGTCCAAGCAACACTCGGAGTTTGGCTTGGCGTTTATTCCCAGTACGTTGCTGCTTTTAAACCGTCAAAAGTTGATTTGGTTACGTGATCCCCCGTTGTTATGGGGCAAATTATTGGAAGCCTTGATCATTGGCCTCGTGATGGGGATGATTTACTACAATGTGAGCTCAACGTACTACTTGCGCATGATTTTCTTTAGCATCGCCTTGTTCCAACGCCAAGCGTGGCAGCAAATCACCATTTCGTTTCAACTGCGCAAAGTCTTTTATAAACAGCGGCCACGGAACTTTTTCCGCTCGACGTCGTACGCGATTGCCGAGAGTGTCGTCCAGATTCCCGTCAACGTGGCTGTGTCGTTCGTTTTGGGCACGTTCTTTTACTTTATGAGTGGCTTGACCCGGACGTTTGAAAAGTACATTGTCTTTTACTTGGTCTTGCTCTGTTTCCAGCACGCCATCAGTGCGTACATGACCATGTTAAGTGCCTTGTCCCCAAGCATCACGGTGGGCCAAGCCCTCGCGTCGATCTCGGTCAGTTTCTTCCTCTTGTTCTCGGGCAACATTATTCTCGCGGACTTGATCCCGGACTATTGGATCTGGATGTATTGGTTCTCGCCCATTTCCTGGGCATTACGGAGCAACATGCTCTCTGAATTTTCGAGCGACCGGTACACGGCAGCGCAGAGTCGAAAGTTTCTCGATAGTTTTTCTATCAAACAAGGCACGGAGTTTATTTGGATTGGCGTCGGTGTTTTAGTGGCCTATTACTTTCTCTTTACGACCTTGAATGGGTTGGCACTGCATTACATTCGGTATGAAAAGTACAAGGGCGTGAATGTGAAAACCATGACGGACGCCACGTCGAGTGATGAAGTGTACGTGGAAGTCGGGACGCCTACGATCACAAAGGGTGGCGTCGTCAAGAGCAGTGGCTTGCCGTTTACGCCGTCGAATCTGTGCATTAAAGACTTGGAATACTATGTGACGCTCCCCTCGGGCGAAGAAAAGCAACTGTTGCGGGGCATCACGGCCCACTTTGAACCGGGTCGCATGGTCGCACTCATGGGGGCCACGGGGGCTGGCAAGACGACGTTGATGGACGTCATTGCCGGTCGCAAGACGGGAGGGCGAATTGTCGGGGACATTATTGTCAACGGCGAGCCCAAGAACCCGGCCAACTTTAGTCGCATCACGGCGTATTGTGAGCAAATGGACATTCACTCGGAAGCGGCGTCGATCTACGAAGCGCTCGTGTTTTCGTCCAATTTGCGCCTTCCGCCCACGTTTACCAAGGAAGAGCGAATGAATCTGGTGAATGAAACGCTGGAATTGCTGGAATTGACGCCGATCGCGGACGCCATGGTGGGGAGTCTCTCGGTCGAGCAAAAGAAGCGCGTGACGATTGGGGTCGAAGTCGTGTCGAATCCAAGCATTTTGTTCCTGGACGAACCCACGAGTGGACTGGATGCCCGGTCGGCGTTGATTGTCATGCGGGGCGTCCAGTCGATTGCGCGGACGGGGCGGACCGTGTTGTGTACGATTCATCAGCCGAGCATTTCGATTTTTGAATTGTTTGATGGCCTCTTGTTGCTCCAACGGGGGGGGTACACGGCGTACTTTGGGGAATTAGGCGTGGATTCCGTCAAAATGCTCGAATATTTTGCCATGATTCCTGGGACCATGGAGATACGACCGCAGTATAACCCCGCGACGTATATGCTGGAAGTGATTGGCGCGGGGATTGGCCGGGACGTGAAGGATTATTCGGTCGAGTATAGAAACAGTGCCTTGTACAAGACAAATCGGGAGCGGACGCTCGAATTGGCCAAGGTATCGGGCGAGTTTGTGTGTCACTCGACGTTGAATTACAAACCCATTGCGACGAGTTTTTGGAATCAATTGAAAGAATTGACCAAGAAGCAACAGCTGACGTATTATCGCAACCCGCAGTATAACTTTATGCGGATGTTTTTGTTCCCCGTCTTTGCCGTGATTTTTGGAACCACGTTCTATCAACTCTCGGTTGAAAGCGTCAAGCGGATTAATTCCCACATTGGACTCATTTACAATAGTATGGATTTTATTGGCGTTATTAATCTCATGACCGTGCTTGAGGTCACGTGTGCTGAACGCGCTGTGTTTTACCGTGAACGCATGTCGAATTATTATGGGCCACTGCCGTACAGTCTCTCGCTGTGGTTTGCCGAAGTGCCGTACCTGATTGTCGTGATTATTCTATTCGTGACGATTGAGTATTGGCTAGTGGGGTGGAGCGACAATGCCGGAGATTTCTTTCTCTTTATGTTTGTCTTTTATCTCTACACTTCGGCGTGCACGTACGTCGGGCAGTGGATGTCTGCGTTGATGCCGAATGAAAAGGTAGCGAACGTGGCCGTAGGGGCTTTATCGTGCTTGTTTAATCTCTTTTCGGGCTTTTTATTGCCTCGCACAGCTATGAAAATCGGGTACAAGTGGATTCAATACATCATGCCTTCTTACTACTCGCTGTCAGCGTTGGCGGGCATTCAATTCGGGACAAGTCAAGAAATTATTGCCGTGACTGCAAACAATACGACAAAGCAAATGACCGTTGAAGATTATATTGCCCACACGTATGATTTTCGTCCCGGGGACAAGTACAACTATATGGGCGCTTTAATCGTCGTGTGGATTGTGGTCCAGCTCGCTATTTATCTTACGTTTAAGTACGTGAGTCACTTAAAGAGATAAATGAGGAAGGAAAAGCGTGCATTTAAAATCCACGAATACAACAATATATCTTAGAAGTGGGTTTGGCTTACAAATATTTATATTGTGAGGTATCTATTCTGTGCAATTCCAACAGGATTTATGTTAATGAGCGTTTCTGATATTGTACTATAATCACCACGTGCGTGAACAAGGCGTAAAGGGAAAGACGCCTAAGTCGGATAAAATCAAGTCTGCAAGAATGGTAATATATTTCCTACTAATCTTTACTAAGCATGCCGGCTGAATGCTTCACCCACGTCGCCTTTGAGATTGGCCAGCCCAACGCCGGGACTGAACGCGTTAACATTTGGTTGGGCTAAGTCTAGGTGGGCTCTGATGGTGTGGCCAAAATGTGTGAAAATTTGCGGTTTATTCGACTCCAACTTCGACTACTGCTTTGCCTGGCGTCACTGCCCACTGAGTTGGCCGCGAAATCAAGATGCTTTGGAGGTAACAAAGTGATATTCGATCTGACCTTTGCTCGTGGACACGGTCGTCGGCTGTCTTACGCCCACTTTGACAGCTTTCCGTGTACGTCATGCTACTACTGCCCACACAACCAATGAGACGACTCCAGTGGTGGGATAGCGGGACCTTGGACCGTCATTTATTCATCCTCGAAGGCTTTGGCAATACATAAATGGGACGAGAACACTTTAAAATCCAATGGTATATACAGATTATAAATTGTCAAAGACTCGTTTGGATTTGAAATGTTGGATTTCCCATACTTCACTTCAACTTTTCATCGATTGTGATGACCCAAATTGTTCCTCTATCGACTTATGACGACGTGACGATTGCCATCGCTCCTCTGAAGGATGGCCAAGTAGCGTGTAAGAAATGCCACCCCAGTCGCCAACACCGAATGCTTCTCTGGGTCCTGTACACGACCATGCTGTCTGGATTCCTCTACTGCACCATCACGTTCTTTGGATACGCACTTATGTTGTTGGTGGTGTCTACACAACAATAATGGAGATTACTATTTGCCGGATATAATATTTACGCATTTTGCCGACTACTACGGATGCAATACAGGTATGCTGGTGCGATTTATACACGAAATGATAATTTCTGGAATGGGTTAGGCAAAAAGACTAAACTCCGACGATTGCCAAGACAATTCCTCCGTCGTCGTGCCCTACCCATTTATGCCAGAATGGCCACAAGTAGCCACTGGAATCTAGATTTTTTAATCGAAGCAATAAAAGCACGAGATTAGTACCAAACAAACGCAAAAGGTGTTATTGCAATACAATGCCAAGCTAGTGGCGAGATCTTCATTCCTTCTTTTTGTGTTGGGCGAGAACACTAGTCAGAGCTTCCACAATCTTCTTGACAAAGCCTTGATGTACGATTTCTTTGTATTCGGCCAGCATGTTAATGTAATTTACCACGGCACCAATCGTTCTTTCCAGCAGTGCTCGCAAGAATTTCTTGCTATATCAGCTCTTTCAAAGTTTCACCTTTTGAAGCGAATTATGAGATCTAGTACGTCAGCATTATTTATGTACTGATCCGGCCTTCACACTGCTTTTCGCGGATATTCGTCGTCTTATCACTGACAAGAGCTCAAGCTTTCACAATACGAGTGTCGGTTTAGCTATATTCCATCCAATCTGACCCTTGTCATCAAATCCATCGCCACAGATGTCGTCAAGTCTGGTGGCACTTGCTTGTCTAGTTAAGATTAGAACTTTCTCGACAAGTGTGTCGGCCCTACGTTTAATGGCCCAATTTCAAGTGACTCTAACCCATCCCCGCAAGGCGATGATAGCATCGCAAATAAATCCAATTCGATCTTCTCAGCCTCTGATGACGCCTACGTGCTTGTAAATCATTACGTTCAACTCAAGCGCCTTCGTCAGAATACCATTCACTGCTGTCTTCAAATGACCTTGACGTGTGATGGCTCTTTTATCATCAGACCAACCCTCTCTAATGTTAGAGTTGGCGTCTCCCCTACTGGCTTCATTTTAAGCAGCTCCACCGCTTCAACAATTGCCGAGGCAGACTGACATTCTTCATCGAGCCGACCTCTGCTGACGTTTTTAGAATCGTGGACTTCCCTCTTCGTTGCCTCCAGCTCGAGCATCGTCAATTGCCCTTGACAGATGTCTTTGAATGACCTTGCTTTTTCCTATCTAGCTCCAACTTTGGGCCTTTGTCTGCTGATCCTATAACTCTGCCTTCCTCAAGCTGGCAGCGCTGCCTTGTCTAAGGTGCAAGTCAAATTTGGACTCAGGTATTCCGCGGACCCTATTTACTCTACATGACAGCAAAAAGCGTCTGCTTGTCTTAAAGTGTTTCTCACGGATTGTGAATCCAGCCAGGGTTGCACCTTCGGAGATATATTTTAGCGTAAAATCTTCCTGTCTAGACGAAATGCGTACTACAATTCTATAGCAAGTTATCAAGATTCGAATGTATCGACATGATTCAATGTTCACTTCAGGACAAGGAGTGACACGGTGAGGAATGCTGTGTTCAAGAGCACTGGCATGACTACGGTAGAAGCTACAGACAGACCTAGGTTAATAGGTTCGGGTACGGGAACACAGCTCCTGAAAGGTGGTCAGGCACAGCCACAAGTTTAATGGGAGACGACGCAGTGGTAGGCGACGGCATGTCGTGACACAGCTGCCAGTGCAAGTGTTGAAACCGTTGGCGCGTTCGTAGGGCATTTGCTTGCATTTGCTGCACTGCAAAGAGCTCCTGGATCTGCACGGCATAGTTGGCATGGAGCTGCTGCAGTTTAGTCGCAAGCTGTTTCTTGTGTCGTCTATGAAGTTGTTTTCGCTTCAGATAGTCGTGCGCCACGCCACGACGCCAATTCATGGTGCTAGTCGACGTCTTTTTCGCGTGCAGCGCACAGCTGCAGTCCGGATGCCTGTAGATACGCTCTCGGTCGTTAAAAAAGTTCATTCTTAGCCGCTCGTTCTGGTGTGCGAACTGCATCAATAGGTCGGTCTGTTCGGCCGCAGCAGTAGTCACTTCACTGTCGTATGCTTCGGCGATCAAAACGTCCGTGCTGCTTGCTGTACGCGTATCATACCGGTACATTGTAGCAGCCAAAAGCGAGCTTTTGTCGCTAACGAACGGCACAGGTAAAAATTTAGGTTCGTACTGTTCTAACTTCTCCAGCTGTTCTTCCAGCCCAGCTTCGTCTTCCTCCGCAGGTACTGCTTGCTTCACTTCCTTTGCAGGCTCGTTCATAGTGACGCCTTGTGAATGCAAGGTTTGACCACCCTCGTCGCAATTCTCCGTCATAACACCATCAGCACGGTCGGTAAATAGAGCTTGAGCTTTCATTTTATGCGTACTCTTTTTGCCACTCTTAATCTGATCACTGTGCGAGCTCAGTTGAGTCGAATGTGTTGCGGCATCCGATACACCTTCTGGCTTTATAGTAGACGGTGGCGTCCACTGTAGCTCCTTCGATGCCACCACGTGTGCTTCATCTCGAGACAAATGCGAATAGATAGGTGTCGCGGGGCTTGAGGAGCTGGAGGACGACGAAATGGACACGACTGGTGACGATACAGTGCTTGTCGACAGCTTATGACGCTTTGGCGTCGACACTCCTACAATAATTTCACCAGCCGCAGGAATCTTCTTCACTTCCTTGGGCACCACCTTTCTCAAACCGCCAACATTCTCAACCTTTGCCATGCGATTTTTTTTCTCGTGTCGACGGTGCTTGCGTTCGACTTCTTGAACTGGACACGATACTTTGAGTCGAACGCGTTTACCCGACGGCACATCTACCTTCTTGTGGCGCGATGGCGTATCCTTCATTGCGCTCCTATCCGAGTCGCTACTTTCGACGGAACTAGTTGCACCGCCCAGATCTCGCACCACATTCTTCAAATCGCTTTTAATTTGCGAGTATTCTTTATTTTGTTGGTTGCAATGTAAGAAGGCATTTAAACTTCGGACGACTAGCTGATCTTGATTAGCAGCTACGATCATCCATTTTTCCTTGTCTGTTGTTGAAAGGGGCAAGACTGACAAAAATCCACTCGTGTTTACTCGTGTAAGATCGGAGAACTGCGCTTGAAAGTCCAGCGATGGGTCCACAAAGAATTGTTCGTAGCCCTCAATGTATTCTAATGGCGTCGCGAGACCAGTTTCGGGCTTGGGTGAATGATAAAATACGCTACCGTCGCTACACATGCCAACAATAAACGGGGCGGCATTTTGACCTGCTAGCTTGCTTACAGTCCGCATATGACGCTGAGCACTCATGTCCTCAACACCTCGTCGACGGTTTCCGCGCGGGTTCCAAGCACGCAACGACGTGGCATTTCTCGACATCAGAACCGCATCACGCTGCGCACGCTGTTCGTTAGCCGACAACGGCAGGTCGAGCTCCATGCGAATTGCAGCGTAAAGATCTACAACCGCGAGTGATTCGCTGCCTCCGTACGCATAGTCTCCATAGACTGCTACAGTATCAACCGTCTGCTTGATGTCAATATGTGATTTTTTCCGGACTAACACTTCATTGGTGGAAGCCTCGTAGTCTTCATCTAAGTGCCAGATCCGCAAGTTTTGATGCTCGGATTTCGAAAGAAATTGGTTGGCATTAGTTGGGTGGAACATAATTAGCTCGAGTGAAATTCCGTTTGTTTGCTTATCAAAGACGCACTCCCACATCCACTCATTTAGTACCGTTTGACATTGGTAGAACCGCCACATGTGTATATTCTTGATACCAAGACCACAGAGTAGTCGGTACTCAGTCTTGGTACCGCCTTGAAGGTACACACTTTTAGCTGCTGCAAACCCTTTTAACTTAGCATCCGAGTACGTGTGGGCAATGACTTTGGCAGTCGGTATCCCAAAAGTGTTGGCCACGTCGTCGTCGTCACGTTCCGAGGTTGACTGAAGGGGATCAGAAGGTGACGGGAAGGTAATGCTATCGACTTCAAACGCACGAATGTCGGTCGATCCGCGGTAGACTCCAGCAAAGATGAACTTGCCGTTTTGCGGAATGATGACCGTCACCATGATCTGGGTATACATTCCCCGAGGCATAATTTGGTCCAGTAAGACACCACGACGAAAGAGGAGAGAATCCTTAGTTAAGGGGTAGAGATAAACCATGCCATTGTAAAAACCTACCACCAGGAACGTGCCGTCGGGGGCCACAGCAACGGACGAGACAGTGGACATGACGGAAAAGTGATACTCGAGACCCACAGGTGCCATGCCCGAAGCGCTGCTCGCACTGGATAGAGCAGGACTTTGCGACAATGATTCGCGTACAACTCTCATATTTCCGATTGTCGTGGCATCAAACGTCACTTCAGCCTCGTCACTTGAGTACATTTGATCGTCTGAGCTACTCGAGAACGATGAGCTACTACTGCTTTGTACAGGCTCTTCCTGACACGTAGTCTTGCGCTTGATCGGAGTTGAAAATTCGAGTTTTCGAGTCGGATCATGGCCCGCTAGGGTCGAAGGATCACTTGTGTAGCTTTTGTTGGAAATGTCCTCAAGCACGCGTGTTGACATGGAAAGGGATCTCTTTCTGTGCTTCAACTTGTGTACGAATGTCTTGGTCTTCTTGTCAAGATTGTTAGCATGTGCACTAGGCACAGAGAGGCCGAGGGGATGCTTAGAAGACTTGATCTTGCGTGCGGGCTGATCACTCAATGTAAGCTTGTTTTCCGGCTTTTGGGCAGGTTCGGGCGAGAAAAAGGAGGGTGTTGTAAAGGCTTTAATATGCTCTTTTGAGATCGCTACTGTGTTGCCTCTTTTAGGAGGCAAAGATTGAACGGGCGTGGTGAGCGCCGCGACGCCGCTACCCAAAGACTTGGATGCGTTCATGACAAAACTCTCGGGTGGTAGAGACACGGGGAAGGCTCTAAGGAGTTGGCAGATGCCTGGAAGAACCAAAGCTCGTCGAGGGAGAGTCCAAGAAGGCGCGCACTGGGATGAAGAGTGTTGGTGACGAGCCCGCAACCGAGGATTACAAAATGAAATTGTGCTGCTCGCGCAATGGGAGGTCGGCTTGGTGTGGTTTACATAGGAATCAGATACTCCGCCGACTGTAATATTCTAACTGAGAAAATCTTTCCAACGCGTTTTGACCAATTGGATGTCGGCAACCTTATGACTGGTGATACAAAGTGACCAAGAAATCCATGGCAGACGGTCGATCGCCTGTACTCGAGCCTGGCGCTGATCTGAAGCATCTGGGTGCGTACACACCTCATGTATCGACTTCATGTAACGTTCTAACTTGTTGTTGCTGTATAGAATCAATGCTGGACGACCGGAATCAGAAGAAGCGCACCAAGAAGCAAGCCGCGCTCTACGAGTATATAACCTACTACTCATATGTAAACGTAAAAGTCCTGTATTTACCATTCAAATTGTATGTAGAGGCAAATTGGAGGGCTGGTCTCCTGTAGACGATCCCATGGAGAAGCTCAGTCTCGAGTCTGAAGTTGATAAAAAAGCGCTTTCCAAAGCCGAACGGAAGAAACTAGCAGCTGAGGCTTTTGCAAAGGCTGGAGGTGTCCCGAAGCGTGAGAAACGAAGCAAAGCTGAGCGTCGAGCTCAACAGGAAGCCAGTCGGCTACAAAAAGAAGCAAGTACGACGAAAGCCAAGAAAAACGAGGCGAGTGGACCATCGAGCGCCACTCCAGTGAACGCCCGACTGCAATACGATGACGCTAAAAAGATTGCAAAGCGCTCAAAAGCCGCTGTCGTTGTGCGGACACAGGCTCAAAAACAGGTGGAAATGTTTGCGCACTTGCCACAATACGAGCGGGAGAGTTCCCTGTCTTTGAACGTTGGGTTTTCTCCCAAGGAAGAAATTCACGCAGCTGTGCTCGCCCTTGGTCTCAAGTACGCCGAAGGACGAATATCCGGCAGTAGTGCGCGGTGTATTGCAATGATCACGGCATTCCTTCAAGTGATTGACGATTACGTGACGCCACCGGATACACAACTTCGACGCGACCTCGACAAACGCTTGCGGCCGTTGATTCAATACCTGATTGACTGCAGACCGCACACGATCGGTATGGGCAACGCAATTCGTCGGCTTCGTCGAGTGATTGGCTCGACACCGCCTGAATTTAGTGAAGAAGAAGTCAAGCGACGGATCCGCGACGAAATGGACGACTACGTCCAGAGTCGCATCTTGCTCGCTTCACGTGCGGTCGTGAAGATTGCACAGTCAAAACTCAGTTCAGGAGACGTCATTTTGACGTACGCACGCGCAAACGTCGTCGAGGAATTGCTGCTTGAGACGGCCAAGACGGCACCAGAAACCGCTGCGACGCTGCGTATTATCGTTGTGGACTCACGTCCACATTACGAAGGCCGAAAACTCGTCAGCGTCCTCGCCGGTGCAGGTCTCCATTGCTCGTACTTGCACATAAATGCACTGTCGTACATAATGCGCGAAGTCACGAAAGTATTTCTGGGTGCCTCGGCTTTTATGAGCAATGGAGTAGCCGTGGCTCGCGTCGGCACGGCGCTAGTGGCGATGACGGCACACGAAGCCAACGTTCCTGTGCTCTTTTGTTGCGAAACGTACAAGTTCTCGGACCGTGTGCAGCTGGACGCGATCACGCACAACGAGTTGGGCGACCCGGACGATCTCGTGTCTTCGTACTGCATCGACAAGAGACGTCGTACTGGACCTAGTGCGTTCCCCAGTGGCCATGTTTTGTCTGATTGGCGTGATCTCTCTGACCTCAAGCTTCTTAATCTCGTATATGACGTGACTCCGATTGACTACGTGTCAATGGTTGTCACGGAATTAGGCATGATCCCGCCCACGTCCATTCCGGCTGTGCTGCGTGAATACTCTCGTGACGGCGTCGTTGATGGAGCGCTGTAGGTACGACTCGCGATACAAATGACAGCTTTGATAGATTTGGACGTTTAGAACGGGGCCGTGCTACGATCTATGATGTGTATTAATGAGTTACTGGTGCTTACGTTGCTTGGTCTCCAGCTTTCTTCGTATCTTGTCGCCTCGCAACCTCACCATTTCCTTCGTCGTTTTGGGAAAGGAGCTGCGCGCACACGTCCATGAGCTGTGGCTGTTGTAGCTCTTGAAACCGCAAAGACAGCAGATCGATGGCAGTCAGTACGTTCAACGGACTTTGCTCAGTGGCACTGGAGAGCACAGTCATCTTTGGATATCGCTGGCTAAAGTGCGTGAGCACCAGGTGCTGAACCCTTGCTTGACGACCAACTTGAATGGCTTCTTGCGTCGTACAATGCGCCTTGTCCTTCGCTTCTTTGACCAGTTCATCCTCGAAAGTAGCTTCGTGAACCATCAGGAACGCACCTTTGGCCTTCTCTGAGAGCTTGTCACTCGGACGACAGTCGCCCGAGAATGCGAGCTTGGCGCCGGTAGCAAACGTGATAACGACCGCATACGACTGCCGCGCGTGCTTGACCGGCACGCACTCGAGCTGTGTGATGTTGAGCGTCTGTCGCATCCATGCACGCACCCGCGCTGATTCTACATGAGTCTCGTCGTCTTGAGAACGAGCATCATTCTCGTCAAATCCGTAATTCTCTGCAAACGTATACTTGCCGGACACTGTCGGATCCAGTGCCGAGTACTCGTCCAGCCAAAGCCGTAGCGGTGTCGGTCCAATCACGAGCAGTGGTTTAATGGAAGACGTGCGACAACTGAGCAGCCGAAGCAAGCCAAGATGGTGATCTGCGTGGTTGTGGGAGATCCAGACGCACTTTAGACGGTCAACGAGCTCCTGTAAACGCTGCTTGTCGCCACTCGCATAGCGATACAATTGTCCCGCGCTGCCTTCTCCGCAATCTAGCATCAGTCCAGCCCACGATGTGTCTTCTTTTGCTCCAGATGGTAACTCAAGATACATGCCCGTGACATTGCGATACTTGGACGGAATCGCGCAGCCGGTCCCTAAGAATGTAATCCGACCGTCGACAACGTCGTCTGTACTCGATGCATTGGTGACGGTATTCACAGATGATGGAACCGACTGACGAATCGCATCAAAATCTAATCGTGGCCAGCAACTCGATGAGTCAAACCCGCGACGAGCCTGAGGGACTAAAATGAACGTCAGCATGCTCTCGCCCAATACCACTTTCGACTCTGTTGACTGTAAATTGTCGCTACAAGGGAACGAAAAGCCTAAGGCTGCTGCATCCGGCACTGGACGTGAGAACGGCGTTGCGGCGTCACGCATTTCATGCGTTTCGTTGGATGGAAAGGCATGAGGAAAGACTGCATGCAACTGCGCTTGGAGCTTGGCCGACGCACGATGGACCGTCTTTTGGGCACAGGCATCGTGGCCAAGCAAAACATGCCGTGCTTGCACGCCGAACGTCCGGATCCAGGCAGCGTATTTCGGCTGTTGCAGCACGTCCAAGCTTCCAAGATGAAACACCACGTGCACCTGTACATTTACTGACTTGCCATCGACGTTGCGATATCGATCAAACCCTGTACTGTGCACAAGTGCGTCCACGTGCACTGTTGACGGACACGTCAACACTACACATGCAACGGCCGGCATCGACGGCAACACACAATCGCTCGACTTGACCACGGTGCCATTGTCCAGTCTCACGTCTTTTCCTTGGTGTAATTGTCCAAACAATTTGCCCTTTGGAACACCTAATGCCAAGGCCTTTTCCACGAGAAACTTGCCTCTCTGTGTCCTCGTTTCCACCACGTAACTCACACTCACGTGGCTCTGCTCTTCAGAATCAGGTGAAGACTGACTGTCACTGAGCTTCCGTTTCGCTCCAACACGTGGCTTCTTGACGGCCACAGCATACACCACCACTTCATCGTCTCCATAACAGCTTTGCACCTCGTCTTTACTACCAACTGGGGGCACCTCGGATGCATTAAATGTAAACTCCGGACGATGCAAAAAGTGGCGCGTCGCGAACACGTAGTTTTTCGTCGTGGGCGGGCCGTGGACGTGCAAACCCGGTTTTCCCGTGTCAGCGATCGTAAGTACCATGCCAGGTAAGCCACCAACAGTATACGGCCGAAGTTCGGTTAAGAAAATGTGCTGCAGCTTTGCCAGACGCATGTGGTGCTCCATACACAGCCGTTGAGTGCCGTCGCCAACATTGAATAGAAAACTGCGCAGCTTACAGAAACGAATGAGCGAAACACGAGTGCAGAAGGCTGGAAGCGAATAGATGGTGGAACAAACCGGCGTGTTTCGGTGGAGAGAAGAAGACTGGGAGAAGTCTCGACGGAATCGACGCTCAGCACCTGCACTTGCACGACCATGCCAGATACTCAAACTCGGGCGTTATAACAACCAATCATTGATACGCAAAAAAGGCCTTGATAATTGTTGGCAATACAAAAGTCATCGTTGTTGACGCAATAATTGTTGATTTTGAAGCGTCTTTTTTAATAAGCTGTTGTTGCCATTGTAGAGTGTGCGTACGCTTAACGACAGGGCAGCTTTTTTCGGTCACTAAATCATTCGTCGAGGCTCTTTGCGCAACTACAGATGAGCTGAAAGTACGTCAGCAGTATAGCGTTTGTCTAATAGAGGTAGCGTGTGCTACGACAAATGTTTTGCTGCTGACCTTGCTTTAAGCTCTTGACAAACGTCAATTTACCTAAAGAGTCTTCTGATCTGGCAATAAGTGGTTGTTGTAATTTGAAATGAAGGCTGTTGTTTTCCAAATTCATGTGTCTAATAACGCGTTCTACTCGAATTTGGCTTGAATTTTATTATAGCTCAAACGCTTGGCTCTCTGTAATGGCTTATTCCCTCTCCACTGAGACTAAAGTTCGTCAATTAGGAAAGGAATCAGTGTAGTTATCTTCTTTGACTTTCATACGAAGATCGGTCGAGTCACAGCGACGCCAAACAAGCAATGAAAAAAAGGCTGCCAATTGACGGATCGTTTAGCGATGCTCAACCAAAATTGAATAATGCTTCTGCATTAATGGGTGAATACGCGCTAAAATCGGGATTGGCGCTAAAATACTTCGTCAGTATTCTCGAGCACAAGCATAAAGTTAATCATGCAACGAATGGCAGCTCGATCTAAAACGGCTTTTACATCAACACGACGTGATCATTGTTCGTCTTTGCTCGGTTTAACACAGATACCTCTGTCATTAAACAATAAAGAGGATGCAGAAATCGGGCCCCAAATTCGCGACAGTGCTGTTTAAATTGCTTCATCAGCCGATAGTGTATTCAGCAGCTTTGAGGCTAGCGCAAGAGTAAAAAAAACGTTTCAGTATGGCCTACACTTCAATCTTATAATAAAATGTATAGGTGTTTGGGTCTAAAAACTGTTTTGAGAAAGTACAGTGGTGAAAATGCGAGATTTGCATGTTCTCTGTGTTTGATTCGAGAAAGGCTACTCAAACGAGCTTCGAGAACTCTCCGCAGCTCCATCACTAACTAGGCGAGCATTATAACCATTTCGACTTAGCAGAACATTTTCGTTTTCGAGTCCTTGATGATGATATTTAATGACGATTATATTACTGTGAGGCATGACTGAGAATCAAAAATAAATCATTAATTTATCCGGTTCCCTTAAAATGATGACAAGGTAAACCTCCAAGCAGCTGACCCGTAAAATTTAATAACCTCTCGATGCTTCATACGTAGCGATACCGAACACTTAAGTAACTTCTGCCAAAGTCCAGATGATTGCCAACCAATCGTCTAATTTGCGGTGGAAACATGCACCACCCAGTAGTTGTGAGGTGGAAACACTCAGTCCTGTCGACCCTGAGGAAATAGCTGACAAGGCTAGGCCTTTAAAAGCTCCATGCTCTACAATTGGGATCGTATTTGCAAGCCTAGTTGCTCCCTTAAGGGCACGAACGTAGGTTGTGGTGAATCTAGAAGTACACAGCATGTCCCCCAAAAAGTCGTCGAAAATATATATATTCGTGAAACATAGTATGCTTGATTTTTTGATGACCATATTATTGCGTTTCCTATTTCACTTTAAAGCTCTCTAATCATCCTTCTAAAGGGTCTCTGCTTTTATAAACTTGAAATTCGCGTCGTGGCAGTCTCTTAAGCCGCCGACACAATTGAAAACCGGTCTTGCCCATTGAAGACAAGCTACTATCTGACTCGACCACGGCACCGACATTCGCCGTCGTTCTTTTTACGGTGGCTGCAACATCACAAACTTATTGTCGTTGAGCTCACTTCTCGAATATTCATTCGTAGACTGGTCCGCCACGAAAAGGTTGTTTATAGAGGAAGCATGAAGTTGTGACATAGGCTCTACAATGTCGTTAGGCCGCTTCGACTTGGTCGTTCGGGACCATTCGCGTAAAATATCGTCGGCATGGGGATAAAAGTGTTGCCGAGCAGCTAGGAGACAGAAATCAATGACCATAGCCGCCACAGGGCATAGCACTAGCAGCGCATAAAATCGTTCCAGTCTGGCCATGTACGTGGGAACTCCATACATATCAAAGCTCACAAACGTCAAGCGTGGATACACGACTAAAAAGAAGACAAAGAGCCCAATGCTGATGGCCAGGAAAGCAAAATGATATTTATTCCAAAGTTGGGCCAGTAACGTCACCTTCAATAGCATGGTCGCAATTAAAGCCGTGTAAAAGATTGTACCCATCGCAAACAAGCCATAGTTCGTCTCCTGCGTGCTCCCAAGACAGAGATAAAAACAAACAAGGGCGTGGCCAACCGCGTGGCCAATCATTTTTGCAAATACGCGCATGTTAAAGTCGCTATTGTCTTGACCACGTCGATAGAGTTGCGGAAACGTGAGGATCAAGTCTTCGGCAATGTCTTGGTCGTAGATCCCAATCACAATAATCGGGAGCATTAAGAACAAGTTCCAATTAGCCATGAGATAACTTTCATAGAGAGGCGTCCCCGACTGGCCATTGTAGAAATTATAGACAAAGAGAGAGAGGACCATGGCAATGTTCATGTAAAACATGTACCACAAGACCTTACAAAGGCGCTTGTAATTCCATCGGCCGTGAAGTAACACGAGGCGTGGCAAGAACCGAAAGTGCGCAATGGCAAAGTCACTGGCATTTACGGCTTGCACGCCTTCTTTGCCACAAATGCCCACTCCAACATGCGCGGTCTGGAGCATGCTCACGTCATTTGCCCCGTCGCCAATGGCTAAAGTAATCGGGTGAAAGCCCCATGGCTTCAAACTCGGTTGTCGACGTACGAGTTGGACCAACTCGGCTTTTTGAGACGGACTCACGCGACAGGCAATCACGGCTTTGCATCCTTGTGCAATGTCCAAGAATTGGCGCGTCATGCGCTTGACTTGGTCCAACGCTTCGTCCGACATGTTGCTTTGTGCATCTTGCGATGGGAAAAGATGCACAAGAGCTTTGCCATTGCAAATCATGGCGCGATGCTTCGCCACGTGATTTCTGTCACTTTGTCGATTCGTTTCGAGCATCTTTTGCAATACATCGAGCTGTGTATGGAACGCCTCGATTTGTTCGGCATTCACGTACAGCACTTGCATCTTCTCGTGCAAGAGGCGACACGCATGGCCGATGTTCATCGCAGTCTCTTCGCGATCACCGGTTAAGACCCAGACTTTGATGCCAGCTTGACGAAGATCGTTGATAGCAGACGGCACGCCTTCTTGGAGCTTATCTTCAATCGCAGTCACACCCAGCAATTGCAAGTGCGACTCGACCAAGTCAGCACACGCATCGAGTTGCAACTCGCGATCGATTAAAGCAATGGAGGCAGCAGCATAGGCGTCATTGTACGTCTTGTACTCGTCTTTTGTCAGCACACGACGCCCGAGCACAAGAGTTCGCAGTCCTTCTTGCGCATACATCTTGAGGTGTTCCATTAACTTTGCATTGGCAGCCACGTCACTGTCCTCTATGAGCGGCGCCGTGCGTTCGAGCATCATATCGTCCGCACCTTTGCAATACACAATATATTCATGCGTTTCTTCATTCCTTGCTACGACAGACATGCGTTTTCGTGTCGAAGTAAACTCGTTGACGTTCACAATCGTATAATATTGGGTGACACGTTCCGGTGCTGGAAAAGCCACGTGCGAAGGAACCAAAGAGGATTTGCAAGAGATCTCAAGCTTCACAAAAGGAGCGGGAGTCACAAAGTGGTACCCCAAGCACTTGGCTGCCTTTACCAACGCTTCTTCATCTGGAGAAGACGCTTGGTACACTAACGTCCCCGTCGCACTGTCCGTCTCGGGAATGACCGTGTGGCAAAGCGACAGCAGCGTCAGGAAATCGTGAATGAGCTCTCCTTGCTTGCCACCAGCGTACAATGCTCGCAATAAGTTTGGATCATCAAAGTGGAAACTCGGATCATAATGCACCTGTGCTTCTTCTGGATCACACTTTTCCATACCATCATGAAGTCGCGACAGGCTCTCGCGATGGACGTCAGTTTCCTCAACGTCAAGCCACTTTGCATTCGAAGCCTCTACCTCCTCGTGTTTGCCTATGGCTAACGCCGCGACAGCTCGACCGATTTCCGTGGTACCGAATCCGTACGAAATTCCTCCAATCGAGCACTTTCGAAACTCCAGGACATTGCACGTTAAAGTCCCCGTCTTGTCACTAAACACATACTCTACTTGGCCTAATTCTTCATTCAAATCAGACGTACGCACCACTGCCTGGTCGCCATTGGAGCTCATGAGCGTGTCGCTCGTCATTCGATTCACTTGCAGCACTTTGACAATATCAAGCGAGACATAGAGCGAAAAAGGAACGAGATTGTTGTAGAGAATAATAAACGTAAAAAAGTTGACCATTTTGTCGTCGAGTTTGTCAGCTTCCTTGAGAAACGGCAGATACCAGACGCGATTTGCGTGCTTTTGGCTCCACAAGGCAGCAGCGATAGTGCTGACTAAACAGAGACCAAACATGGTCGTAAAGATCAAGAGCATGCATCGATTGGCAGTCTGACTCACTTTACTTTGCTTTGACGCGGCTTTCCGCGAATGATGCAACAACTTGGTCTCACTCCCTGTAAAAATGACGACGCCAATGACAAAGGCACAGCTTCGCAAGCTACATCCGCGTAACAGGAGGTTTTCTGGACCCACCGAAATGACATCCGCCCCTTGAACGTCGTCGTCGAGTAGGATGCGACCAGTGAAGGTGTAGAGTTGATTGTTTGGCGGTTCGTGCTCGATGCTTCCCCGCAATTGAGTCACTGCTGCAGCGCACATCCTTTCTTGCAAGAGTGATGCTCCGTGTACTTCTCGCCCCCCAATGAGTTGAGCCGTCCGCTTCACGACCACGCGATGTTTGAGATTCATTTCACCATCCAGATTGGACGTCTCAATGAAACACCGTCCTTCTTCTCCCGACGTGGCGAGAATGACGACGTCTGCCGGTACGTCTTCGTGCTTTTCCACACACACAACATGCCCGACTTGCAACTCCTGCCACGCAATCGTCTCTGTCTGTCCCTTTGAATTAATGATCTATCACAAACGACTATCAGAATGAGTGTACCGATCAAGCAAAACGAGCAACAAGTAATGAGCGTACTCGACACGGACGACGGTTTTGCTTTCCATCTACTTGATGCCGCTTGAAATCCTCCCTTCCTTGCTTCACCATCGTTATCAAAAGAAGAATCAACAGCGGTCCCGCCGTTGAAAATCGATTCGTCGGAGACCATGTATTCACCAGCTACATACATTATCAATAAGTCAATGCTTATAATCATCATCGCTCGGCATGGACCAAGTGCACCTGTAGGATGGCAATGATGAGAAAGTAGACATTGGCAACGACACGAAAGAACTCAAAGATGATCTTGGGAAGAAAGCTCAGGGCGGTGTATTTGGAGGTGACCACGACATTACGAGCATACTGCTTGGAAGCAATGAGGTGCTGATTCGCGGCACGATTGTTCAAGAAAAGCACACGAGGCTCCAGATCAGCCACCGGGGCCAATGAAGGGTTTGCACGTCGATTCATAGATCGTTACGTACGTCCACAAGGTGGTTCTCTTGCTTGCACTCGCGACACAAGATTGGAATATGCAATGAAAAGGAGCAACTCGATCGACGTCGCTTGCTTTTTATACGTAACGAAGCAGTAAACATAGTTTTTTATGGAAAAGCAGTCGAAGTGTCTACCTTCGACTGCGTCGCTTGCTTTTCATACGCAACGGGTTGAAACATGACTATAAATATTTTATTTTATAGCAATGCAGGCGATACGTCCGCTAACCTTGACGCCTTTGACTGTGTCGCATGCCTTTTAAACGTAACGGCTTTAAACAGGGCAGGAGGCAAAACGTTTCGATGATTCATAGTGCGGAAAGAGAGCTAGAAGCACTTTGGCCATGAATTTCGATTCATTAGGCTGCATTTGTTTGGAAATTGGGAGATTTTAGATTTCCTGCTCGCTTTGGTGATGCGCAAATTCGTCACGCTAAGTATTACATGTAGCCAATCTTACACTCGAGCGGATCGATAATCTACCTGATCCCTTTGAGAGATTCTAGTCTCAAACGAGCAGTTACAAGAGCGCAATTTCGGACTGCACGGGCCTGATGAAGCGGTTGTCTTTGTGGTGGTCCTTCCCATACGCATCGAAAGCGCCTTTCAGCGTTTAGAGTTACCAGGTACTTCTATCCACAGCTCCGGCAGTAGCGCCAGAGAGACCTAAGCCGGTTTAGCTTTGCGTGGCTGAAGCCAAACAGGGAAATTTACCCCTTTCAGATTATTAAGGTCACGCTATATATTGAGGCTATTTTCATCATCGATTAGACAAGTCATACAATAAAGGCTCGAAGCCTGCTCGTGAAGCCACTTAACACGTCTTTGAAGTAAGCAGAGCGCAAGCTACAGAGAGGTGACAGCTTTCTAACTTAGACATGTCCCTGAGCAAGACAGAATGACTACGTTCTTAGAAAAAGTCTAGCCGTATGCTGCGCTTTTACGTGCTAGCGAAAGCTGCACCCTCAGAAGGAGGTCGTTGTTAGTGGTAGGCGAGGCAATCGAGGCAAGATCACACAGCGCCTTGCAAAAGTAGGCGTGCATCTACTCGCTATCCCAGACTTGACGTATGCAATAGTTTTAACAGTGCTCATCTTGTTTTAATTTAATTCTTCCATTTAAGTTGACTTTGAAGATCAGGCAGGGCTTCCGGTATTTTTTTTCTTACCTCAGTACGCCAACCAGTATGATAATCAATATAGTTCTTCCTTTCGTTACTATCACGCTGCTAAAAATTTATTGCCAATTCGAGCAACTTAACGCAATCGCGAGCGAATTACGACGTAAACATCATCTATTTCTTCAAATGTTTGCGCTTAATCTTGTCCATCCAATTGAGCTGATTGAGCGTCACCTGTCCGTTTAGCGAATGCACAACCAGCCGTGGCCTCTCCATCTTTGTGTCATCTTCCTCCTCACTTTCCTTGATAAAGAAAGATGTGCGCATGGCATCAACCTTGGCGCTATCCACATTGATCTTACCCGTTGATCTTGCCGCTACATCCATTGCGGTCTCTTGAGCACAGAGTTCTCCAGTAAACACAGCATAGTCGGGATCAAGCTGATCCATCTCACTGCTCACAAATGCACAGTCTTCTCCAATGTGTAATTGTGCGCCATGAAGTTCCACATCAATTGATGCTGCTGGTTCAAGCGACACCCGCACATTTCCACCCACCAGAATACTACTGGCCACTTGAGTCGTCCATGCATCAAAGTGTGCCACAACGTTGCAAGAAGTGCCAGTATCCTCGACATCGATTGCACCCGTCACACTATCGATCTCGACACTGTCAAGTCCCTCACTTGACACGCGGAGATACCCATGGACGTTGCCAAGACGAAGTTGCGCCTTGTTCGATGAATTTGTCGACACAATACTGCATGTTGAAGCGTAGATAGCCCCAAACGTAGAACAAGACGCTTCTCCTTTGCCTAGTTTCACCTTTGCTCGTTCCGCCATCAATCGTTGACACGCGACACTTTCCGTGGCTTCCAATGACACTGTCTCCCCTTCCACAAGCGTCAAGACGTCAATCTTGCCCTTCTTCGTCTTCAAAGCTACGGTCGTGCCGCGAACTTTATCGACCTGAATGTCTCCACGCCCCACGACTACCTTCACGTCACCTTCAATCTTGTCCTGGACCCTCACACGTCCATTGGCGACTGCCACATTCAGCGTTGCCGTATACGGTACCAGCAGCTGTACATGAGCATCTTCCTTCTCCTGCTTCGCAATGTGGACACTCGTAGCCTGCATTGCATTGCGCACCCTTCCTTCTTCAATCGTAAACATCCGCTTAATGTCGATTGACTTGTCTGGTGTGATTATGCGCAAAGCAAAGTCGTCAGAGCTCAAGACGGGCACAACGTCTACAGTGGTACATGCCACGTCACTGGCTTGGAAATGCACGTGGCTTTGATGTGATAACTGCGAGAGCGAAAGAGCGACGGGAGCGCTTGCGCTCGAGAATAGCCTCAGCGCGTTGCGCTGGCCGAATGGCCGACGTACCACAAACATTCAGGTTGCGGATCGAGTGCCATAAAAGCGATACAACGGGATATGATATACCGTAGGTTGTGGGTTACTGGTGGTTAATCGTCTCCATTTCTTGAGCTCTAAGTTGTCTCGCCATGCGTCCGATCTTACTTAAAGGCCACTCGCGGTCGCTGACTATGATCAAGTACAACCGCGAGGGTGATCTCCTCTTTTCGTGTGCCAAAGATCATACTCCCAATCTCTGGTACAGTGACACAGGCGAGCGCATCGGCACATATGTGGGCCACTCGGGTGCGGTCTGGGCCTGCGACGTGAGCTACCACTCGGAACGTCTGCTTACAGCTGCTGCTGATGCTACTGTCAAGCTCTGGGACGTTGAAACGGGCAAAGAGCTCTTTTCCTTCCCGCACACGGGCCCTGCGCGTAGTGTCAACTTTAGCACGGGCGACAAGTTTTTCGTATCGGTGGCCGACAAGTTTTCCGACCGCCCGGCAGCCGTATATGTCTATGCGCTGGCTAAGGATCCGATGCATCAGAGTGCCGAGCCCATAATGTCAATTACGAAACATGGGCACGAAGGACGTATCACGGGTGCGTACTGGATGCCTTTGAACAAGGCCATTATGACTACAGGTGGAGACGGCACCATCAAGCTATTTGACCCCAAGACTGGGGAGCTCCTCGAGAGCCACACGATTCATACGGGTGAAATTACAAATGTAGCCTTTAACAAGAACAAGACGTTGGCAATTACGTCATCCAAGGACCATACGGCCAAGTTAGTGGATGTTGAGACGCTCAAGGTATTAAAGGTGTACGAAACGGACCGTCCCGTAAACTCGGCCGCCATTTCACCCATCAAAGAGCATGTCGTCTTGGGTGGTGGGCAAGAAGCCATGAGTGTGACGACCACATCGGGTCGCGTGGGCAAGTTTGAAGCCCGTTTCTTCCACATGGTGTTTCAAGAAGAATTTGGCCGGGTCAAAGGCCACTTTGGACCCATCAACACGATCGCGTTTCATCCAAATGGCAAGAGTTATGCATCGGGGGCTGAGGACGGTTATGTGCGGCTACACCATTTTGACAATGACTATCTGAAGCTTGATATGAACCAGTAAGACAGACAAAGTTGCTCATGCAACTCTACTTTAAAGCTAAATTTTAGGTGTGGATGAATACAGTGTTTAGTTATTTCCATGTACTGATTTTTGATCAAGTTTACAGGTGTAGGCTAAATTAGGCCGTAAGGTGTCTTATTCCCTGCCTCGAGTCCAGTACTCCGACAAGTTTTGGAGGGTACCCCATGCTCCGTGTCAATCATGAAGTGTTGTTCGAGGAAATCAAAGATATTTCTCGTTTGATAGAGACATTTTGCCACTTTAAAATTATCCAGCACCAAAGCTTTCCCATTTCAGTTTCAATAAAAATGGAGGAGGCCATGCACTTTTTGGACGGGCTCAAGGACAAGTACTTGCATCAGGTCGAGCAAGCAATGTACGTGTGAATCTCAACAGTTAAGTCATTGGTTTTGATCTCATGACGTTTTGATTCTAGTGAGGACTGGGATTACCAGGACTTTTCACCCGATAAACGATGCGCGCTTCTTGAACACGATGAGGAACAGAGTGCACGCGATTGGGATGACACCCATTCTTCTTGTGCGGCTCCCGTTGCAAAACGAAAATCATGGGTGGGTTTATCACCCGATATCAAGTTGGAATAGTAAGTTGCGCGAGTTTTTGCTTTCAAATCGGCAAATTACTAAGATGATGCCTTGTGTCTGCTTGAATCAGTGCTGCTTCTGATCAAGAGGCGGTACACAATTCCACCTTTGAAACCAAATTAGTAACGCTTTGCACGCCACCCGGTGGAATCAACGGCCTTCCAGGTGCTAAAAGCGTTCAGCACTTACTTGCTCATCTTCCTCGCGTCGACGCCACTCATCTGACGGCTGCGTTATCGGCTCGCTTGCAAGACGATCATGGTCAGCGACCGTGGCAAGTGCGTGCAAAAGCGCTTCAATTAATGCAAATGCTCATGGAGATCAAACCGTTTGCAGAGCAATACACGTGTGCCTTTGCGGACAACGCAAGGCTCCTGCAGCGTCTTGACTTCCTCCGTTCAAACTCTCCAAACCACGTGGTTCGGGAAGGTGCACGCAAACTGCTTTCACTCATTCGTTCAAACGGTACGAACGCAGCGTTGATTCCAAAAGAAAGCTCAAACAAGCCACACGTTCGGAGCGAGCAACAGAAGATTGGCAAGTCAATCGCAGCGTCAGAGGTCTCAAAACTTCGCCTGTCTCCAGGAAAAGTGGCGGTAAACAAGGTTTTTCGACCGGAACCCATGGCGGTTAACACGTTATTGGATGGTCAGGGTGTGGGACCTTCTATCCTCATGAGTCCCAAGGTCTCACAAGCTATTCAGGCTTCGTGGAGACGCCGAAAGAGCGAAACGCAATCGGATCAAGACAAGAGCATGCCGTTTCAAAGGCCTTCGACGCTTGACGAGAACAAAGATTCACGAAAGTTTGAAATGGCAACTCAACTTGGACAAAGGACTTGCCAGTCTTCGATTCATTTCTTAAACGAAAGAATGGACAGTGGAAGACTCAGTGCGTTTTCATTCGTTCAGTAAAGCGCTGAATTGCGATTTTGGGAAGAATAATTAACACCGGTTTATAATACATTGCGAGTGAAATTAGACACGAAAAGGTGGGTTTAATCGATAATAGACATGCAAGAAGGTGGGTTAATTGGCAGGATTACTTAAGTACGTGTGCCGCATACGTATGTACATTTGGATCTGATTTTCGACTAGCGCTTCTAAAAATAAGCACGCGCTTATTCTAAGCGTAGGACTTAAATACTGATGGTCAAAAAGCAGCACAACAAGTCTGCCGCCAATGCCGTGGCCATTGATTGTCCACATGATTGGCAAAGCAGCTGGAAGCACAGAATTTCAAAAGTGTGGTGGCTTGAGCTGAATGCGACCATTAAACTAGCTCGGTTGCAGACTTTGAAGCGACAGAAGTATCAAAATTCACAAGAGCAAGCTTTGGTAAAGGCTCGAGGGCTGCTTCGAAATCGAAATCAGGAATTTTTATCGTTACTACAAGACTTGGTTCGGCAAGCGCAATGTGAGACTGAGATTCGAGAACTGCTGAATTATACCCCCGAAGCTTTAGCCCTGCGATTCAGTTTACGGAGTCATCCGGACGTTCTGGATGCCATTAAGCTTCTTTGGTCGGTCGAGCTTCCGCGAGACGAACTGGGTTGTATCGACCAGCAAGGGTACCTGTCTTTATTTCGACGAATTGGACGATGCTTGGAACCCAAGCAACGTGTCCAGTATTTGGAGAAAATGATTCAAAAAGATTGGATGCGAGATAGTCAAGGCGAGGCGGTCATGAGTTTTGCCTCTTTTTTTGATAGTGTCTTCGAACTTGTGGATCTTTGGTGTGAGACCAGTGATGTGGAAGAATACGTGGCGTTTCTTCGAACGCTTGTGTTCAAAGTGACCTGCATCCATCGCAATGAAAAAGGCGAATGGAGCGACGGGAAACGCTTGCTGCGGTCTTTGAAGGAGATCAAAGTGAGTGATCATGAGCACATTTCTTTTATTCTAAAGAAGAGGACAACGACCAAAGAGAAAGAGGATCAGAATCCACAAATGTCTGTACTGCCAGGTATGACATTCGCCACTAAAGCATTGCATTCGATGCCTATATTGAGCAGTGCTTTAATGTCTGTACAAACTCGGCGTGAGAAAGATGTAACACTTGAACGTGTCTATGGAGTGAACGACGTTCTCGATGACGACCGAGATGTGGAGCAAGAGTCAATTACTAGTCTTTTTGCGGCTTCTGCGAAAGCACAAGCGGTGAGACCTAGTGGACATGGAGATGATGATTTATTCGACTCGAAAGGGAAGATAAGTATTACTTTACTGACTGAGACATTGCGCGAAGGAGAAGATGCTCGACTAAATTCTTATAGTGAGGTAGCAAACCTTACAAAAACGTTGGTTATATCACAAAAGAAAGGTTCCCGTATTGAGCAATTTCGAGGGCTGTTGACTAAGTCAGGACCCGAGGTTCAAGCTGTGGATGTTGAAACACCAGCGACCGCCGAAAACCTTCATTTGGTTACGCATAGTAGCGAACACGTAGCTTCATGGCCGCTTTTATCGAAAAGTCCGTCAAAAGGCGTTGAAAAGCTCGACGATGGATCTCATGCAAGTGCAAGAAACAACAAAGGTATCTTACTTGACATTTCACAAAAATCAAAACAATTACAAGGTGGTGACGATGGAGCGGACACGCAGGCATCTCAGGAGGCTCAGTTGCTGTCTCACTTACCACACGACAGAGTTCAAAACAACGTGGTGCTTATGAACCCGCCAATATTACAGCATTCACTTGCCATTCCTGTTAAGAAGTGGCGAGTCCCTCTTTCATACGATACTACTGAATCTTGCCAGAGTTTATATGGCAATGAATTCCGTAGCACTTCCTCAGAATCTAGTCAATTTGACAAAATGATGTCTGATATAACGCGAGATGATAGGCGATTCAAGCGTGATCGAGGGCTTAAGCATGTGCGTAAAGAAGGGATAGACGAGAAGAACACTCCACTCTTTCCGGTGATTGTAGATCCCGACCAGCAAGAAGAAAATGACTTCGCGAATGGTCGCTCTCGTTCTTATCAACACCATCCCTTACAAAGGCTACAACGCATTTCGACGAGATTGACCAGAAGGGAGCACACTTTCGACTTGCAATTCTCAACTTTGAGGCCGTTGCCTTCTTTACTGCCCTGTAGACCACAAGAGGATCCTGGCTTAGTAGCATGTCAAGACCTTGATCGGCCAAAGTATGCTTCGCTTTCGGTAGACACCTTGGCTTTAAATAAATCTAGAATGCCGCCGCAATCTTCTCTGGAGGATAGTTATAAGGATTGGACAGGAACAGGCTTACTACGTCGAGAGAAACGAGGTGATGAGATTAAAAATGAAAGGCTATGCTGGCGAGATGTCAAGGCACAGGGTGGGCGAGGCGTCACTGCATCGCCGCCATCTCTTGGCGAGGCTCGATGCAGTTCAAGGCATGAAATAAAAGGTGGCAATACGCTAATGAGGATCATGAAGCCACAATGCTGTAAAAGCTGTGGAACGATCTGGCACGACGAGAAGGAACAGAAGGTACTTGCACAAGACGTGACGGTGATTGTCAATGCGACACGAAAGCTTGTACTACGTCCTGACACCATCGATCGAGTCGTTGCCAAGCGAGCGGGGCATGCAAAGCAAGCAACAAGGGTGGATATGATGCGACGACGCTGCCAATACACGTCGGGAAAGTGTCTGCATGGGTTATAGATGCAGTCTCACTTTGTACAACGTTTATTCATTCCATGCAGTAAGCGAATGAGTATTATTACCAATGAGGTGCATAGGAGCTATAATCTCTTAAGTCTTCGAAAGCCATGCTTTTACCACAAAACCTTGGCTTTATGTTGAGCTGTCGATTTTTGTACGAAAAGTCCTGTCATGAATATTACCAACACATCCGATATGTGAAGTTTAAACAACCAGGCGTCACTCTAGATCTGTAAAAGAGCTTCCTTCACCGACGATAGCGCAGCCAATAATCTACGATTCCACCCCACTTCTGCCAACACACACCGGAGCGGTTTCTTTTATCTCTCGGACTATTATGCGCTCTAATACATACCTTGCATTTAAAGCAACTCGTTCCAACGAGTTGATTGCGCACAAAGTTTGCGCCTGTCGTGAGTGTTTTTTTACTCAATTGAGAAATTCTCGAGCGTTATTTTTTTTCGGCGAATCCTTTCTGCTCACGTTGCTTTGGCTACTTGATACGTGTTGCATTACTCAGAAGGCTCAGTTCATCGTGATTGGCCACAGCTAACGTCTTGCGCACTCGACGCGGTGGTACAGCTAGTCTAGTTTCAATTTAAGCACGGCTACGACACTATCGCGTAGGGTAAATATTGTACAAGATAAATATACCCATTAGTTGACCAATAGTGAATGCCCCATGATAGCAAGTCGACAAGCTCAGCATCGTCTCTTTGTCGCCTTTTTGCTGGACTGATCGCCTGATTAAAACCGTGCGAATACACAATCACATAATTAAGCATGGACAACTTCGAAAAGGATTGCGCCCACAAGTACATCCCGTGATCTTTTGCACGTATCTCCCGTGCCCAGTCAGCACAGCACAATTTGATACGTACAAAACATTG
Source organism: Plasmopara muralis (assembly GCA_003676415.1). NCBI lineage: Eukaryota > Oomycota > Peronosporomycetes > Peronosporales > Peronosporaceae > Plasmopara > Plasmopara muralis. The sequence continues at coordinate 167,908 of RCHQ01000065.1, read as the reverse complement.
CACGCTGTGCCTTGACAGAATAGTGCGGCGAGCCGTCCCTTCTTTCCAGATCGGAAAAAGCGCATGACTCTAAATGGTGGGTCTAGCTAGCGCCATGGGATTGGGGAATGTTTTACTTCAATCTACTGCATCAGTTTTGATTTCAAATTTGCAGGCCACCTTATGTATCGTGAAGTAGTGTCTCATCCCTACCACATTTAACAGGTTTTAACACGAGACAACTATTGTAATTGCGCCATGGTAGCGAATTGTCTTTCTGGTAATTTATTTCTAGCCGCTCAAAGTATCACTTTTGCGATTAGTCGACAACTTTCCTCCAATTTTAAGTGTGTAAATTAATGGACCATGGCCTTTCCACGGCACAAGTTACTAATAGATTCCCACCGTCGTATCTCCCGCATGTTCGGAATTCTTGGTCCCACTTTGCAAGTCTATACGCCAGGGTCTATTGCGTATTCCGGCCGCATATCGCATAATCAAGCGGATAGAAATACACGTGAGACTGCGTGCGAGTCTTGTCATCGTCGAATTTGCGCCGAGCATCTCATTCCAACCACACTACTCGTCCCATGGCTTTTGTAAGCACGGTAGAGATCACGCGCGGTGGCGTCGAGACCAAGCACGGCGCTCCTCAGGAGACTCCTGTGTGCGAACCCGAGTCTGCTGCTGTCACCTTTGCCATTCCGGCGCCCATTGCCACCGTGCGCGTCAATATCGTGGCCTTTGAAGAAGACAGCATTCGTTCGTTGCTGACGCGCTACGAGGGCGTGGACGTGCTCCCCAATGGGTGGCGTCAAGGACCGAGCAACAAAGGGATCCAAGTCGTTTATGGCGAAGTAGCGGGGAAGGGCAGCGAGTGGTACACTATGAAGACGACGGGTACGCTCAATGTGAGCGCAAGCAAAGCCGCACACACTCTTATGCGCAACGAAATGGTCCCGCAATTTGATGACATGACGAAAGAGGTCAAGGTGGTGGAGAAACTCAGTGACGCATCAGAAGTGCGTCACGTGACTGCAAAGCCCATCATGTTTACGGCGGCTCGCGACTTTTCGGTCGTGTCTACGTACCGCGAAGAAGGGAGCGGACGGGTCCTCATTGCGACGCGCTCAGTTGAGGACGTGCCGGAATGCAAGGGTTACGTTCGTGCGACAATTTTGATTTCCGGGTACGTGGTGACGCCCCATCCCACCGACCCGAACATGTGTGAGATGAGTGTCGTCGCCCATATGGATCTCGGCGGTAATTTACCAGCTATGGTCGTGCGGTACCTCGGTCTTTCTGCGCCGATCAAGCTTGTCGAGAAGATTCGAGAGATCACTTTGCATGCATGAGATTGGGAGGAAGGGTTTTCGTTAGACAAAGTTCAGCATGTATAATTAGTATTAAAAACGACTTGTTTTTAAATAAATAATTACACAAGACAAGTCCGAGATGGCTCTTTTTTTGGTTCGTCTATACCGATATTCTGTATACAATGGACTTAGAGTATGTGCCCCTTCAGTAAATAAACCGGTTCAAATACTGATGAGGTGCTTATCTCCTTCTGTCGGATGCAAGTGCGGCCTTATGTAACGTTCCGCTACGGTCATCACGACGACAAAATCGGTAGCAAAGAAGGCTGCCAGCTGGCTGGGTCATTTCAATTGACAAAGACAGCCCCGATAACGGTTGCTTCGGCGTTCAAAAGTGCCTCTGCGTCAAAATCGGTCTCTACGCCAAAAGCTGCACTTATAAAAACATTGCGTCTGCTGTCAAGGCTGCGCCTATTACAAAAGCTGCTCCTATCCCGTGGATGGCAAACTTCGGTAAACTTGCCCGCCAGAGAGCCGCTTAGACAAGAAAGGCTATGTAAGAACACTTTGGGGGGAAATGCGCGCCTATCGCCCTACCTTTGCCTTCGGGTGATGAATGTGATGAGAAGCGCCTTGTGCACTCTAGTGAACACTCGCCTGGCTGTTTGCTCACCCGAGCTGCGAAGTAGCCAACGACATCGCTATCAAAACAATATGAACGTCTAGGTCCTTAAGGTCTTAGACTTGATTTCAAACTTATCGATCACGCAAAAGACCTCACCCACATGGAGAGATGAGCCCTTGGATTTACCTCTACTGATGGCGTCACCGAAATTGGAGACGAGGAGGAAGGGGCGAGATGAAGGGCGACAATTAACGGTGCATTGCTATAGTTAGACCGTCATCAATGTAGTGGGTGAGCGGCCATGTGACTCGCAACAGTCCAAGTCGCCGTCTCGTGAAATTATATGGACAACGTATTAAACGAGAAAGATTGGCCAGAGGATGCGACAAAACTTAGGAGGCTTATCTCCACTCTATTACATCACACTGCAGCTGCCATCTCTGGCAACAAAGCACATGACCTTTAAGCAAGGCTTCTATTGCTGGTAAGCTTTCAAAAACAGCTAGCAGCCTTAAAGGCAGCGAAGCGGTTATCTATCTTCACCTCACATCATATAGTAAAGCTCTTAAGGCCCATAAGGTTGGTCGTGATGTCAGACTTAATACCATCACGCACGAATGTAAGAAGGGGTGCAAAAAGAGCTAAGGAGGATCTGTATGGAGCAAAGTTTGGGAAGAAATTAGATAGCTTTAAAGTTTGCTTTGGACTCAAGTATATTCAATTAAGCAGCAGATACGGCTGCTGAAGGCATTGATAAGAGCGTTAATTAAACCTTAAGTAGCTATTTCAGCCAGATCTACTACTAAACTTCTGACCGGTATCGGCCTGTATGACTGCAAGAGTGACATTAAAATGGTATAAAAAATTACATGTAAACGTGTGTGCAGCCTGTGTAAAAGAACAGCGTTAGCCGCTCTTAGCTATGCAAAAAGGCAAAGAGTCATCTATGATGCAAAGGATACAGGAGTAAAGTACTTTTGAAGCAAGGCAGCAAACAGAATGCAAAATCCTCATCAAATCTTTGAAAAATAATATTTTTAGTGCTATGGAGTCAATGTAGCCAAGGGTAAGCTCTAGAAGCAAATAATCGCATGACAGCTGATCGCGCTGAGCGTAAACGGAGTCGTTCATTCTATTGAATGCTGTTTTTTTTAATTTAGACGTAGCATGATTGAATTGAATAGCGCGATTTCACCTCCGATCGCTCATTTTTGAAGATGGTAATAGAAATGGAAGAGCGAGACCCGAGAAGACTGCTCATCCAGGCATATATATCTTACTTGTATAGATTTGGCTAATTAGCTTGGGCAGCACCACGGTCGAATGCACTCAAAATAGCACTTAAACTCACATACTCAATCTCAAGGACGAACGATATGGCTTAAGCTCGGACAAAATTGAAGACTTATGTTCGACGATTAATCACCTTTCAGTGTAGTAGGAGCAATTCATTTGTCAATCTTACTATTCATCAAACGCAGCATTCTCAATAATGAAGCGTGGAATGCGGGTTTTACTCGGTAATCCAGTTCCACAAAAGCTGTACAGATCGCATGCAAGTTCCATCAGTTGTTGAACATGTTGTCGGGTAGCACTTATATCAAACCGATAAAAGGGATACACGCTTTTCTCACTCAATTGGATATAAGACCAATCGTTTCCAGATTTATCGAAAAAACAAGCACCAGCGCTTGCGAGAGCCAATTGCATGCTTTGGTTATACCGACAGATGAATATAAAGTAGTGGGGGAAATGATGAATATAGTGAGAATAGTCGAAGCTTTCGATCAATTTTATAAGTATTATTAAAGAGCTGAGCTAAGTCAATGTTTGTTCAGAGTCATGCATGCATATGCATAAAAAGCATAGATTTAATCCTTTAGATTACACCCAAATAGTGAGCAATCACTTCCACGTGAAAATTTAAAAGACATTCAATCGATTGAGCTCAACAAAAAAGGCATGAATATATTTCCCACCAAAAACTATCAATTGGCTGGAACTTTAGATATTATAGCGAAGTTGGCCTTCAACAGAATCTGTACACAGCATTTGGTCTTTGCGCTCCGTGGCTTTGTCATAGAATAAACAACGTTGCGTTTATCAATTCCCCAATATTAAAGACTTTTACAGCCATGATTAAATCACGCTTTGTATTACCTATCCAAATAACGACATATTTGGTACTTAAACTAATCAACTTATCGGTAGCAAAATAGCTATGGCTTATGAATATCGTACTGAGCTTTAAGAGGTTATCCGAACTAGTGGCGAAGTAATAAAAAAAGATTAATGTTTTTTATCGGAACTAGACTTTCGCTGCTGTATTCTTAAGCTAACAGGGGACTGTTGGACTTCATTAAGGTATGACGCTGTTTCTCAACACTCGGTGGTGTATCTGGATCAGCCGAAGCGATATTCTTCGAACTTATTGCGACAAACTCATTAAGGTCTTGATGACGGATTTTCCAGATGGGCGAATTCATGAGTGAAATGCTTTGAAAGGAGCATCGAAACCCTTTCCCAGGACTTAAAAAAACCCCGTAAGTTATCATTTTGGACAAGGATTTCTATCCAAATCTTTGACTTTTTAAATTGATGAGGTCTTGAGCTTATCTAGCAAATAAGCTGCAGTTCGTAATTATCGTTCGATCTGTATAGCTACAAAATGAGTTCACGATTTGATTGTTTTTACCAATCTTTCGACCGCCAATTTCCAACCAGACACTACTATTAAAATTAGATTCAAGAGGGTACTTAGTCGACATTTGCTCACAAAGTCCCTACCTTAGTATTACCGATTCTCGACTGACCTATGCTTCTGATAATACATCGGTAAGGTATCGCCCTTGTTTCGGGTACAAATCATAATATCAGTGGCCTTGATAGCTTTGAGCTGTAGAACTTTATTTATCGATGACTCCACCATAAAAGCTCCCCGTGATACTTAGCTGGTAATACGCCCGGGTCAGCGCTCCCAAGCAAAGAACTCGCTCTTCATTGTAGCAAGCCCATTGCATGTATCAATATTTTTTGGTACTTTCAGCCTAGCAGGAACCTTAAAAAGATTTTAAGTCTGACGAATGCAGACGCATTACCCGCTACAGCCGCAATTTAATGAAAGATTTAAATTGCCGCAGCAAGCAAGTGTTTCATTGGAACGAATACACAAAATCAAAATGTTCTTGTGGCTGAAAGTTCAATAAATTATATGCAAAGCACGGGAAATGCGGGACTACTATTATATACTGAGTGGAACAACTTACTGTGCAAAATAAACGGATCTGAGGTCGTCGCACGAACAATACTATTACTATTGTTGGTGCTGGTCAAGCATCAAAGGTATCAACGCGTCATAGCTCTCCTAATACCGCTTTGCTAACTTTGTAGCAAATATATCGACTGACATTCTCATTACTAACTCACCCCGGCATTTTCAATACTAACTCACCACTTTTCGGATCACAAAAAATCCCTACCATCTAAGCAACTTGGATAAATGATCTCAACTGAACAGAGCAAATCAACAGCTAAGTTTACTACCAGCCCTATATCTGCTAACAAAGCCCAATGCAATTACTACTTCCACCGCGTTAAATTACCTTTACCTAACATTATGACCTGTAAGTTTTGAAAGTAGTTAAACAATAGCTCTAAAAAGCAGTAATAGCATCTCAGATATCAACACTTTCGTTGATCGGAGGTTTCAAAGCTGGTTATGCTATCAGTGGATTTTTGGCTTGTGGGAGACAATCAGCAAATACAAGCTTAGGATCGCTGACGAAGCGTAGCTTCCGCTTAGTGCCTACGAGTAAATGTTGTTTGATTGCTTAGATTGGTTCTTTTGCTTCGATGGCAGCTGCACAAGAATGCTTGCTCTTACCGGATCTAATGCCACGCTTGTTCTGTATCCGGCATTTCTACATCGTCATCTCACAAGCATTATTTAGCTTTTATAGACCCAGGGATGTCGAGTTCACGAATCTACTTCAATGAACATGTTGCTTAACCCGCACTCAGTTTCCTAATATTCGCTCATGTTCATGCCTAAAAAACGGCTGTCTACCAACTTCATCGCCTCAGCAATCATTTTTTCGGACTTTTCAGTATCACCTTCTTGCCGAGTACTAGAAAAATCGCCTCCGAAAAGGGAGCACAAGCTTTATGGTCATTAAAGTGACGAAATTGTACATCCTACCGAACCTCATTCCGTAGTTGATGCGCCGCTTGAGCAACGGAGCATACCCATGAATAAGCTACTAATTAGCTAACGATTTGGCTTTGCTCGTCAATGTTCGTGCACCTCACTGTACCCAAACATATGCCGACAAATAACAATCTCATTGCTCCAATTAATAAACGTGCTCTTAAGAAAAGAAGCCGCTTAAATCAAGTACTCTTTGAGGTGTGGCCGAGTAGGAATGTCACACTTTAAAGAGCCATATATATTGTCATTTACACTGTCGCTTATGTAGCCAGCTTACACACCAATCAAAGTCAAATTTCCACACGGCATCTCACTACCGAGTGCCTACACAAATAGAGCCTTGGCTTCGTACTCGATGATCGTCTTACAAACTTAACCACTCCAAAACTACGTCTCGGTACTTGGTATAGTTAAGGATTCCATAGCAGTGTTAGACTCTTCCATACCATGGAGAGTTTTTACCTCCATGTTAACACGATTTTAAAAACCAAAACCCCGAGTGTCATATTTTTACTAGTGGTGTTTCACTTTACACATGTTTTGCCGTCGATTTGGTAAAGAGGTTTTGGTAGCAGAGATGGTACGGCGGAAGCTGACAATAGCGGAGACCATACACAAATCTTTGCTGTTGAAACAATGTATTCAAGTGCACTAGTGTCATAGAATTTGGGGCTTTGCCTCATCGCTCTAAACTTTAATCCACCCATGCGTTCAGCTGGAAATTATAAGGCGCTAACAAGCTTCGTAACAGGGTACGGGAGATAATTAAAACGGGTCTGATACATGCATAACATTCTCCATCAGACCAAGTACCAATATACCACAAGCTCCGTGGAACAAGCAACAGGGGAGGGAAGTTCGAACGGGTGAAGGCTGTGTAGGGTATGACAATACGAAACCAATCAAGGGGCTTCTGATCTGGCATAACAATTTCGACGCAGCAAAGCTTAAGACATAGTGAGAGATTCCCAAGCGAACCGATCTGAATGCATTCAAAAGCTGACTATGGGGGTGCTTCTATACTGTCGGCTACAGTTCTTCTTTGGAGTTAGGTAATGCACTTGTAAGGGAATTACCCCTACCCAGACCGCAAACGCTTCGAATCTTGTTGTCCCGTTTCTAATCGCGATGGCACGTTGATCGATATTTCGCATAGCTTAGTTGCTAATATCAAACATCTTAATGCCCAATGTAGCGATACACACATCGTATGCAAACCCGTCTGTATTCCATTTACAATATTTTAGATTTTGTTTTGTATCATATCGACTGTATGACATATAGAGGTACATATTATATTAAAACCGATCAATGTAAGATTTGGTGCCTCCTTGAATCGCCTACAAAAAACTAAACCATAGCAATTTTTATCTGCCAAATGCTTTTTGTCGCTCCATCTATTTTGACAAGAAGATTTGCTAGCTAAGCTCAATCTTTTGTTAGCTTCATTTGAGCTTCATTGAGGTCGGATTTGTAATTGTGCTTTCATGCTTTCTATTCTTGTCGTCGACAAACAAGCTTTACATGAGCACTGGCAATAGCACTTTTGCACTGTTTTGGTGCGCTCTTAGTTTGCCTGGGCGAGTATGCCACTCACTGTACTTTAAAAAATTTTATATATCAGAAACAAAAACTATTTCAAGAGTTTCTCAAATAATAACTTTAGGGAATTTAAAAGTAAAATTTCCAATTAAAGCTATTAAACAAAATGCATGAATTCGCTAACAAGCATCTTTAGTTGCTCCAAGCTCTAGATACATCGGTTTACCTCATTGCCTAGCCAGCGCAGTCTCTCTTTCTAAGCCTTTTTACCGCTTTGGATTGCCACCCCAAAATAAGCTACAGTCGTCTCGTATTATTTGAACGTGTTCCAATCTTTGCTGTCAGCTTCGCTATTTTACAAAAAATGCTTCACACGTAGTCACTGCTTCGTTGAAAGGAAAGAACAGGCAATCGGGGTGCCAGTAAGCAACTTTTTCACCTGTGAGTAAGAAAAGATAACACGGTGACTCGTCTTTGCCACTGCAAAGCACATTAAGCACCAGAAGCACACTTTTTACCCTTTCCGCATCGTCAGCTCAGTGAGTTTACGCTTTACAAATACCCCACGAACTGCGTTGTAAAAAAAATGGTTTTATATGATACCATGTAACATAATCGTGAAGGAAGCGGCATTGGAGGTCATTTATGACCGAGTCTTGGGTGGCTAGCGGGGCGATAAAGCAAAGGGGATATGTCGTATGTGCAAAGCAAGCTGAGAAGTAAGATAGTGGACTCTAACAGATTCTTGTCTTCCCAAAGCTTAATTGATGGCTCTCATCCATCGACCACTCCCATCGTAAAGGCAATTATTCTCCTATACTTCATCTGGCTATTTTACACATCCTGGAGCATTTTTAACTAAAAAGATTTCTTAACTCCCAAAACTTATGGGACATCCGGGCCTTGCTTTTTGGTCCGAAACCATGTAGACACAGATTCCTATGGATGTAATTAGTTGAAGCAATGCAGCTATATAATGTAATGGCCTTTGCCGGCAAGTCCACCGAAGACGGAAGCCAGCACTTGCAGATTTTGCAATGTTGTGACCCTGTGGCTGCTTGCCTAAATCAACCACCCGCCCCAACTTTCCCACTACATATGGCAAATCCGCTGTTAGCTCCCACGATCCACGATCATAGTAAAGCTCTTCTTTGGGACGGCTTGTGATGTAGTGGTGTCGCTGCCAATCCACTTAACTCCTGGTTTATCCCCCACATAGTTGTACAGCAAACAATACACTTAAGTATATTTTACCGAACAACCATCGCTCCCTACACGCTACGTCAGCAAATCCTCATTCTTACTGAGCTCGCGCGAATTAACAAGTCCTGGACATGTTTCTTTTGCCGCTTTATATTGCGCAGACCAGTGTCAATAACCCAGCTTGTCAGCGTCGCAAACTCCAACAGCACTAATGCCACGCTCATTAGGCCTCAGCGCATGATCTGGCATCTTCTTTTGGTACGGTGTAGCAACAAATATAAGCAGCTTGAGATTTTGAATTTGGGTTTTTCACTTTCTTTCGATTAAAGTCATCAACCTTAACATTTGCACCCTAAGCTACGATGGACCAGCACCTCCTCCTTCTTAGTGCACGCCGAGTAAATCACCATTAGCGTAAAAAGACAAGGCTTTCTGGTACCACTTTTTTTATTGAGAAGGGAAAAAATACGGAGGAAGTGCGCCAAATCCAATTCATTACTCGTACAAGGTAGGTGTCATGACAATTAGGTCGACACTCTTTCGCGCCATAAACAGACTGTTGAGTCGACATTCGTCTATATGGGCAGAGAAGATCATGGGCTTGGCCAGCGTCTTAGGTTTGATTAGCTTCGATCATTTTGTAAAACTTCGAACATGGGACACCACTAGCATGTATGCACGAGCTGCTTCTTTCTACTCACTACGCCCAGCCATATCGACGGCTTAGAGCTTCGCATTTACGATCTGTGGATGTGTAAAGCCATTAATGTATTTCCCACCTTGCAGCACGTCAAGTTGTGTCAGCCACGTGCCACCAAAAAGAGCTGTGAATTCGGCCAAAGGGCGACAACTTTTCTGTCGCTTCTTTCCTTAATCCGCTTCTTCAACTCATCCACTATTTTGCCTTCATCTATTTCATTCTTGAATTCAAAAGTAGTTTATGTAAACAATAGTTGAGCTTTACTGCCGAGGAAGTCGAGAAGCTGCGTCACCAAAAGAGCGAAGGACATCTCGGTAATGTTTCAAATAAAAAGTATGCGAAGATGAAATGGGAGATGTAACGAGATAAAACCTGCTACATTAACCAGCTCTTGCAAGGGATTGGCGGAAGATCATGATTCCTACTTTCGTTCACATTCTTCTCTTTACCGTGCCACGCATAATTTACTTTGTAAAAACAATCCCAGAATCCAGTGCACAAAGAAGCTGAAGGAAACGTGACACATTACGTTGGCAAATTATTTACCGAATGAACATAAAATATTAATCTATAAAAGCTAAATGCGTTAACACAAGCTAACAATTAAGTATTAAATATCTATTGTACTATTGCGCAATTCTTGAGTATACGCGCCATACTGTATACCAGGATCCCTTCCTACCGGAATAATGTATGGCGGACACGTCGCCCTTAATTACGCCACAATTTAAGAATGCACGCTCTTCGTCAGTCGCTCACTACGCCCACGCTACGGCGCGCTTTTTCGACGGGCTCGGGGCAACAAAAGGTGGCTGTCCTTGGTGCAGCTGGTGGTATTGGCCAGCCCATGTCACTGCTGCTAAAGGACTGCGACCACATTAAGCACCTCAGCCTTTTCGATGTGGTCAACACGCCCGGAGTGGCCGCCGACATTGGCCACATCAACACGCGCGCCAAGGTGACGGGTCACGTGGGTATGGAGCAGGCTGCCGAAGCCCTTGAAGGGGCTGACGTTGTGGTCATTCCTGCCGGCGTCCCGCGTAAGCCTGGCATGACTCGCGACGACCTGTTCAACACGAATGCCGGCATCGTTCAGTCGCTCGCCGTTGCTGCTGCCAAGCATTGCCCGCACGCTATGATGCTCATTATTGCTAATCCAGTCAACTCGACGGTACCTATCGTGGCCGAGACTTTTAAGAAAGTGGGTGTATACGACCCGAAGCGTCTCTTTGGCGTCACGACGCTCGACGTCGTACGTGCCGCCACCTTTGTGGCCGACAATCAAAAGTGGAACCCACGCGACACGAATGTCAAGGTCATTGGTGGCCACGCTGGCACGACGATTCTACCGTTGTTGTCGCAATTGAAGGATGCCAAGTTCTCGGACGAGGATATTGCGAAACTCACCCACCGGATTCAATTTGGCGGCGATGAAGTCGTCCAGGCCAAGGATGGCTTGGGATCCGCCACGCTTTCGATGGCGTACGCTGGTGCGCGCTTTACCGTGCGTCTCTTGGACGCTATGAACGGGGCCAAGGATGTGGTCGAGTGCTCGTACACGCAGAACGACGTGACCAAGCTGCCCTTCTTTTCGACGCCCGTGACCCTTGGCCCGCATGGTGTTGAAAAGGTGCACCACTTTGGCAACTTGTCGGCCGTGGAGCAAGCAAACTTTGACGAAATGCTGCCAACTCTTGAGGCTCAGATTAAAAAGGGCGTGGAATTTGCTAAGAAGAATTAAATGGACATCTACGTTATCGAGTATATAACGCTAAGAGTCTGGGGTGAAGTTGTCCTAGTGATTGCCGTTCTACTTTAATCCACGAAGGGATATGCTTTAAAAAGACCCTTTCTATCCATCTTTATGTTGGGGTTATAACTGCAGTTTTGGGTAATTATTTGGCATTCTGTGTAAATTTCCACTGTTTTACAGCACAGCATTAGTAAACTAGTGTGCTTTTACCAATATTTATTCTTTCAATGTTCGTAATTTTTCAAGCTTTTACAAGCTCTAAAACGGTCGATTTTAAGGTAGAGTGGTTCGAGTGATTCGAGTGGTTCAGAGTTAACGTTCATGACGTCTCCAGTGGACCCTGTGCAGCAGTTGCTGAAGCAACACGAGTTCCTGGAGATCGTTGAGCTCGGCGAAGGTGAGAACAAGCATGTACGAGTGAAGTGTCAATTGACGCAGCATGAAATGCTTCCGCGTGTCGACGTCATTGAGCAGCACCTCAAGTCAAAGAAATTGATCAAAGCTCGTGACTGGTACTGCCACGACTATTCGCAGTACGAGCCGTACATTGTGCCACATCGTAAACTGCCAAAGCATCTCTATTGCAACATTACTGGCACGATCTTGAACCGCATTCCCTTCGAAGTGGAGAAACACGTGCAGGGCAAACGCTATAAGCGTATGAAGCGGCATGTCAAGGTTAAAGTGACCAAGAACAAGGACGATGACGATAAGATGCGAGACGAAGCAGAATTTGACGCGGATGCGTTTGAGTTTGAAAACAGTCAGGTGATATACTCGGACGAGGAGGAACAGATTGAAGAAAGTGACGGTGAAGTGGACGCATTGTCCGAGAATCTCAATACGAAGAAAGACGACGATTTAGCCGACTTGTATCCCTCGGACGAGTTGGACCCAGCGACCAATGCCAAAGATAGGGATTTTAGGATCAAAGAACAGGTTAAGGCGAAACGATCGACGAATAGCAAGAAAGGTACGAATAAGACGCGGCATAACACAAAGAGAGCTAAACAGACTGTTTTAAGTGCCTAAAAAGACTGGCACGTACAAAAGAGACTTTATTTGCAACTGTTGCATCACTTTAGAGCTTGCATCAGGAATCCTCGTCCTAGCGCGTCACAATTCACGCCACGGCTTCAGCTGTACGAGGGGAAGCATGAGTCACTTTGACAATATATGGCGTGGCCTTGTGTTGATGGTACGCGGGTTTGCCCTTTAATCCAAAGCTTTCAAACAGCTTCTTGTCCTTCTCGAACGCCGGATTGGCCGTCGTGAGCAGCGTATCCCCGTTGAAGATCGAGTTGGCACCCGCCATGAACATCATGCCTTGTTCGGCATCCGTAAACGACATGCGACCGGCACTCAAGCGGACCATCGTCGTCGGCATGAGGATCCGCGCGGTCGCGATCATGCGTACCATGTCGGAAGCCGTGACGGGAGCAATGTCTTCGTCAAAAAGTGGCGTCCCCTCCACCGACACGAGCGCGTTTACAGGCACGGACTCGGGGTGTTCCTCCATCGTCGCGAGCGTGTGCAACAGACCAACCCGGTCGATCGCGTCTTCTCCGAGACCTAAAATACCTCCGCAACAGACGGAGATCCCAGCGCTCCGCACATTGGCGATCGTCTGGAGACGGTCGTCATACGTCCGCGTCGTAATGACTTTGGCATAATGTTCGCGACTCGTGTCGAGATTATGGTTGTAAGCGGACAGTCCGGCCTCTTTCAACTGGACAGCCTGCTCTGCGGTCACCATGCCAAGCGTACAGCAAACTTCGAGATCCAAGTCCTTGATTTGGCGCACCATGTCCAAAATGTGCCGAAACGCATTCTTCTTGCCCACTTCGCGCCATGCCGAGCCCATACAAAAGCGCGTACTCCCCGCAGCCTTGGCACGACGCGCCATCTCGACCACTTCGTGCACCTTTTTCGTGGGCTCGGGCTTGACAAACGTCTTGTGGCGCGACGACTGGGAGCAGTACTTGCAGTCCTCGGTACACCCGCCCGTCTTGATGGAAAGGAGCGTACATTGTTGCACCTCGGTCGGATCAAAGTGCATGCGGTGCACGGTCGCGGCCTTGTACACGAGCTCAAGCAGGGGCTGGTCATAAATCGCTTGCACCTCGGCTTTTGTCCAGTCATGCCGCACTTTGGACGATAGACCGGGGACTGTCAAGGACACGGACGCCAAGTGGGAGGCGGAGCGGCCGCCCGAGCGGAGGGTGGCCTCTGTCAGCTTGCGAAGCATGAGTGAAGGTCGCGGATTCTGTAAGTTTGCGAATCAGAGGGATAGATTGCATAGACAGCCTCATCTTGATGAGCTCGTCCTTTTTTCAGTATTTTTTTCATAAAAGTGATTTAAGGTGCCATTTTTTGCCATTTTTGTGCTGCAAAACTATTGCTATTAGTTTGCCGTTTACGAAAGTTTTATTCGAACTTTAATCTTTTTAAGGTAAATCCAAGCAAAGGAAACCATGCAAAGGTCACGACAGCAACACGGCCCGAGGTTGAAAAAATTGAAAAAACGAGTTTCTGTCAAGTTGGCGAAAGAATACTAGACGTATGATACCTTTTTAATCCAACAGAGTACAAGTGAAGCGCATGATGAACAATTATGACGTCCACAAGCGCATCGAGGATTTAAATGGAATATAGCAACGCTCAGACTTAATCAAGCCCAGGCAGACATACGAAAGATTTAGGCCACACTGTGTGCAGAGTTTATACTGCTTTTTAGCATAGTTTTTAACGACAGCGAATAGATATTTTGTCGCTCTAACACGATAGAAGAGCGACCGGATTGAATTCTAAAGGTGGGTGTAGTCATGTCACAGCCTACAATCACCCACTCACAGCTCTGGGTCTGCCGCGATGGCCATCACCTATTGCTTTGAGCACAAACAATATAACAGATACATGAGCCGATACGGTAGCATTGACGACACATCTCCTCCATCAGCGGCCGATATGGTGGACTCTGGCATAATGCTTAACAAAATCAAAATGCAGCAAGTCAAAGGCACATACGACAGCTAATTATTAAGCTAAAAAATGAATGCACTCACTACTCCTGCTGCTTTACGTCACTTATATCATTGCTGCAATGCTCATTATCAAGTGAAGCACTGGCACAAGCTGTGTCATTGTGCTTTTAAAGATGACGTGAATGTGTTCAGTGCTGGCTTCTATGGTAGTTTTTAGCAGTTGACCTTAATTCAAAAACGTAAGTTGGTCGATAATAAGCAACCTAGCGCTATCTGAGGACAGCGCAAATGGAGGTAGTGGCTTCGGCTAAGCAGCATTTTATAATTTGAGCTTAACAAAAGCGACAGAGTGGGACAGCACAACCTTATTTGGAGAGCTCAAAGTCCTGTATGATGCAATGACAACTAAATTCGAATACCGTGCTCCTCGACGGCTTCGGCAGCACAAGTGTAATTCATTTAGTAAGTAAGGTGACGAAGAACTTATTGCAAGAGAACGAGGCTAAGCTAGCCAGCGTACAATACTTTTTAGCCACGACGAGTGAAGTCGTCGTGGTGAAGGTACACAAAGAGACCATTACAAAGATGCGATTGTCTTCTTATGTTGTAGGTACGCAACCATGACTGTACAAATTGCAGTATCGAGTCTCACTCAGTTCTTCCTTCGATATTTTGATAGTGTATGAAGTAGCCTTCAACTTACTGTAATGCAGCTTGAATCTTTTCACGGTAATGTACACCACATGGGTCCAGATAAAGTGAATAAGAAGGAGATGTTTGGTAAATCTGGTGACACTAATATTGAGATCATCGCCCGCTCCATCTCTTTTTACTAGGGTCAAATTGCCTTATTAGCAAAAATATGATCTGTCGCAATTTAAGCCATATCTGTGGTACATATTTGTCACGTCAGCTATACATCGATTAGGCGTGATGTCTTACGATCGTCCCAAGCTGCCTCGAGAAGTCGTTGTCACTTGCTAAGCTTATGCAGTGGGTACAAGTATTGCTGTCAAAAGAACCGACGATGGCATATTTAATGCTCGTGGTAAGAGCTTGAAGCACTCTCAGAAATGACACGATGATCGTCTGGCTTTATGCGCAGCACACCATATCGGTGCTTGGTAATACGTCTTATATTGTGGTGGCCATGAATTTGGTGCACAAAATCGATGAAGCGGTCAACCTAGAATGAATATTATGTATCTCTCATTATCAGCTAAAGCGGTCATACCTATCTTTATTAGCTAAAGCGGATTTAAAAGGCAAAAAGAAAGTTCCTAGTGCACAAAGTGGAATTTTGGTCTTGGAGAATTCATCATTATACTTATGTAAAGAATTACCTATATTATCTCCACCTCAAAGGCTTGCTCTTCATTTATCGCCTTGACGGTAAAGTCCACAAACTGCTCCTCATTTGCCTTAAGGCTCGGAACCGAAATTGTTTGCACCCTGCATACACTTGTGCTATATTCACCTAATTAAAATTACTGTACACCCGATCTAAATGTGTTAGCCTTTAAGCCGCTACATTGTGGCTCTAGGTTTTCTTTGTCCGAAATAATTGAGCGGGCTGTCGGGGTCATTTAAACAATATGAAGACTCCTAGTCTTGCAGAATGTACGCGACAATTAATTCAAAGGCCAGACACTAAATGGAGTGTTCCGACCGAACAGGACGAAAGATCATCATAAAATTGCTGATTAAAAGTTTGATTTATCAAGCGCTGTGGATGCAGTTTTGAAGCTTAAGTGCATCTGCTCATCACTAAACCCCTTTAAACCATGCCTTAAATGAGTCTTAGCGTATACGCTCGGAATTTACAGACTCCAGTGAGCTACGTGAGCCAATACAAGTCGTATTACGACCCGGGTCAGGTCAACGAAGAAACGTTAGTACCTAGGCACAGCTACGGGAGACCGATCCATCAGCCAGCAAAGCACATCTCGGGGCGCTGCGTATCAGAAATTTCAGGACGACAGTAGGCTGGAAGCCGACAGCGATTCTTTAGCCGAGCAAGCAAGTAAAAAATGTATCACTTCACTCGCACAACAACTTTACTGGATCGAGCTTCCAAGAAGCAGTGTGTCGCCTCTATTCCTGGCTCGGTACTTACCAAGTGGTTTATTACAAAGTACGAGCAGAAAGGTCACTTGTAACGCTTCTTAAGTTTCAGGTTGTCTTCAAAAGACATATGGCGCCACAGCCACCTGCATAACATTCGGTGCAGACATCGAGTCTTTGCTTTTTTAGAATGTTAACCGACTCAAGAGTCCGCAAATGCATACTTTGAACCCTATTTCAAAGGAAAAGAGTGTCTCACACTAAGCATTCAACGGAAATTCATGATACCTCACCTATCCTCGAAAACGAATCCAGCTGAATTCTCGGACAGTTTGCCTGCTATAAAAAAATGAAAGGAGCTTTTTTTTAGTTATGTTTGTACCTCATGCTATTGCGCCGCACTAGGTCTGTCTAATATGATATATGACTCATTGAACACAAGCGCTTTATTGGTTAGCGAGCATGGAGTGCGTGGGTACACTAGTCGCTTGCTCACACGATGTGCAAGGCACGAGTTCATAAATGTGTGGATGAGTGCGGCGTCAGCCGCCTATATGATAAGTGCCACAGGATCGCGGTCAGGGATCAATCTTCATCAAAACGCTTCAACCTCTGATTCCGAGGTAATAAAATATCTTCGACCATAAACTTGGTGTATGCTAATTTCAAACAGAGGGGGATCGGTGCGCGCGGCGGGGGGAACGATTGCCATATGAGCAACCAAGTGTGCTTACATTGATATGCTGTGTGGTGATGAGACACTGCGGGCGTAACTTGTATTTTGAGAATAAAGTGATCCCTATATCGACTCCGGCGATACCTCAGTCAAACAGTCGGGTGATCCCGGGTTTATACATTAAAGTGAGCCTTGAGTTCGTCGTGTAGGCTTTTGAGAGTGGAATCAATTACAACGATGATGTCTCTTAGATAGAAAACTCCGTAGTAAGTCCTTGCGTTGTATGCTTACATTCTTGATGGGAAAGAGTGTGACGACTTTTCACTAATTGGTTCTACCATATTGCATGACACAAATATTATTTCGAACGCCCCCCTCACGAAACGCAGAAGTCGACAATTACTAGTCGATATTTTGAACATCAACCAGAAGATGAATTGATTTCTGAACAACTCATTTTAACGCTTAATGGATCCTCTATCGACAGATTGCGTTGTTCAAGCTCACTTTTTTACTCGTTGACCTATGCAGCTTCAGTGAGCGGAAATATGCAGCGATCTTCCTCGTAGTAGTTCGTGTACCACAATTTTGACACTAAAAATTGTTTTTATTTTAATTTTCGAGTACTGAAATTCGTTATGATCAGCATTTGGTAGCTCTACACTTAATGTTAAATGAATGCGGATCATAATTAATTTACACCCTTAAAAACAGCTTAAAAACTGATCCCTGCCTTTGAGTCAAGAGTGCTTTTTCCGCCAAAAACCTCGTAGGCAAAAAAGTGCATGGGCAAAGAAGTGCTTCAAGATAACTTTCTGCTCCACCACGCCGTGAGATGCGTGCAGTGGAGCTGCCGGAACGAGGCAGCGCACTCTCAGAATTTTGAACCTGCCTGCCTAACACCAATAGTTACGATCAGTCTCAAACCGACCTTACGCTCCGAAAATTAAAATAAATAGTACCTTAAGGTTAATCCATCAAATTAACTATTAACTATAAAGGGCACTCAGCGTGCACATAGCTTCGTATTAATATGCCTGCGACAATCTCGACCTTAAATCATTACTTTACAGATCGAGAGTCCGCCAGTATTTCAAATGCCATACCTCCTATATTTACTACAATTTACTGCGCCAGGAACAGGCCTTTTCCTCAAAATAAGCAGGGTTTGATTGCAAAATTGACGCACGTTTACTATTATTCAATGACCCTGTTTCGTGTTGCGGTGCTACTTGCAGCAGCAGCTCCCGCTTCTGATGCTGCTGGTCGATCTGTGGTCTCAAATCCAACTAATGCC
Organism: Plasmopara muralis; assembly: GCA_003676415.1. NCBI lineage: Eukaryota > Oomycota > Peronosporomycetes > Peronosporales > Peronosporaceae > Plasmopara > Plasmopara muralis. Next base: position 149,562 of record RCHQ01000065.1, on the reverse strand, counting down.
TTCGTCTCCAAACCTGGTACGCTTGGCCTCGTGATCGGATTCATTGTCGCTCTTCTCCCACCAGTCCCTTGCCCTTTTCCATCTCCACACGACGGACGAAACCCTCCTGGCGTCGCGTTCACAGCAGCCGCCGCATTCTCAAAGGCTTGCCGTTGCACTGCTTTCTTCCGCTCCATCTTCTTTCGTACCGCCGCGTCTTGACACGCCTTCACCTTCTCATTGTACCCCGCCAGGACGCGAGCGTACGCGGTCAAGCCCAAATTCGCCATCCCTTCCACCACGTTTGCACCCGAAATCGACAAACCCAGACCCTTTTTCGTGCGTCGGTTCTGTAAGACGGAGAAATCACGCGCTTCACTCGTAAAAAACAAGAGAAATTCAGTCACGCACTCTTGCATGAACGTCACAGCGTCGTCGCTAATTTGAATGGACTCAACCGACCGTTCGTGTTCCTGGCCACGAGGCGTACCAATCGAAGTGGTACCAGTGGTACCACGATTGAAATCGGGAGCACACGAAAGCGCTCTGTACATGATTTTTGACACGGTCTTGGACGGAACGTACATCTTGTCGTCACTCTCAGTGCTGGCACGGGTCGCGACGTCCAGATCGTAAAACTGCTGCGCGACACGAGGCGAGATGGGGGATACACTAGTCGTCATTGGTCGGTACAGGCTACGCAACGGCGTCGACGGTGTGCCAATGGCCTCCAATTGCGGCGTTTTGACCAAATCAGGCGTCGGTTGCAACGGACACTTGAACGATGCGTCCATCCTGGCATTCGACGTGGCACTGGCTGCGGTTTTGAACGCTTCTAGCTTGGCGGCATCTCGTTTCGCCTTGGCCTTTTGATTCGTCTCGACCTGTTTCACTTGCAACTGAGCTTTCAACTCTGCGTACTCTCGTTCCACCGCGACTGCATTACGCTGAACCGGAGCTATCGGTTCATTCTGTCCAGAGTGCAAAGGGATTGTCCCACTTGTTGCCAACGCAGCACTAAAGGGCACCGCAGCTCTTGCCACCGCTTCTTGCTGCGCTGTCTGCTTCTTTTCACGCAACGCAAAGGCCTCGAGCATTCGCTCAATCGTTTGTGTAATACCGTCTGACTTGACTTGAAGATCCACTGGCCACCGATTTTGCTGAATGAGCATCGGTCGACGATGTGCCAGAGAGTCTCGATAATCTCGCGCAGCGATTTGAAGCAGCACGGCTTCAGTACATTGCTGCAGCCACGACGTCATCTTGTCGAGGGCTTGGCGCATTTCACAATCGGTGCGTGCACTGGCCACTCGTATACAGACTTTAGCAAGGGATTCGAGGTCAATCTCAAACGCCGACTTGAGCTTTCTCTTCTTGACTAGATAATTGACTGGCGAACTTGACGCAAATGTCTTTTGAACTGGCGTGGCAGGCACCATTGATGGCGTTGGAGCACTACTGCCATTCTGCAGCCTCATTTTGAGTTGCAGCTGCAAGTGCTGCTGCTTTTGCTGTTTCTCAAGCATGTCTCGAAGCAAATGCTGCTGACGCATCACCTGTTGCTGCTGGGCGAGTAAATTGTCGGCAATGGACGTGGCCGTGGCCGTGCTCACTGTATTGCCTTTATTCGTCTGTTGGACCTGGTGATCGTGGAGACGGAGCAGTCGAAGACGATCCTGTTCCAGCTGTAATTTATTGCGGAGCCACTCGCCATGCGATCGCTTCTGCACGGCTTGGGCCGCCATGGCCGCTTGGCGCTGCACGTTCTGCTGCAACTTGGCCAGTTGCTCCTGTCGGCGTTTCTGCAACGTTTCGGACGTTTTGGCCAATCCGGCCACGCTCGATGCATTTCCATTGCAATCAGTAGCAATCGTGGACGGCGTCATGAGAATGCCGGATTGCGCCTCAAGTTGCTTGGTCATCGCCTTGTACTGCTGCACCTGCTGCTGTGCCAGTGCCAATGGGGCCTCCTCCCGTCCGTGGTGCAATCCATCGGATATACAAGCCTCTACGTTAGATGAAGTAGACCTTTCTGAGCAATTTACGCTCGTCTTAAAGTCAATAAAAGCGCTTGACGCATTTGTGCTGGTAACAGGAGACTGGACGGGCAATGCAATGACAATGTGCGACTTCTGCTCATTATTACACGACATAAGTGCTATGGAATGATGTATATGTGTTTTGGATCTATCGTTATCAGTCTTGGAAGACGTGGAAGGGGATGGTAGGGCTGAAGACTCCGCGGACGCAGACGCCATCCCTGCCGCCGCCGGTTCGGCCATTTGGTAAACCGAAGGAATTTGAAAGGTTACGTTTTCTGGTGTGGAAACACAAAATTTCGACCGCGTACCCGGAGTACCCTTTTTGAAGATGGCAGGCGTGGTCTTGGCGACAGCGGGGTATGACCACACCATTCGCTTCTGGGAAGCTGCATCGGGTACCTGCAATCGCACCGTCAAGTATCCCGATTCTGTAAGCGTCTTCGTGTACTCTTCCTTGTTGCATTACGCATTTGCTTCATTTTGTAGGAGCATCAACTGTCTTGATCACTGACACTGGTTTTGCACCTTGTAGCAAGTCAATTGCCTTCAAATCACACCCGACAAGAAGTACATTGCAGCCGCAGGGAATCCACACATTCGTCTCTTTGAAATCAACAGCAACAATCCCAACCACGTGACGAGCTACGACGGACACGCGACGAACGTCACGTCCGTGGGGTTTCAGCGCCACGGCAAATGGATGTACTCGTGCTCGGACGACGGCAGTGTCAAGATCTGGGACTTGCGTGCACCAGGTTGTCAGCGTAGCTACGATGCGGGGGTACCGTTGAATTCGGTCGTCTTGCATCCGAACCAGGCGGAGCTCCTCGTGGGCGATCAAAACGGAGTCGTGCGGGTGTACGACCTCACTGCGAACGCTTTGGTGACAAAGATGGAGCCCCCGACGGGCGAGACAGGCGAGAGTAGTATTCGATCCGTGGACATTGTACGGGACGGGAGTGCGCTTGTCGTGGCCAACAACCACGGCAAGTGTTTCTTTTATTGTTCGAATTCAGAACGTCACTACGAGCTGCACGGATCGATTCAGGCCCACAATGGCTACATTCTCAAGACACGGATCAGTGCCAATGGCAAGTTTCTAGCAACGTGTTCGTCGGACAAGACGGCCAAGGTCTGGAATCTTGCCGCCGCGATGGCGGCTTTGGCGACCCATGAAGTGGCCGAACCCGAGAGCAAGGGGTCAATGAGTTCGCAGCGACCCGTGAGCTCATTTAGCATGAGCTCTACTTTTGGCCCAATTGCACCCCCGGTGCCGAGCAGTATAGGGCTCATCCACACGTTGCAAGGTCATCAGCGATGGGTTTGGGATTGTGCCTTCTCGGCCGTGTCGTCGTACTTGGTCACTTGTTCTTCCGACCAGAGTGCTCGGCTCTGGGACTTGAGTCAAGGCGAAGCCATTCGCCAGTACAGTGGCCATCACAAGGCCGTCATTTGCGTCGCTCTCAACGATGCCGTTGCAGACTGATCATAGTCGAAGATGAAGACAGAAACGTTCCTGTGACAAGATAAAGGGAATGGGATCGGAAGCTTCACGAGTGGCTCGGTGTATATATTTTAAAGGCTACGTAAACGTCTTTTTCGTCATAATGGCATAAAATTCGTCGGCATTGATCTCGCCGTCTTGATCTGTATCAGCGCGCTCAATCATCTCGAGCAGCTCGGCGTCCGTCATGGTCTCGCCCAATTCCTTGGCGACGCGCTTGAGGTTCCGCAAGGAAATTTTGCCCGTCTGATCGTCGTCAAACAGATTGAAAACCTTTTGAATATCTTCTTTCGAGTCCTTGTCACTCTAGGCAACAGAATACAAGGAGTCAGTCACTTTCATCCCATTAGAAACACGAGATTTAGCGACCAAGTGCCACCATTTTCGCAGTCATCATGTCAAGAAACTCTTCAAAGTCAATCGATCCACTATTGTCCTTGTCAATGTCGCCAATCATCTGATAAATCGTCTGATTCTTGGCTTCAAACCCCAACGACTGCATCGCTGCCTTGAGCTCCTTGGGATCGATCGTGCCACTCCCATCCGTATCAAACAAATTGAACGCTTCCCGGATCTCTTCAATTTCCTCTTCACTCAAACCAGGTCGCTCGTACGTCTTGGCATTGCGTTTCTGCTGCATACGACGAGCCATCTGACCGCCACTTCTTCCTCAATCTAACGCCTGTAGGACGCAAATACTCCGCGAAAACCTCGCGGCTCCTCCCGACAAATCTGTAACTGATTCGAAAGCGTGACCCCAATTCGCGCAATCATTGGCTAAAACGAGATCGCAATTGCGGCTCAATTTAGCCAATCACGGCCACGGATGAGTTTCTATCCTCGCACTTTCCGTCTTACTCCTCTTCACGAAGCGCATGGAAGCTCCGACGACGACGCGGCGCGCGGCGTCTTCTGCCCGTATGGGCACGTTCCCAAATGCCCGCATGCTGGAGGCCCAACGAATGTTCCAGAGTGTCGTGAAGAAAGAGCTCCAGCTGCTCTTGGTCAGTGGTACGAAGCGAGAAGAAGCCGTGAAGCTGCTGTTGCGACGCATCGTCGCCAGTACGGAGCCGCCCAACGCGGTTGCTGTTCGTGGCGTGATGCGGGAGTTCCAGATGGATCATGACGATGCTGTGCGTGCGTTGATCGTCAAGCAAGAGTTGGGACGACTGAAGCGTCAGGGACTCGACTCGTTCGCGGCGATTGAGGAGCTGACACGGAAGATGAAGAGTCGGGAGGGTGAAGGGGGACAAAGGGAGATAAGTGAGGGAGGAGAAGTGCAAGGGGAGACTGTGGAAGCAACGACTACGCGAGCTACGGACCCAAGGAGTGACGTCATGCCTGCTGCTGAGATAGCTTCGCCGACGGCGGACAAGGATGGGCACGAAACGTCCTTGTCACTGATTCAACGCATTGGCCAAGTATCGATCTCGTCGAGTACTACACCTGAGAGGGAATACGAAGCGTGTGATGAAGGACAGGACAAGGGAGACACAGACGGCGATGAGATTGATGCTGGAAAAGAGCGCAACACGACGCTTATCACGTCCCCTTTGCGGGTTCCAAGTCCTACTAACACCACTCTGGCTCATCTCACACCACAGTCCCGTAAACGACGTGCTACGTATGGCAATCAAGTGGAAACCGTGACAAGCAGCACTACACGAAGTGTCAAGCCTGTGTTCTCGAGCTTAAAGAAACAGAAATTATGTACAGAAGGAAGCGAGGGATTTCTCCCGCTTCTTACGCGCAAGCCCAAGCAACCGTCGTCAAGTTTGTCGAAAAGCACGACAGCCACAGGATCAGCTGCGTCATCGCCAAGCAGTGGCAGGGGCGGAGGACCGACGCGTGGCGAGCACAAGACAAAGATTCTACACAAACGGCAACGAAAGAGTGCGGCAGGAATGCAAGACGAGGATGAATCGCCTATTGCAGAAGAAGTTTGTGTCGCTCATGTGCACCACCGACGTCACGGCCATTCCTTGAACAAGCGCCAGAAAAGCAGCACTCTCCATTGATCAAAGTCCGAGCTTGAGTAGCCAGCCGCCTCTTGTAAGATCGTTTTGAACATGTAGAAAAGTTAGGAGTACCCCCGAGTAAGTGTAGGAAAATGACAGAAAGCAGTGGTTGCATAAAGGGCTGTATCGAAACGTTTATATCTGAAAGTGGCGCGTCATGCTTGGACGAATGTCGAGTCCTTGATTGTGCAACTCGTGCAGCAAGTTGATAAAAGCTGCCACTGGGACTTTGACTGCTCGATTAGAAGTCAGGCCACTAGCCTTTAACGCGGCCTCCACCCGCTCGGTCATAAAGTGCTCCTCGTCCTTTTGATTTACGAGTGCCTTGTCCTTGACAACATACTGCGAACGTGCCGTTTTCGCAAGCAGCAATGCCCGCAATGTCTTGTTCTTGCGTGCAAAAGTTAACCTTAACAAAGCGTCAAATTTTTGAAAAAACAAGGGATCAGTTGATGGTAGCGTTGGGATTGGAGCCGCCCGTGGCACGAGCTTGATCACTCTCGAGTCGACGTTTGGTGGCGGTAAGAAATGGTTTCGCGACACTTTAACAATCGACGTCACATCGGCTACTAGTGCCGTATTCGCACTCAGTCGACTGTAATTCTGATCCCCGGGTTGCGCCAAGAGTCGCAAGGCAAACTCGTCTTGGACTAGCAACACAGCACACTTGAACGTGGACGGAAAGCGATGGAGGTAGCTCGAAAGCCGAGCGATTACAATCGACGATAAATGGTATGGTATGTTGGCGACACAAGCATCAAAGAGTTGCCTTGATGCGCTCTCAGTGGCGCTGCGTGATACAAAACGAAAGGCTTCAAAGTCAGAATGTTCCAGCATGAGGCTACCAGCCGCAATTTCGGCTGGAAACCGACGCTCCAGTTGCGTGACCATGCGAGGATCAAACTCCACTGCATGAACTTGTATATGTGGACTTACGTTTAGCAGCGCTGACGTCAAATTGCCCGTTCCGGGGCCGATTTCAAGGACTCGGACAACGTCCGAAGACGTGGTCGAGAGCTCGGAAGCTTTAACGATCTGGCGTAAGATGTCATCCGAGATCAAGAGGTGTTGACCCAGTTTGCGCTTGAGGTGTGGAGTGCCTTTTAATCGAAAAACGTTGCACGTAGACGCCCAGCGAGTACGCAGAGAGATCGGACACTTTCCAATGGATACAATGCAGTGGAACATTTCAAGCGGAGCACTGGTATCGATAGTATACTACTAGAGTAATATCATAATTTGCGAAAGAACACATTAGAGCACCTGTACCGCTTATAATATCTTAGCACTTAAGAAATGGCATTTTGAAGAAGAATGAACAGTCGTTTCCCGGAAGATCGTATATCTTCATGCATGCATCCTCCGTGCATGGTGCTGTGTGACGCCATCAAAGCTGATAGTCAGATCTATCTATGCCAATGGATAACATGGTCGATCTTTGTTTTCGCAATGGTTGAAGGGTGGATCGAATTATCTTCTACAATGTGACGGACACGAAGCTCGCACTGCGCAGAAAACTTGCTGCATTGACAGCCAGCAAGTCTAAAGCGGCGGCCGCATTTGCAGCCCCGCGTTATGACCTTCGACGACCAAAGTTGTGTTGTAGATTTCAGGCAGCACCGCTCAGATAGCCCTGGCGGTAGTGCCAATTGTGGGCCGAAAAAACTATAGCTATTCAATTTTAAGGAAAGGAAACCACAAGCTTTTTTTATAAAAGTAAAGTAGTTGATATGGTCATTAAGCGGTCATGATCGAATATGACCAGGTGCGTGCGGCACCCATACTCTCTTGCTTGGGAGACCGAGCACAAAGTTGGACGCTCACCCGGGATACCCTTTCACCTGAGTGGTCCGTGTCCTATAAACACAGATAAGAGCATTGGTCTTTCCAGCAAACACTGACTTTTGTCAATCATTATGCTTCCTTGCTTATAAGCAAGATATGAGATCATGTATATCGAGGGAATTGATGGTGTCCACTACAATTTCTGGGGCGCTACTTTGCGTGTATAAGCGACCTAAAAATAGTATTACCCGCAAGCAGCTTTATAAGTGCCGGCAGCGACGACGGAACAGGCGTTTTAAATCGTTTTTGAGAGAAGTCGAGTCACTGACGTCCCAAATGCCGTCCATAGTGCTTTCTCAACTCTAGCAGTGGTGTCACTGGGCGGGTTCGGTCCTAACAGTTTCGAGCGGTGCCTAACAAAGCAATAAGAGCTATTTCGATCTCCACAAGCAAGGGCACATGGTGGCCGACAAAGCAGAATTTCTCTCTCTCCCAGAGAACCGTAAAGTGTCGCTTGTGGAAGTCGTGCCCTCAAAGCCAAGACTAACAAGGGCGTGGCACCATACCGAGGAAGGACTAAAGCTTCGAGATAGGTGTGAATTTTTATGTCAAAGGATTTAGCACATGAGAGCTTGACAATTCTCTGGAGAGTTAATTGCAGACGTAGACTGCTAATCGCTTACAAAAGTATGCAAATTCATGTAAAGCGCTGTCGAATTTTATTAGGCTCTGGCGCGTCGCAAATTCCGCATGCCGGCAAACGATTACGGTCATCCAAAATTGGAGCAACGGAAATGCTTAATCTTAAGTTCGACTGGTTAATGAAAGAAATTTTTACGTCTTTTCAACCTAACTGTGAACTTTGAGCAATTTGAAAGCACGACATTATTTCTTGTCCTTGACATAAACAGGTATGACTTGATTTATGGCAAGTTGTGACTGGTAGTGCACGAGCTTGATTCGATTGGCAAAATTTGCGCAACCGGACATGGGTGAGTCATGTACCAACCTTCTGAGTGTATCGCTCGTTGAAAAAGAAGTCTTGGCAAGTATGCGCCCCAGATCAATATGGGAGGTATCTAAGGTACTGATGCCTCTCTTTAAAAAAAATTGACGACATTGCTGGAAACTTGATTTAGCTGCCCGCTTTAGGATGTCTTCATGCAAATAATTCTATTTGATCATGTATATTTTTACTAGCGGATAACAAAACTCCGCTGACAGCGCCGTGAGCATTTTCTTATTGCGGCGACAGCACAAACTTCAATATTTAAATCATTTCTCGATGATGCAGTACATTGTCGTTGCTCAGCGAAAGCCATGCATGGATCAATTCAGGTCTTCTCGTCTATCACTTTGCCTTCACACAGGAATCTGTCTAGCCGTTAAAAAATGTCGCACACGAGATTGAAGGTACCTTTGACAAGAAGTTGAAGTAGCGACTGAAGAGCACGCTTGAGACAAATACTCAAGTAGAGCAACGCTGACCGGTATTGTAATTATATGCTCAAAAAAAATTATGACGCTAACAGCACCTCAAAAAACCACGATTAGAGTTCATTGAGCCTTAATGGACCGACATCAAATGTAAGAAACTGTGTCATTTTTGACACATATATAAGAGGGCGCGAAATTTGCAAAAATTGTTATCAATAATCCGAGTAGTGTAGTAAGCTGAATCAGTGACCAGTAGCTAAACCCTCGACACTTTGGTTTAGCTATATAAGGGCTCGTGTAAACAGAGCTGTTCCTCGCCTGGCACTTCCGATTTTAAAAAGTATACAGAGAGCACATAGATATTTTAAAAAATCATCGCGAGTAAGTTGCTTTCCTTGGTTGCTACAGACCAAATAGGAGCGTGTGAGCAAACGGGCAAAATATTCTAGCTTGCAACAGATGCCACCACAAAGAGAAATTTCTTGCTTATCCGAAGAACCTTTGTATAGTGAACGATGTACGTTATTCAAATGGCTATAATGAAAGGAATTGAGAGAGATACATCCCGTACTGTGCTCATAATCTTTCTATCAAAAGTCAAAGCCTTTTGAGCAAATGCATTGTGTGCTCACATCAAATTTATTAGCGTCCATATGGACAAGAGAAAAAAATTAGCAATGGTGTTGGGTCGCTCAATTCGATGCTGCATATCCGGGACAATACTATACATCTGTGCAATTATAAAAATTTAAGCTCTGTCACGATGTGGAAGGAGTACGCTCAAGCAACGGTCCGTTGGATTGCTTGACCTTCATCGAGGCAACAGGATGAAGGATCATCATAGGTACTAATTAATCGCTTCGGGTCAGCAATGCTGAAATCGTGCAGCGCGGTAATGCCTTTCGTATTCTAGCTCTGTCACGATATGGAAGAATAAAGTCCGAGTGACGGATAGAAGGAGCTAGATATGCTAGTTGCGCTGTTTAGAGAGTGCGCTAGTGATGAACCTGACAGCCAAGTCGATAAACCGATACCTTACCCGAATGATTTCAAGCTGCTACACTGTGATGCAAAAGAAAGCAGTGGATCCGACGCAAGAAATTCCAGGCAGATTTATAACAAATTTTTCTTACTAGAGGTTACTAAACGATATGAAGCGTTTCTACCTACGAGCCATCCCAAAGGACCGAGCATTTTCGTTGTAATGGTGAAAATGAGGTTTGCGCACTTTTTGAAGTGCTACTTTGCAATCAAGTTGTCTAATAGCGATGCAGAATATTTGTCATGCATGACAGAGGCAGACAGCTTTAAAACAATGTACCCGTTTCGGAACCTATGTGCAGCCGACTTGGTCTACCCTCGAGTCGACCGAGTTACTCTTTTCGTCCAGAATTGACAAGGGGTCATTCACTAGCCAGCGATAGCAAGTAAATTTTTGACTTATGCATTGGTCTTAGCGTGTAATGTACTGAACAGTTGAAAATTTGCAACGAGCTTGAGTATGAGGTTTTTTTCTTAATTAAAACAATGATAACCCAAGAAATAGTCCCTAGGGGCGGTTGCAAAAGTTACGTACCCTTTCCTCTAAAACTCGATACTATGTGATTGCACAAGTAAATACTTAACTCGCCCATTTCTCGCTTCTTTCGTTCTACCTCAGCAGACATGGCCATTGAAGTGGCGACGTTGGCGCCAGTGGACGTCGACGAGCGCGCTCTCGACATGTGGCGTGATTTCGCTGAGAATGGCGTCGAGTGCGAGTTGTGCAACGAGCAATACGACGACAACGACGACGAGGATGGCCACATTCCTCGCCTCTTGACGTGTGGCCACACTTATTGTCAGGTACTTGCTTAGTAACCTGTCTTTTTTAATTCCCCTTGCCCTCGACTCCGCCTTGACGTTGTTTATGGGCTTCTAGAGTTGTTTAGACGGCTGGGCCACAGCCGGCACGAACCGCATGGGGACCCAAAGCGGCGACCTCAAGTGCCCAACGTGTCGACGAGTGACGTCCCTTGAAGGCTCCGTGGGCGCCCGGGCGTTGCCCAAGAATTACGAACTCGTCCGGGCACGGCAAGAGATGGAAGCGCAGACCCAGTTGCAATTGCGGAAACTGCAAGTGATGTGGACACACCAAGTCGAAGAAAAGGAGCAGTTGGCGAAAGAAGCCGAAGAACATGCGCGGACGGCCCAGCGCGAGAGTGTCCAGGCGTCCCAGAAGGCGCATTTTCTCGCCAAACAAGTGGAGATTAATGAACAGGCGAAGAGACGGGCCCAAGAATTGGCCGAAGAGGCTCGGCACCGGGCGTTAGTGGCGTCCCAACAGGCCGAAGCGTTGCAAGTTGAGACTGAGACGCTCAAGCGGCAACTGCAAAACGAAGCGGTACAGCTTGCCCGGGTCCAACTCGATGCCAAGAGTGCGGCTGCCGTGGCAAAAGAATTGCATTCCAAGGCGGAATTATTGCAGCAACAAGTGGATTGTGTCCGCGCGCAATTGTCCCTCCATGCCGGACGCCATGATCCTAGTAAATTGGTGGTCCTTGTGTGTGAACCCACGATTGTGGGGTCGTGGCTGCTGCCTTATACCCGGTACGCGGTGATTAGCATTGCCAGCGACACGACGAAAGCGGTACAAGCGATTGATCCGTACCACGCGGCGAAAACCTGGACCCAATTGCGCCAAGTGGAAGAGCCAAGTGCGTCGGTCAAAGTGTACCGTCGGTATAGTGATTTTGTCTGGCTCCATTGTGAATTGCAACGTCAATTTCCGTTTGAATTGGTACCAGGTGTACCAGGCAAGCAATTATTCGGGAATACGGAAAAAGAGTTTGTGGGCGAACGCATGCGATTGTTGCAAGCGTTTTTACGGAATGTGTTGCGTCACCCATTGCTTGCCGTGACGGAAGAAGTGCGTGCGTTCTTGCTGTCGACGACGGAAGAGTTGGTGAGTCTAAGACGTGCTACTTCCAGCTATTACAATAGTATTGAAGACGACGAGTTCTTGTCGGTGGATGACGATGTTCATATTGATACCGTCGAATCACGACCTGGATCGCCACCTGTGAGTAGTCCACCATCTACGTCGAAGGATTCGATTGTGAGTAAACGCAGTACCAATTGGAGTGCTTGGGGTGCCATGTCTGCCATTACATCGAGTGCTGCCAAGCTGGTTACGACAACGGGTACAGCCTTGACTGGCATTGGTACCAAGACGGGTACAGCCTTGACTGGCATTGGTACCAAGACGGGTACAGCTGGTCTCCCAGAAGATGCCGAATTGGAGTTGTCACGTAGTTTCTTGGAAGCTGAAGGAGCCGATACGGCAACTAAACTGTGCTTGGAGCGTCGTCGCAAGTACATGGACGTGGCAGCATCGTACCAGTCGGTTGCGCAAAAAGGGGGCCACTTGTCTCGAGCTTGTCGGTCGCAGTCGCACCATTTGCATCGGCTGTGTGAATTGCTGCATGATATGAATGTCCTTGATCAAGACTATGCGAAACGCCGTCGTCAGCGACTTGCCGCATCGGAGGATCTCAAGGCACGAAACGAAGAGGAGGAGGACATGGAGATTCGAGCGTTTGACGAACGAGCGTCCGAGGTGTTTAGTGCCATTTCACTTAATACGAAAAACGATGCGGATTGCATGGAGTATGCGCTCTTGGAGGTCGTCCGCATGCAAACATTAGAGCTTGGCGGGATTGAAGAGGCTTTTGCCCGTGTACGCCGTCGAGAGGACGGTCTGACGCAACAGGACCCACATTTGGGTACACTGACGAGTGATGGTGGCCCTTTACTCTCTGCGCTGACGTTGAAACGACAAGAATTGGCCACGCATCGACGCGAGTTGCATGCCAAAGTTGCGACGTTGGACCCAGGACGCTCGCACTTTGTCTTGGACGTGTTGCGGAAAAACACGAGCGAAATGCACAAGTTGGCCAGAACGAAACGAAAACTTTTGCAAGCCTCGCAACAGCAATTGGGGCTTTAACGGTAATTTGAAGTGTATCTATATAACTTTAAAGAGGGAGTTTTTTATGAATGGTACAATGTTTACGCCAGTCGTTTCGGTCGACCGTGGTGCTTGCGAATGTAACTCGAGTAGGGCGGGGCCACGTGCTTGCAGTACGTCTTCATGGATGGCAGATCGTACCTCTTGATGCTCCTCTTTGGTGGTACATATTGGTCTTGGTCGTTTATTGTAACCTTTTCGTCAGAAACATGGACTGGCACGAGCGGAAAGTGCCCACGTGCGACGTTCGCCACGAGGCTCTGGAACGTGGCCAAGTCAGCTTCAATGCGCTCAATCAGCGTTTGATACGCAGTCAAGGGTACACTCGCAGTACCCACTGCCACGTCAAACGCATGCCTTAGATTTGCAGTCAAGTGCTCCCCGAGCTGTACCATGTGCGAGGCACACTGAATTGACAAGCGTGACTTGGTGGAACAGCGCAACCACGCCAACTTGATTTGTACCAATAGCGGATGGAGCTGGAGTTGTAGCGCCTGAAGTCGAATTTTGAGCTTGACAACCTCAGCCGCATCTTCGTGGCCACTTGAGACGCTCGTGCATGAGGACAAACCAGTCGCAACAATTAAACCGCTGGTTTGACGTCGCAACGGCGCCATCGTGGCAAAAGTGGCCTGCAGTGGGACGGCTAAGTTATTTTTAATCGTACCCTGTACCTACAATTGGTCCAATTACATTGGTACAATACATTTAGTGTAAACTTGGCAAGTGGAAATTGACAAACGCTCTGACAATGAGTTGCATGGTACTTGAACGTCCAGCTTCCATGTCTCTGCGAGCATCAAGGATAGCCGGCAAGATCTCGGCTGCAAAGAAAAGTCTTCGCACGTCACAAGCGAGTGCAAATGCGCACATCCATTGAGAGAGCGTATTCTTCGAACGCTGCAGTAAACACTCCAAGTCCGTGCCCTCGAAATCTAAGCCGGAAGCAGAAGGTCCACCCTTTTGTGTACCATGGTACGCGCGTGGGCGGAACACTTGCAGGTATCGACTGATTGGTGGAATAAACGACCACCTCTGTCTGTTGATTCGTTGAAAACGTCTGTACCTCATTTTGGCCCGTCTTGAAGAAAAGCGCAAGAAGCGATAGAGAAGGGGCGACTCCCCCCCCTCAATCCCAGAGGGACGGGCCGACGCAGTCAAGGCCCCTCACTGTCTCTTGGAAGACATGGCCACGCAGTGGATGCAAGACGCACGGTCCCATGCTTATTACCACGTGGCCACGCCGCGCTCGGACGTACGGGACAAGGTCCGCTTTCTCCACACGCAGTGTGACAAGCAGCTCTTTACGAGCGAGTATTTAAGGTACGCGGGATACGAGTGTACCCTTATTTTGAATCTCATTGGCGCTTTTGAGTAGAAGCAACAAAGCCAGTGGGCACAAGAATTTGCGGTGTTTTCCCCATTGTTGCGGCGGCCACAATCCGAAAAGTTTTTGTGGCTCGGGGCTTGTCATTGAGTGCTTGGTACCCAATTGTCAACTGGTACTTGGTCGATTTGAAGAAGTGGCCAAACAACAGCCAGGCAAAAGTGACGCTTCCGTCGACACGAAGCAAAGACACGGGAGTCTTGTCGTTGGCCACGACTATGCGCGTCAAGAGCTGTTTGATGACGTCAAGATGCCAGACCAGCCATTTGGGCAGTGGTTCCGTGGCGCGGCTGTCCCCAATGGGACGAACGCAGGGACGTGTTTTTTACTCAATGGCAATCGCCAATCGTGGCATTATGGCTGGCAATCGTCCCGGTTGAATTGCAAAAATTTGCACGTGTTTAAAGTCTATGTGTTTGAAGCCCATGGCAAGGCCACGACATTGACGTGTGTGGCCTCCTTGGCCTCGCCGGCGTTTCGCATTTCATCCAGTCGCAAAGCGCGAAAGACGTTTCGATCGCCAGCGGGGACCTTGTTGCCGCCCCATGTGTTGCCACCCGCCACACCTGGACGTGATGGGCCACAAGAAGCCGCAAATATGGACCTTTTCTTGGCAAATGGCCACAAACCAGTGGCAATGTACATGCCAGCACCCCAGTGTCCCCCCCGTGGCTTCCTGGCCCCTCCCGACCCCGCGCGTCGGGAACGAAAGCGTCGCACGCGCTCGGCGTCCCTTAAGACGGACTATTTCTCGACAGTCTCGTTTCCCCGGCATCCGTTGCACCAATCTTCTCAACTTACGTCGCTTGCGGCAACGCATCCCTTACCGGTTGCCACCCGGTTTTCCATGCCGTCGTTACCGGTAGTAACCGATCCGACAACCGACCGACCGTATCACAGTCGGCGGTCGTCGCTTGCCGCGCTTCCCATGCCCGTGAGCTACCACCGCCCCATGCCCGTGCTCACGCCCATTACCGGTATGATGCACTTGCGCCTCGAAAGTCCATCGCTCTTTCCCCACACGGTTAGTGCTTCTTCGTCCAGTGCCATGGGATGGTCAAGTGGTGCCTTGCATCCTTATGCCGCTTCGTCGGCCCGACCGTATCCATTCGTCCGACGGGACACGTGGTCGAGGAGTTGGCAAACAAAAGGGGGCGAAGGAAAGGGATTGGCCAGGATGCCACTGCCTTCCACGGTCGCTTCCGAGAGTTACCTCAACCGTAAACGCAATCGGTCGACCGACTCGGACAAGGCCATTACGGCCGCGATCGAAGCGTCGGAAAAGATCCATCCGACCTTGTCGCCGATCTCGTCGCCCGGGGCCAAACCGGTTGTGGCACCGGTGCCTACCGACAGTGCCTTGTACCAACGGGCCCGGATCTTGCAATTGGCCTTGACGATCGTGAAACGCATTCATCGGTATGAAGAGGTGGCAAAACCCGACTCGATGAAAGTCATTCGTCATTCGTTCGAAATGATTACGCCATCGGTCCCCGTGGGGCCCGTGCCGACGAAGTGTACCCTCGTGTTGGTACCATTGAGCAAATCGAAGCTCTTGCAGCTCTGCTCGCACCTCGTGACGGTTTGTACGGCGCTTTTGGCGTCGGGCGTGTTGGAAGACATGCGACAGAAGCTTCGGGATTGTGCCCAAGCCGGCCGCGGCATTCTCGCCGCGTACCAGCAGCTCGTTGACTTGTTGACAGAGGCCGTGGAAGCGCAAGTGGCGCGCTTGCCATGTTGCAAGCCTCAAACAAACGCGGCCGATGGCAGCGAGTGGACCCTCTATGACCTGTTGAAATCGTGTGAACCGTGGTTGGTCCACGAACCGTGGTGGGTTGTCCTTGATCCGGATACGCAGGCACAAGCCGGCGATCGCGAAGAAGGCGCCGTGCGGCCCTTGCCGTATTTGCCCGTGTTTACCGACTATTACCAAGCGATTCACGACGCGGTGCCGTCGCCTGACGACGTGCAAGTCGCGGCGTCGTTACGGAAAGCCGCGTTGACTGGTGCGACGGGCTTGACAGGGGAATGGAATCGGCAAGGAGAATTGGACGATCAGCATTTGCAACCGCCCCAGCGCGTGGCGTCGGTCCGCTCGGCCACGGCCGCGTCGTCGCTCTCGTGGCTTGCCCGATGCATTCATGCCCACACGACCAAGACGCTGCACGTGACGGAGACGGAGACGACCATGACGTTGTCGCTGCCCAATAGTTTGATCTCGGCCGATGCCGTATTTCTCGTGCACTTGGACCAACCCGAGCCCACGGTCGTGTTGCCCCACGACTACTTTCCCTTTGGCTGGTCGCGCACGCGGTCGTTGATTGCGTACCGCGCGTGGCGTGTCCGTGGCATTGACGATGCGAATGGCAGTGCCGTGGCCATTCAATTCATGCGGTGGCCCGATGCGAATGCGGTCCAAGGCATGGTGAATGACGAAGAAGAAGACGTGGACGAGATGGAAGCGTGGCCGGAAGAACCGGAAGAGGAACCGAGGCGTCGAAACGGGCCGTTGAAGCGCCTCCGAACGCGGATTACCATGTACTTTAGCGTCTTTTCGACCACCATGTTGCAGCTCCGGACGATTGTGGAAGCGAGTTTGGCCCCTAAGGCCGTCGCGACGTCGACGAAGCAACCGACCGAGATGGAGATGCGCAAGTACTTTAAATCGCCGTCGTCGTGGGAAATGCGGTCGCAAATCTCGCAGCAGTATTCGAAAAACCTGTGATGTGGGCGAGGCTGGGGACTTTACATTTCCTGTCATATCTGCTTTGTAAGGGTTTTGGTAACGCAATACAATCGCTGGGATGCTTTGACCTGTGACATTGGATTTCTTGTTTGCAATATTGACAATTTGTTGCTATAGGTGACACGTTTTTTGGGAATAATCGTTCAGGAATATAGAGCATTGCTACTTGCTCTAGCTTTTGCCGCGATACGGTCGGGATGTTCATTCAGAATATGCGCGCTTTCAAAGTCATTATGGCATATCTTAGAGCTATAGTATGTAGGACAAACGGCTAACCATTAAGACCTTCTATACTTTAAGAGGAAATTGAGCTTGTGAGTGTTCCCTTATAGGAACCTTTCCATTAGAGTCAGTGTAGAGAGAGATCGGACGCTGCCCAGTCAGTGTTTCCTTTTCCCAATGGGCCGCGTAAGTGCCAAGCGGAAGCTGAAGCAATGCGATCCTTTTTTAAAGGGAAAACGTGACAATGGCAAGCAGGAGAAAGCGTACGACCTGCCACCTACTCAGTCCAAGCGTTCCAAGAAACGGCGGCGCAAAGTGCTGAGCGAGAAGTCCATGGAGCAGTACGTCCTGCGTACGTCTGCGGTCGACGGCGACGGCACAATAGGTAAAAAGAAGCCACAACTGCAGCTTGGCTCGATTCAAGAAGGCGAGTCGATGCGTGACTTTAATAAACGCATCAGTACCGAAGTCAAGCGTGTGATTTACGACGCGGCCAAGCAAGGTCGACGGAGTTCCGAGAAGCGCAAGATGTTTTTGGCGAAGAAGAAGCTGAAAGCGCGCGAGAAAAAGATGACCGAGCAAGAGCGCTATGAGCGCGACTACCAGTCCACTGGCAACACTCAAAAGGATTATTTCGAAGACGCGGCGCCAGTCCGCTTTGGGGAGCGTGTCGACGCTCCGCCCATCCTGCCCAAGCTCTCTGGCATTTTTAAAAAGCGTGCCGAGCAACTTGAGCGGGAGAAGAAAAAGACTGAAAAGCAGACGACTCAAGCTCGAGGGAGCAAGCGAGGAATAAAGTAGGCAAAGAATACTGGTAATTGCACTTTGATTACGTAGAGGCTTTCATGCTTGCCCCCAACAAACTTACACGTTGTCGCGGATCCTTTCGCAAGTCAAAGGCACTCATATATTTCCTTCGTTCATGTCGCAGCAATATCACCGACACGGCCAATACGACGGCCACAATTGCCTATCAAGACGCAGCACAATGTTGTCAAACTTCAAACTTTTGCAATAAAGTTCGCAGGTTTCCAACCTCAAATTTCACAAATGCAACGCCGGGTCGGGCGGGTTCAGCAAAGGAGCACGGCCTAAATCGCGTCAATCGCTGGTTGACGGACTTTGTGTAGACCACATCGTCCTCCACGCGAGGGCAGTCCAGCTCTTGGCGGTACCCCGTTTCACGGCAATAGCTCTCATCCTTCTCAGACGCTGGACATACCATGCACTTCCCCACTAACGAGCACGCCAGTCCCGACACGGGGTCGTACACGCGGTGGGCGGCCACCAAAGCCTCGTCACGCCTTTGCAGCGGGGTGTTAGAGTCGTGCTCGTGACGCAAGTGACGATTGATAAAATTGCTCGGTGTGCTTTCGCTGCCTATATGAGACGCCTGAAGCGCCACACACAACGCCGCTAGCGCCATGGTTACCTGCATACCGAATCAGTTTCGACCAATCGAAGCATACTTTCCGAACTCATGTTAGCGACACACTTCCGGTACATAAATATATGTTTCGTACATTACACAAAGCTTTCCATGAACATAAATTATATCTCTACGATCGGCGCGTTCTTGCCTCCTGTCTCGCTACAAAAGTTCTGGTGCTGACGCAAGGCCCGGTCTTCGTCAAATTCTCGACTACACGTCACACATTTTCGCTTAGACGCAACTCGTGGCTGCAATTCCCGCCAATGTTGGTCAAATTCCTCGATTGAATGAAAAGAAAAGTGGCAAATCGCGCATTTCTTCGATTTCCACGTTGTTACTGATTCTCTCACGGCAGCTACAGCCGGTAGAGTTGCAGGTATAGGCCCAACATTTGCAGTCGGTTGCTTGTCGTACCAATCCGGTTTGATCAATGGATCCTTCCCGTGTTTGGCCAGCTCGTGCTGTCTTCGAGCATCCTCCTTTTTAAACGTGCGATTGCAAAATGCACACGAGAGCGCTATCTTTTCAGTCTTCCCACCTTTCAGCTCGTGGACCATATGAACGTGCGTTCTTAGTCCCTGCGCAGACTTGAACCTCTTCTCGCACTGAGTGCATGCAAACTCGAGCACTAAATCGCTCTCTGCTTTGCGCTTGCGAGACACGAGCGCTGCTGATTGTTCTACTTGAGGCAAAATGGGTGCTTTCGGGATTGTCTCCATCAAAGCACATTGACGTCGGAAAAGAAACAATGTACTGGATTGTTTCTTCCTCTCGCCATGCACTGTCACTTGATGAAAAGACTTGCCATTTTGATGCCGTTTGCGTTCATATACGAGCCCAAACACGTCATCCTTATCGACATCCTCAATCTGTCGCACGAGTCGTAATCCTGCTTGCACGCCTCGTTCCACGACCTGCCAACGTTCGGGCTGCCCTTCTGCCAATGTCAATCGAATGCCGCTCTCATGGTCCTCTTCAGTGTCTTTTAACACGTCTAACGCTGACGTGTAAAAGTGCGACAAGAGACTTTGATGACGCCAGACATTCTCCTCACCACAATGTGGATGATTAAACACAATCGCGTCAAACAGAAGCTGCTTTGCACCCGCCGCGATGAGCGACTCGCGAAGGTTTGTAGCGTCCACGCGATGCAACACGACAGCTCCCATCGCTAATAACTGCGTTTGAATGCGTTGAAACTCGGGATACTTGGCAACCACTTCGTCGTGGCTATCATAAGACGTAGCAATCAAGTGAAATGCCGTCTCGTCTCCTCGACTCTTGTGCTGCTTGGCGAGCGCCAAGGAATACGAGAAATTGCCGTCGCCAAGCGTGAGCACAACGTAGTGACAAGGGTTGACAGCTACCATTGTACCCACTAGTAGCTCTCTCTCTTATTGCAGCCGTGGCGTCGTTGCCAACAACAGACATGTGGACGAGCAGGGTTAGCCCTTTGTTCGTAATCCTTACATTAGACAAGTAAAGCGTACGGTAATGATTGGTGCTATCTTTTTATACAAGCTATACTGTGACAAGGTTTTACACACGTCGCACAGCTATTAGACTATATGCAGCAGGTAGACAACGAGTTGCTTGGAATGTAACGTCGTTTACATGATAACGGCCCACCCTGCTTGCAACATAAAAGCTGCACTTCTCGTCCTTTGCTATCGACAACGACACTCACGTTGCAATCATCTAAAGGATGTTTCCCAGCCTTTTACGCTCTAGTAAACTGGTTTCGATCACACCAGGTTCATTGCTAGCGCTTGTTATCCTCTGGGCCATGCGTCAAAGTCGACGACGACGATTGAGCTGGACAAGCATTCCAAAACCTCCTTGTGGGAATCACCCTTTATCGCATCAATCCTCACTTTCGACGCTCAACCGAGTCCAACTGACAGTGGAACAGCCCACGGAAGGCTCGACAGCGTTCCAAGAATGGATGCTCACCATGTCGTTGCAATTTAGTGGCAACCCGTGGCTGTTGCAGCGCTCAGGACGTCCTGATGTGCTGGTGGTGAGCTCTCCGGATGCCTTCGAGGAGATTCAACGCACGTTAGTAGCGCAATTCATAAGTGTCGAGTGTGAGACCGAGGGGCTCGTGCATGACGTGCATGGTCAAGCTAGTGCAAAAGTGGGTACCCGACACCTCCGTCCTTCTGTCAAGACGCAGCGTCGACTTGCAACGACTGTCGTAACCTCGCCCCAATTGCGTCAACAAACGTCTAAGCTCGTCAGCCAGCACCTTCATTCGCTTATAAAGGCGCTCGTCGATAGGGCAGAAACTTCAGCCGAAGGGAATGCATTGGATGTAACAACCTTGATGCGTCGATTCGCCACAAATGTGTTTTTTGAACTCGGTTTCGGCTCGCAACTTGACGCGTTCGAACAAGCGCGTGCGTTTGAACAAGCGCTTGATGACATTGCAAACTGCATCGCGGAACGGGCAACGCGTGCTGTCCTGACGCGGAAACTCGAGCGTTTGTTTAACGTCGGGAATGAAGCCGCACTCCGTCGGAGCGTCAATGTCGTGAAGGCGGTTGCATTCAATGCGGTCAAGACAACGAAAAGGAAAGGTTTTGAGTCAATCGATCAAGGTTCGACCAACATTCTCGATCTCGTTTCAAGTCCACAGGGCATGAGCAAGGGTGCTCACCACGTTGCGTTTCTAGCGCAATTCGTCCTAAATCTAGTAGTGGCAGCACGCGATGCTACGGCATTTACTCTAGCAAAGTGTCTGCAGTGTCTCGCACACCATCCAGAGGAGCAAGACAAGCTCGTGAGCGAGCTACAACACGCAAGAGAAAGAGACGACGACCTGCATTCGGTCGTGCGTCTTGAAGCCGTGATTAAAGAGACTTTACGCTTGTACCCTATCAATTCGTTCCTTCGACGTCAAGCGATATGTGATACAATCCTTAGTGACAGTACGTTCATAGCCAAGGGTACGGAAGTGGGACTGGATCTGTATACACTGGCCCGACGAGACGACGTCTGGGGTCCCGCGAGTGGTCACTTTCAACCTCAACGTTGGATTGACCGCGCGAGTGGCAAACTGCGTCCAGTCTCGAGCTATAAATTTCATGCCTTTTCAGGAGGACCACGAGCTTGTGTGGGGACGACGATTGCTCTCAAGGAGATGAAGACCGTCATTATAGCCGTAGTAACCTCATTGCACCTGGAAATGTACGATCAAGCGGGTCGAGACCAAATTTCAGTCAAAGTACGAAAAGACAAGTAAGTCATTTTTATAAAACCTACTAAAACCTATTCTTTTTGTCATATTCCTTAATCTGTTTCTATTTCTATTTTCAAATTTATAAATAAAAACCTTTCGAAAATTCAGTCGGCGGCCTCGGGTTCAAGGCTCAGCCTTTCCCACCTCTGTTGCATCATCTCCAGTTGCGTCTGCATCGTCGCTTGCTGTGCTTGCACTTGTTCCAGCACTTTCATTGTCGTCTCACTGACTTGGTACAATTGCAATTGATAGCCACGTAAAAGGACAAATCCATACACGAGCAATCCCACCAATAAATTTTGTATCAATCCGCGTCGTGACAAGATCCCATCCACATCTTTTGCGTCCACTGCCTTCAATCCAACATCACAGAACAACTCTTTTGTCTCTAGCCTCAATTCTTCAGTTGCTCTATCAACGTCTTGCTTGCCGCTTTCGGCTTCGCTCTCCTCTAAATCAGAGCTTTGCTCCGTAGGCGACCCGGCAGCAAGTGGGCACGAAACAGGAGCCTCCGCCACCCGGTCCCGTTGCAACTCCAACCACTCCATCGCCTGTTTCGCCCACGCTTCAACCGCTTCTTTCGATTCCGACCGAGTCGATGAATTAATCTGCGATTTAAACCACGTGGCTTTTAAGAAATTCACGACCAACCCCACTTGAACGTGGCAATAATTATTGCCATCGCGTGAAAACACATAGCGCATTTCGACTTCAAAGTAATCACTAAAAGGAATTTTGCTCATGCGATTCAATTCCGTAATGACAAACCGATCCCACGTGTCGCCTCCATGCGACGTTTTCGCCAATCGAAAGCGCTGGGTGCGTGTACAGCCAGCGTACGGCGGAAGGCCTGGAAACGACGTCTTGGGAGGATGTTGCGATCGGACCGTGCGGTACCGTGTATAGTCGTCTTCTTGCGAAACGACAAAGCCGTGCCCAATCGCCTCTTTCCTTGTCACGTCCTGCGAGTCAAGACATTGCCACGCCTCGATGGCAATGTCCATATCCCGTGCTTTTGCAAGATTCGAGTGTACAAAATCGTGCCCCAACCCGTCGTTCCATAACAAATCAAACACCCGCTTGACGTCCGCACGCAAGTCACAATCCAATAACAACGTCATTTTCCCCAACAACGGATCCACGGGCAAGGGTTCAAACGGTTCTTCGTCACTTGCAGTCGACGTATCATCATCGAGAGGACAAGTCGCCGTCAATAGGTCCGTCAATCCGACACTATGGTCGTTCTCAACATCAATAAAGCCAACAGTCGAAATCGCCTCCGACGGTGGCAACGACGAAGGTAAGACGGAGCCACTCGTTGCACTGGACGACCCAATGTGTTCGGAAAGAAACTTGGACGACCGTCGTCGATCAAGGGCTTGTTGTCGAAGTGCCTTTCGACTGAGAGACGTCCCCGACTCGGTAGGCTCGAGTTTCCTAGCTTCTTGGCACGCTCGAATGAGTTGATCGAGGCGCAGAAAACACGTATCCCGCAATCCATGGAATTCAGCGAGAAAAAACGTTTCTTTCTCGCGGGTTTTGACTTGGATTCCATTGATATAATAGAATTGCGGCTTGACAAGCGACAAGATGTGGGCGTACGCGACGTTAATAGTTTTCGTCGCGACGTAACCTTGAAAACACAATCGCTTGCGGGTGAGGATGAGGTGTCCATAGTACGGCGTTGTATCGAAAAACAAGGCACAATGAAAGATCGAGACGGGCACTTCCTCGTCGGGCAAGGCAAAGACACGAACAAGCGTTGGAATTGACAGTGGATCAAGACCACTCCACGTGACGCTCGTGCTTTGGACTTGATGGTGGAAATTCTGAATGCGATGGAAACAGCCATCACAGACCCGCAAGTCGCCGCGTGTGACGTAGGCTTGGTACGGGATGGGGATCACGTGTGCCGAACAAGTGGCACAAAAGGAACCTCCACAATTGCGACAATGGTGACGGCCTTTGGTTAAGAGTGACCCAATGTCGTCGCGACACGATTCACACGTATACATGTTGGCAAATGGTGGAGGGGGTAGATGGGGATTTGTGACTAGAATGGGGTTCCCGTCCAGAAAGTCGTCGAGGGGGGTGGGTACTGCTGGCATGAGTACCGACACGTTGGTACGAAAGAAAAACTTGTCGATCAACGTTGACGAGGTACTGGTACGCTGTTCCGTGGTTTTAGGAGACAATATCGCTTTTAATGCTAAATTGTCGCTTGGGAGAAAGATCTTGAGGGTACTGTCGCCACGCAATGGATTGGTACCCCGGGTAGGAACGGACACTCGTCGAGAGATTGAATCGACGGGCTCCATGCCGCGAGAGAGCGACGAGCACGAGGCCGCACGTGACGTTTCTTCCATGAGACGATGAGGCGGTGATTGTATCGGTCGATCCACAGCCGCGTCCGCGGACTTTAATACGGCGTGAGGTCGGTCCTTATTGAAGCTAGACGCTTCCAATACGCTCAATTGCGGCAATGCGAGTGCCGACTCGGACTTAGAGTGCGCCATCGGCGGAAGTGCCGATGCATCCAATTGCTGTACCGACTGGGAGCGTCTGGGCGACGTTGCTAGAGTCGCCATTTGCTTCAAGATTTGGACGAAGAGCTCTGCTCGTTATGGTACACTCGGGGTCGCTTGTGCAAGGTTCTTGGTACGCGTAACGGATGCGACTCCACGATCGCACTGAAACGGTGACTGTACCCTTTCGGCAGCTGTAGTGTCAAGAACGTGTTCTGCAAACTAATACAAATCAGTACATTTTGCCAGCTGTTGCCAACGAATGGTGCGACACGATGTGGTCAGAGAAGTAATGATCTTGGATCTTTAAGAAAGGCCAAGCGTGAGTCGCGCCGGCCCTTGCGGTTGCCAGATAGTAAATGAAACTATAACTTTCTATGGTGATGACGCCCAATTTTGGTCACTAAGGCTCTTGGTGTCTATGACGGGGTATAAATTAAAGGAGGTGAGTCTCAATTAAGCTTTTATGTTATAATATCAACAATCTCACCTCTAACTTTATGATTAATATTAAAACAGGACTAAATGTTTCTTTACGATTGGTACAAAAGGATGTATTTGAAAGTGGATTACGCAATAGATCTTTAGAGAGTACTATATTCTTCTGCTATATCGTATCTTTCCCACGTAGAAGAAGAAGCGTTACATGGCGATTTATTGGTGATAGTAGCATTCAGTGCTCACGTGTCGATGCTTCTACCACCACGATCTACTCGAAGCACATACAGCGAGCCCCCCCCTGGACTCTTGAGCGCTGCATTTATTCCAACACTCATGAGCAATTGTCAATTTCTTGTCCCAAGAACATGATTAGACTACATCACTTCCGCATACCTAGTATAAGGTTAAGCGATGAAATCTCTTAGGCCGTAAATCCTGGGGACACGTTGTTGTCCGTCCCGTGGTCGATATTGCAATGCACTAAAACCAGATTTATAAAGCGCCAGGGACGACCGTTATACACGGTATTTCTGCACCGTTCATACGCTGAGTGAAAAAATCTACGCCGCCTCGGAGTATCGCGATAATGCTGAGGTTGACAATGCCGGAGCAGAATCACCAAGCAGGCAAAGGAGGTTATGGAGCGCGAGCTCGCCGATGCGAATTGTAATTGTTAGTCCGTCCACAATTGATGCAATCTAAGCAGAACATCCACAAATTATGGCGTCGGTCTTGGCCGTCAACCGCTTAACAGGTCATTATCGCCATCGCTACCCTACTTACGAAAAGCCGTCAGCAAGGGTATTTTCTGCTATCCTGGTTGTCCAGGTAGAACAAAAATTGGCCGTAGGGCAAACTTAATGTTTATGCACAGATTTCCTCGCGCTGGATACAATCTAGTCTCACAATTGAGCCGATCCTAATAAGCTGTGCTCGAATGCCGGTTTTCGCACTTACGAGAGGAGGTTGAAAGTGCGCGAGTATGCTTAAAAGACTTCCCATCTCTCTTCGTGTAATCATTCAATACCAATAGACTTGACTACGCTTTGTTTTCAGCGTGCACGATGGTACTGCCTCACTTGAGACAAACCCTATTTGCTCGAGAGGGATCTCGCCTCCGTGCTTCGCGAGGACTTTAACGTGGCACCTTGATACGCAAGGTGTTGACAATAGAATTGACCGCAGACCCAGAAACCGTATTTATACAAATGCAATGGACCGCTTTGGCGTCGATGAATCATCAATCATACAAGAAGCTTCCTCCGTGACTTTGTTATATAGTAGTCCTTGTCATGTCAAGCTCAAGGGCTCAAGGCAAGCATCCAAACAGTGAAAAGCGAGTCATTCTGTGACAATTGGTACGAGGTAAACAATGGAGAATACTGAATTACGAAGAACATTCTTTCCAGTACAAACGTATCGTTCTATGGCTGGTTAGTGTAGTAGAATACAGATAACTGAAACTCCTTCAGTTGGTCTGTGGCTTGCTGCTTTTGCCTCGTGGTAAATTCCTGTTCCGCTGCTAAAAACGCGGAAAATAACTGCCGAATACCTACCGCTTGGCTTTGCTTGACCTACGTTCGTTCTACCAAGCTTTTTTGTTCGGCTACATTGTATGGAATAAGACGCACAAACCTGAAGATCCGTCTATGAAAACGCTAAAATATTGACAGACGGTAGCAAAAATCTCGACAAGGTTTAAAAGAACTTGTGTTTGAAACCAGTCAAACAGCTGAATTTCGTCCAGCCCATTCGAAACAAAATACTGGGGTGCAAGCACTCAGGCGCCTGGAGCTTGACTTACGACATCACAGGACAACATAACTTCATATTTGGCAAACTTTTTTTATGGTTTATTTGACCACCCTATCCATTCGTACGAGAAAGGTAGACTGATAGACAGTCTTAATTGGTTCTGTTTTCATTTTGTGGCTTAGTTAAGTGTTTTAGAGGCCGTATGACTGCGCGTCGATCTTTGAGTCAAAGGCCTCGTCGATAGAGCGGAAAAGTACTTCCAACGACACTAAAAATTAGCGGTCAACGTGACTCCGTACGATGCGACAATTTTCAATGGCTCAAATGTGCAACCTCCAGTCTAGCTTCACTCCTTCTGCAGCGATGGAACAAAATACACTGTTTATACAACAATTACTGCTTAACCATTTTAGTAACAACAGCAATATCACGACCAGATGTAAACTCAAGCTTAAAACTTAATGCAATCGGATAACGAGCACGTTAAGTTTCTTGTCGCATCCAAAAGCAAAAAGAAGAAAAAGGACTCTGTTGTTTATAATCAAGAAATTGGCGGTAACATTAAGCTGTTGATATTACATCGCTACAAAGACAACAGACGATACTGCAGAAAATGCAAAGGTCTTTATGAAGAAATATGTGAAGACCATGGCATAGCGAAGGCCATTGTGTCCGACCGATACACCAACTTCGCATCAAAGCTTTGGCAAGCAATCGTGTTCGCTGTGGGAACGCAACACAATTTGACTTCGGCCTTTAGGCCACAAACGTATGGACAAACAAAAAGACCTAATTGTTTAATTGGAGATTACCTCCGAGATGTCATCAACCCAGCACAGAATGATTGGGATGACTTTTTGTATTTGGCTGATATAGTCCATAATCGACGCGTACACTCTACAATTGGAATGTCACCGTTCGAGGTAGATCTAAGATATGTTTCTTATATGCCGGATGATGTGGCACCCGATCCAGAATTTCAAAATTGTTAGACCATTCAGCACAATGGTCTCTACTACGTCAAGGAAGGTTTCTCAAGGTCGCACAAGACCGGATGAGCGAAGCGCAATAGCGCATGAAGTACTCTTATGACAAGAATAGACTTGTCAAAGACTTTCAAAATGGTGATATGGTGCTTTTGGACGGCAAGAAGTTGGATGTCCGTCATAAAGGTCTTGCTCAGTCGAACAAACTCGCGCCAAGATATATTGGCCCATTCCCGATCGTGAAGCAAGTTTTGTGAGATTCTTATGGGTTGATATTATCAAAGGGATTGAAGCTACACCCAGTGTTTCACACTTCACTGTTAAAGCCGTATCGTAACGACCCCCAAGTGTAGGTAGAAGATGAATAAGGTCAGGCTGGCCCATGGCCACGAGAGACAATTCGTCGAAGACGTAATCGAACATCGTAAGTACAAGGGAAACATTCAGTACAAAGTTTGGTGGCTTGTGATACCAATAAGGAAGCCATTGGGAGCTCGCGAAGAATCTAAAGCAAATTTCTGGACGCATCGACTGGCTTGTGGTATTAATAAGGAAGCCACTTGGAAGTTTGTGAAGAATCTAAAGCAAACTTCTGGACACATCGACCTCTACTGGAATTAAAAAAGATGAGCCAAAGTCGGGATTTTCTTGAAGGGAGGTCATGTGACCAAAGTACATATGCATTAGTACTATCTACAGGAATAGGCGATTATACAGTTTTCGACCAGAAGGCAGTTCCAGATGTCCCATAATGCTTATGATTTAGGAGACCTAATTGGCTGAAAGTAATTCAGGATTTGTAAAGAGCCAGATGGAATAGAGAGGAGTGATAGTCTTAGGATGGTACACCAATTAGGCTGTAGTAAGAAAACAAGTAGTAAGGGGTCTTCATTTGATATCACTTCTCATTTGATTTAAGCAACAAATACTCCTCCTTTTACGACTTTGTCCCCTCCCCCGGCGCCTCAGCCTCGTTCAACGGCCGACTAAACTCAGCTTCCTCCGCGACTGAGAGACGAGCTTACACGCACTGACTTTGTGATCACTGTGTCTTCTTTACGTAATGCTTTGAACATGTTCATTGTAAATAATCATTTCAATTGTACAAATTTTGTTTCTTTCATCTAATCCAATGGTTGAAATTTAAGTCAGGGGAATAGTGCAGCAAAGCACGCTTCTACATATATGCGCGCCTGGAAAATTGTCGTCTGTTTGAAAATTATTCCATTTGGTCTCTCACTAAGGGTATCGCAAGAGGACCTAAGTAGTAGTTGGACTATCAAGCAGGCGTTCCATACAACATACGCTGTCAGCAAAAGCACTGATTCTCATTGTGCTTTTGGTTTTTCATGCTTAACGCACTTTTAGCCAATAATAGCAGCGCCCCTTCCGATACGACTTCCAAATGCTTTTTGCCATCTAATTAAGGGTTAAATTTGATGGAAAAAACCAAATTTGTATACAATATAAAGGTTATTAATAATGAACATGTTAAAAAGTTAAGTAAAGAAGGAGCCGAAGACGCTCTTTGAAAGAGCCATAGCTTGTAAGCTCATTTAATTGCTTGAATTTATAGAGTTGATCCATTGAACAGCGGCCGACACGCGCGAAAAATAGCTCAAATCTTCTTCGACACCGCAACTGCTGCCCCAGACATTGAGACCAATAAGAATGTCATATTTATCGCCTTCTTCCTGCTCCTTGACTAGTGGACCACCACCATAATATATGCACTGGACTTTTCACGCGGCACCGCCTGCGCACAAGTTCGTTTCATCGAAACCCATAATGTCTCTGCACAGCCCTCCGCCCGCGACTTCCAAATCTACACCCAATAGAATGTCCATGCCGGGAGAATTAGGCTCACCCCAGCCGAGGGCCAAAGCCATCATGCCAGGCGTAATATCCGAATCGTTTGCTTTGGGGAGTTAAACTTGCTTGGTCTGGTCAGTTTGAGCAAAACGAAAGTATAGTGCTTGTAGGACTTATAGGAGGGGTGGACGTGAACTGACGCGACTGGAATCCGCTCGCCATCCATCGTCTGGTTGAGGTAGTGCGTACCTACTGACACGAACGTTGCGTTCGATCCTTCGACGCATGATTTCACGGTGGCAACGAATTGAAGGGAACCAACACAACGCCGCAATAGCTGTAACCATCGACAGTCTCGCGAATGCCGACGGTATACGTCTTCGTGCTCTCTTTGATGGGGTGCGCCCCCAAAATAAGCTTCCGCGAAGTGTGCCCAGCGTTGACAGCGACACAGGCAATCGCCATAAAAACAGCAGCAATGGTGGTAGACATTTTCATGGCGTTGTTCCGAATTGTGGCTTGGAAGGCTGTGTGGAGCAGAAGGACACTTCCAAAGTGCTTAAGTGGTGCCACAAACGGCATAGAGCGGTTTGTAACTTCTTGTCTCATGCGAGGGTTTGCTTCAATATAATTATCTGGATGCACTGAAGCCGGATCTATTTCATGAAAAAGGTTCAAGATGGGTAGTGCACTAGTCAAGGCTTTCTGTATAGATTCTATAGTGGTAAAGTACCTCGCAATAATCCATAAGAGAGAGTCACAATTATAGGTACCGTTCATTGGACTACACTCGCCCATCGATGTTGGCGGTAGCACTGTTCCACACATAGCTAGTACCTGATTTATATAGTGCTCCTGCCGTGTTGTCATACATGCACAAAGTGGCCTGCACCGTCGCAAAGCGTCTATATGCTCGCTCTTCTTATCAAAATCTGTCGCGCTAGGAAGGACAATACGACAGGATCTACAAGAAGATCAGTAGCGCAATAACTCATACGGAGAGTGTCTTGTAACTGTGGCACCTACCCATATGGATAAACCCATATGGCAGCCACACATCCGAGCAGCTCTCCGTATGAGTTCGTGTTGGTCAGATAGAGCAACTTTATATCTTCTGTTAGATTCTAACTGCTCGCTCTATCTGTAAGACGCGGCGCGCTATGAGCGACAATCAACGAAAAGATCGAGTAGCTCGTATGGGACACTCTCCTAGACGTTTATTGCTATAAAATGGCTTCTCAGCAGCTTCTGGGCTTAATTAGATAGAGTGACTTGCGGTTCAATGGCCAAGCTGTTAATTCTAACAGCTCGCCCTTTTTATCGATCGTGGCGCGCTGTATAATTTATTGCTATAATGGCTTGAAATGGTTGTCCTCGTGCATATCGACCCAAATTGATTTGACCTCTCGCTGGGACTTGTCTCTGAGAGCTGATAAACAGAAGTTCAATCAAGCAGACGTTTCACAAGTCCTACTTGATATCCTGCTGTCAGCAAAAGCATTATCTGCACCTGACTCTACTTGTGCTCTTCACTGGATTCCCTGGTCTTGACCCACGCTATGCAACCAATAAAAGAAGCGCCCTTTCATACGTACTTCGTGGCTCTTGAAAGTATCAGCCATTGGCTTGAAAAGAACTGTATCAAATGCTCATGCATGGAATTAATATGTAGTTTATAATGGTGACTTTCTTCCACGTATAATAAAAAGTGCCCCCCACTTACTCTGTCAGTCGGAATCGCCAGTCTCACATTTTGAGCTCTAAGTCATCCAATGGCATGGATAACGTAATGATGACATTCGAGGAGGCAACAAGCTCAAACGCTTCGATTAAAGTTCGCCACCATTGCGACATGTTGGAGGCTTGAAAGTACATATACCATCGAAGCACGGAGCCAACGAGACCAGATGCAAAAGCTGACAGCGACTTTTGCGGGACAAGTAATCGTCCGACTCAATCTTTCTTGATTGCTTGTAAACAAGAAGCTTCTGCAGCAGTGAGAGCAACATCAGCACCCCTTTCATCCCCACAATCTCACACACTGCGTGTGTTTACGTGTCATGCATCTAAACTTAAAATGTGAAAAGAGAGGCTCTTTAATCGTTACAAACTAGTTAAAAGCCACTCACTTCGACGACAGGCAAAGTCTACACGAATGCAGAATGTAAGGACCAATTTTCAAGAATTTACTTATTTTTTTAATAACTCTAAATGTCGATCCCTACATCTAAATTTTCAAGTTTGAGGGTTAGAATACCGTCAAGCTTTGGCAATATGAACCACAGCACTTGCTGCATATACATGCACAACTGGTGCAACACGCATCGATTTTTCATGATCCTTTAACGGCCGGTGCCGTGGTTTTTTGTATTTCCACGATCAAATGACGCATTTAGGACATCAATCAAGGAATGTAATCCCTCAGCAGGTGTACGCGGACACACACTACTTCAAATGTGTATTTCCACCTAGCATGCAACCAAAAGTATGGTACCGATTTACGATAGATGCAATAATCCAATAATTTTACTGTTGACATCACTTGAAGCAATACTTCCATTCATCAATGTAATACAGAGAATATTAAATCCCAGAAATGGTACTACATATCCTTGCACGTTGGCCTCTTTTCGCCGCAATTTGTTGCTTCTGGAGATATAAACATCATTGAAAACGACTAGCAATTTGCTTACAATTTACGGAGGGTTCTTCGTTTTTGACTAGCCGTTCGTCTCAACAGGGCACAAAGATAAGCTGGTGAAGATATCGACGCAGTCAATGTGCACCTGAAGGAATTTTGGAGCAATAAAAAAGATCTGCTCAAGCAATTTTGAAGAAAAAGACGGAGTCATTCGCATCAATTGAAATTGCTTTTAGCTTGATTGCCTACCCAAGCTAGATAAGCTCGCGGTGCGAAAAACGATGTGAGAAAAATTAGATATGGATTGGAGACGTAAATAGGAACTGACGCGTATTCTTTCTTTTATGGTGGGAGTTCTCATCTGGGGTTATTGGCGCAAGTTTCCTCAACACAGAGTTACGCCTATCACGCGGGGTTAAGCATTTCGTTAGTCGCCAAGCAAGAAGGAGCTGGCGATTTCTGTCCAGGAGGTAAAAAATCGGCTGGACTAAACGGCGCGGCATTCCCTTTCAGCAAAAAATGCCATTTCCGTCTCCATGGAAGATTGCAGCCCAAAAAAGATCGTTTTGTGCTCGTTTGGATCGCTTTATATAGAAATTGGTAAGGTTCTGCGCTTACTATCGAATTGAATCGCATGCTCCACCGCTTGTGTAAACGACTCTCGCCAATTCCATTGAGCTTCAAGCTGGCGATTATACTTTTCAAGCGGAGTGCTTAACTCGTGAACTGTTACATCTAAAACTTTTAAATATTACCACTCATCGTTTACACCATAAACAACCGGGGTTTCTGATCCCGTTCGCTACCCAAGCTTTCGTTTCTTAGTGTCAATATATACCCAAGCACTTGCCTTCGCCATTGATCTTCCTTCTATTATCGACGTATTATATCACTTCAATAGAAATTCCATTCCCCTCTATTTATACTCGAAATTTCAGTTTTGAAACGTTCGAGCGACATCACAGAGCAAGTCCGATCTAAAAATCTATGCAATGTATATATTTACAATTGGCCACCATTTGTCCTTACCGTTATACTCCAGCACCTTATTGCAGCGTAGGTTTTAAGTTCTCCAGCACCTGGGTTTTAGTTTGTCTGAAGCATTATTCTCGTCCATGCTTCTTGGAGAACCGAGCATTATTAGTGAGCGCTGTCGTATTTCAAATACGTTGTTGGATTTTAGATATTCCGATATTTATACATTTTTACGCCAAGTCACTTAATCTGCTTGTTTGAAACATCATTACCTGTATTTTATCTAAATACCTTGGACCTTGCGGTTAGACACAGGCTCCTGGTGAATGAATAGGCAATAGAAATACCTAAACGTTAGTGTTTACTTAAATAGAGGAATCAACGACATCCTATATTTATTTTACGCTGGCCTTTTACCGTAATTGCAATCCCATATAATATTTTGTGCCTAAACGCCGGAGCCAAAAAGCACGTCTACCAAAATTTACCGATCTACAGATTGTGAAAATTTGAGTTCTTGCGGTACGATTGGTGCTTATAGAACGGGAGAGAAAATTAAACTTCTAACTTCTGTCACCGGCAGGTTGGCCGGCAACGGCTACCCACGCCACAACTTCCTTTGTTTAAAAAATGTGCATACTATCCACAAGAATCTGTGGCTGTAAATTTTTTTGACCGAAAACTTAAGATTTAGACGTCCCATCATCATTGGAAGTCAAGAAATTATTGGTTGAAAACCAGTCAGGATTTGATAAAATCTACTCCACACATTCTCAACTGCTATTCAGCCATTTAATCAAGATTTCAAATTGATAACTAATAAAGGGTATCAACAACGACCATTTCAAAGGTTTACGTAGAAAAGAAGGAAAAGTTGCTCTTTTAGAAAGCATAGCTTGTGAGCTCGACTAAATGCTTAAATCATGGATTTAAACCATTCGACAGCGGACGTCACGCGCGAAAAAACGTTCGGAGAATCATCGCCACCGCACCCTTCACCCCAGATGGTCAGACCAATGAGAATGTCATCCTTATCGCCTTCGCTCTGCTCTTTGACTAGTGGACCACCACCATAATATATGCACAGGTCTATTCCACTCGAGACACGGGCTGCGCACAAGGCCGTCCTATCGACACCCATAACTGCTTCGCACACATTGCCACCCCAGACTTTCATATCTACAGCCAATAGACCGTCATGGTCGGGAAAATCAGGAATACCCCAGCCCATGGCCGTTGCTATCATGTCGTTCAGAGATTCCGCATCGGCTGCACTAGGAAGGGAAATGGGTTGAAACTTGCTCTGTTCGGCCAGTTTTAACAAAACAAAATTATAGCTATTACGTGTGTGGTTGAACTTGGGGTGAACGTGAACTGACGCAACTTTGATGTGCTCTCCATCCGACGTCTGGTTTTGAAAGTGCGTACCTAAAAAAACGTGGCTTGGAAACCGTTTTTCGACGCATGACTTAACGGTGGCAACAAATTTAGGGGCAACCAACACACCGCCGCAATAGCTGTAACCATCGATAGTCTCGCGAAGGCCGGCGACATACGTCTTCGTGCCCTTTTTAATGGGGTGCGCTCCTAAGATAAGCTTACGCGAAGTGTGCTCAGCGTTGACAGTGACACCGGCAATCGCCATACAAACAACAGTAATGGTTGTAGAGATCTTCATTGGGTCGTTCAGGCTTGTGGCTTGGGAGGCTGTGTGGAGTAGAAGGAAAAATCCAAAGTGCTAACCTGGTGCCAAAGATTTCCCGGAATTGCGGATGCCATGTAGCAAAACGAAAATAAGTTTGACGCCTTCTTGTGCGAGGTTTTTGCACTGTACCCGGATCCATCTCATGAAAAAGGTTCAAGATAGGCAGTGCAATAGGAAAGGCTTTCTTTTTAGCTTCTACATTGGTATAGCCGCTGAAGCACGAAATAAGTGGACCTCGCAATACTTCATAAAAAAGAGCCACAATTATAGGTACTTTTTCTTGGAGAATACGAGCCCATATATGTTGGGGATGGCACCGTTGCACGAGTAGCTATTACTTGATCTTTCTATTGGTCCTGTCGCGTTGTCATTTATTGTCAGTGAGAAGAGCATCTTCCGCTATTGGTCAGACAAAGCGACCTGCGCCGTCTCAAAGCTCCTGCAAGATGATAACAGCTTGCTCTTCTTATCGATTCGGTCGCGCTATGATGAACACGACGAGATCTGCAAGAAGATCGGGTAGCAGGTGCCCGCGGTTATAAGACACTCTCCATATTAGATTTGGTCCGATAAAGCGTCTTAAAGCTTCGGTAAGATTTTAACAGTTCGCCCTATCTGCAGATCGCAGTGCGCAATTAGCGACAATCGACGAGTAGCACGTATGGGCATCTATGCGATACTCTACTACACGGTTTATTGCTATAAAATGGCGTATCAGCAACTTCTGGTCTTGGTGAGATAGTGACTTGCGGCTCGAAGGCCAAGCTGTTAATTCTGGCGCGCTGTATCGGCAAGATCAGGTAGCAACTGATTTCCCGTACAAGTAATTTTGGGCGTATAATTAATTGCTATAATGCCTTGAAATGATTGTCCTCGTGTATATCAACCCAAAGCTTAGATTAAAGCGAAAATGGTCACACGTGGTCACGAATGGCATTGTGACACCGCGTGAATGCGGTAGCGTATCGCAAAGTTGCTGAATCACGATACATGATATACGCCATTACTCAATAAGATTGTCAGGCATATCATTAGTTGGCAATTCACTTAGTATGATAGTAGATGGTGTAGGGAATGTTTTTTTTTTAAGTTGCGGCCTGTCTCAGCAATAACTCTCGCTAAGAATTTCTCTCTAGGAGCTGATTGAAAAGAAATCAATTGGGCAGACGCTTTAAAAGTATTACCTGATCTCCCGCTGTCAGCAAAAGCATTGTCTGCACCTGACTCCACTTGTGCTCGTAACGGTAGTTGGTTTTTGTGTCTGGTCTTGACCCGCGTTGCAACCAATAATAGAAGCGCCCTCTAATTCTTGACTTTTGGAAGTCAGCCATTGGCTCGAAAAAAACTGTATCTATCAAATGTGGTCCATGATTGTGACTTTCTTCCATGTTTACTAGAAAGGCCCACTCACTCGGTCAGTCAGAACCGCCTGTCTCAAATTTGAGCTCTCAGTCATCCGGATAACGTCCACCATTGCGACAAGTCGATGGCTTGCAATCAAAGCACGGAACCAGTTAGACCGTATTCAGTAGACGCAAAAGCTGACAGCGACCTTCGCGACACAAATCAACAACCGACTCAATTTTTTTTTTTTTTTGAAAGAGATGCTTCTGCAGCACTGAGAGCAACATCAGCACCACCTTCATCTTCACCATCTTACACACTGCGCGCTGTTTACGTGTGCAAGACATTTTTTATCGGGTAATGCAACTAAAATTGAAATGTGAAAAGAGTTGTTCTTTAATTTGTTCAATTGTTACAAACTGATCAAATGTCATCGCTTCACCGTCACTTCTAGAATGTAATGACCAATTTTTCGAAAATTTACTTATAATTTCAATACGGGAGCCCCCTCCTTTTTGCTAACCAGACCCCCCTCCTTAATGTAGTACCTCTAAGTTATAATAATTATCTGTGATTGGCTGGAGCGAACACCATTGTTCTATAGGATATAGCAATGCAAAAAACCTTGCACGTAGGGAATTGATAACGATCGCGGCAAAAAAATCATTGTTCTGCGAAGCAGGTTTACATAGTTTTGGCATGAACGAGCAATCAATAAAGTACTAGGACACCAAGCAGAGTGTCCTGAATCATCGACACATCAAGATCGATCTCTGCATCTTGAAAAGCAACAAAAACATTAATGAGCTCAAGCCACGATGCGGCTCGCACAGCCAACGCAGAGATCAACCTTGATGCTCTCGGTACTTTCGATGATTGAGGACACTCTGCTTGGTCTCCTAGCATCTATTAGAATACCAAGCAGAGAATTTTCTAACCGTAGGGTGACCACGGAAGGTAGCTGATAATTTGATAACGATCGCGACAGAACTAAGAAGCAGTTATATAATACGCGCAAAAACTTGCATTATTATGGGGGGTCTAGTTAGCGGCTCCCTTTAAATAACTATAAATGTCGATCCCTATATCTGAATATCTAAGTTTGAGGATTAGAATGCTGTTTAGCTTTGGTAATATAAAAACTCAGCACCTACAACTAACGCAGCGCGCACCGGTTTTATTATGATCCTTTAACGGCCGGTGTCGTGTTTTTTTGTATTCCCACGATCAAATGACGCATCAAGAACATCAATCAAGGAATGTAATCCCTTAGCAGGTGTTAGCGGACACACACTACTTTATATTGTATGTCCACCAAGCATGCAACCAACGTATGGTACCGATTTAGCGATAAATGCAGTAATCCTACAGCCAACTATTGACATCACTTGAAGCAATACTTCCATTCATCAATATAATAGAGAGAATATGAAATGCCTTCAGCATCCCAGAAATGGTACTATATATCCTTGCACGTTTGACTCTCTTCGCCACAATTTGTTGCTTCTGGGGATATAAACATCATTAAAAACGACTTACTTTTAGTAATATGCTTACAATTTACGGAGCAAAATTTGTTTTTGACAAGCCGTTGGTCTCAACAGGGTGCACAGATTAGCTGATGAAGATATCCACGAAGTCAAAGTGCACCTGAAAGAATTTTTTAGGAATAAAATAGATCTTCTAAAGCAATTTTGAGAAAAAAGACGGGGTCATTCTTATCGATTGTATCAGCTTTTAGCTTGATCTCCAACCCAAGCTAGAATAGCTCGCGGTGCAAAAAATGATGAAAGAAAATTTTGTTGCGGATCGACGGCGTTAACAGGAATTGATGCGTATTTTTTCTTTAATGGTGGAATTTCTCACCTGGGGTTATCTGAGGCTTCAGCTGGCGCAAGTCTATGTAACAAAGAGTTTCGCCTTCACTAGGGTTTACGCATCTTACCAGTCGCCAAGCAAAAAAAGGCTGAGTACAAGGTCAGCTGGACGAGGCGGTTTGGCACCCTCATTCAGGTAAAGATGCAAGATTCTAGCCCAGAGGATTGCTTTGTGCTCATTCAGCCTCTTTTAAATACAAATTAGCAAGAATTGGTAAGGTTCTGCGCGTGTT
Organism: Plasmopara muralis; assembly: GCA_003676415.1. Classification (NCBI taxonomy): domain Eukaryota; phylum Oomycota; class Peronosporomycetes; order Peronosporales; family Peronosporaceae; genus Plasmopara; species Plasmopara muralis. The sequence continues at coordinate 111,466 of RCHQ01000065.1, read as the reverse complement.
ATCGAATTAAACCACGTGCTCCACCGCTTGTGTGGACTCGCGTCAATTTCTTTAGACTTCAATCTTGCGGTCATATTTTTCAAGCGGAGTGCTTAACGCGTTAGCTGTCATATCTAAAATTATAAATATTAGCACTCATCGTTTACAGCATGGCTACCGGGGTATCTGATCCCGTTCGCTACCCAAGCTTTCTTTTCAGTGTCAGTATATACCCACGTAATTGCCTTTGTCCTTTTTTATCACTCCAATAGAAATTCCATTACCTTCTATTTGTACTCTAGTTAATCAGTTTTTATCTATGCGAGGTATATATTAACAGTTGGCCATCATTTTTCTTACCGTTACACTGCAGCACCTTATTGCAGCGCAGGATTTTACTTTTGACTATAGCATTAAATTGGTACATGCTTCTTGAAAAAGTTAGCATTATTACTGAGCACTGTCGTATTTCAAATATCGTTGGACTTTTAGGTATTCACATAGCTATGAATTTTGCGTCAGGTTGCTTTGATCTGCTTGTTTGAAACCCATTACCTGTACTTTATTCAAGTACCCTGGACCTGTGCGGTTAGACACAGGCTTTTAATGAATAATACGCAAGGAAAATACCTAAACGCTAGTCTTTGGTCATAAATAGAGACATCTTATATTTTGTTTTACCATCACCGTAATTGCAACTGGTAATGTATTTCATATAATATTTTGTGCTTAGACGTCGGATTCAAAAGGCAGGTCTACCCAGATCTACAGATTGTAAAGTTTGTATTCCTGCGGTGCGATTGGTGCTAACAAAAAATTATACTTTTAACTCTTGTCACCGGCAGGTTGGCCGGCAGCGGTTACCCACGTCATGAATTCCATTGTTTAAAAAATGTACATACTATCCACAAGAATCTGTGGCTGTAAATGTTTTTGACCGAAAACTTAAGATTTAGACGTCCCATCATCATTGGAAGTCAACACCTCTGGTAAGAAAACTAGCCAGGATGTGATAAAATCCAAACGGAGCACAGAAGAATGACAGGCTTTATTGTGGTAGCAGTCGATGGCTGAGAGCCACTATTTAAGCAGTAGCAAGATAAATGTCTTTAGAGCTCTTCCTTTATCACTTCTTCGTTTGCTTCAGCAACTAATGCTCCACTTTCGCATTCCGCCCCAATTGCCGTCCAAGCAACCTATTTCTCAAGAAGTTTCCTTCGCGACTGTGGTTTATAGTATCATTTGTCGTGTCAAGTGGAAGACTCGCTACTACGTCGTAAAATTAATGTCATTCCGTAATTATTGGTACAAGCCACAAAGTGAGGAATACTAGATTATGAAGGGTAGTCATTTCAGCACAAACGTAACGTTTAGTTGTTGCTTAGTGTGCTTGCAAACTAGATGTCTGGGGCTCATTTAGCTAATTTGTGGCTTAGTGCTTTTTTTCGTTTGATGGATCCCTATCCCGCTGATGGAAATATGGAAAACAAATTTCGAAAAGTTTACCCACTTGGTTTTGCCTGACCTACATTTGATGCTACTGTGTTGTTTCGTTATTCTTCGTTGCATAGATAAACAAAATGCTCGTGAGCCTGAAAACCTATTTATAAGCACCATCGATTTTTTAAAGAACAGTTGTAAGAAGCTCGACCAGCTTCGGAAGGACTTTTGGTCAGCAATGGTGAAACGCCTTCAACCAATCCGGAATGAAATCGTGGCTCAATAGAACTCAGGCACCAGGAGCTTGGCTCACTAGATCATTATAAGCCTAAATGTCGCACGCACCAATCTGCAGACAATAAAAGGCTTATTTATTTACTGCATTCATCTGTGCAAGAAGCGTGGGCTGTAAGAACAAGCTAAATCAATTTCGCTTTCAATTTTTAAGCTTCAATTGAAATTTTGATAGATTGTACACCGAGCGCTGAAAAGTCCAGCCTTAAAAGAGTGTGTACGGCTGGGCACCCATCTCCAAACCTAAGACCACGTCAGCAGCGTAAGTCTAGCGCTTTTACGATAATGAAGCTCTATGGCCAGTCGGGCTCAGGAGCACTAGCGCTGACTCCACAGGATGCGTGAGTGCGAATGGCTGAGTATATTTGACTCCCAGACCCTTTTGCAGCGGCTGGGTAATGCACACAGTCGATGTTGCTGTTTTTTTAGCAACAACAGCAATATTAAGCTCAGGTACAAGTCCATATGTTAGCCGAAATTCAACAGGCGAACGAGCGCTTCGAGTTTCTCGTCGCATCAACAAGTGAGCAAATTCTGTTTAATGAAGAAAGTTTTGGCAAAGACAACAAATTGTCTTTGTGATAGAATATTACATCACCACGAAGCGCCTCTTGGTGGCGACACAGTCATCAGATTTCGTACGCTAATCTCGAGAAATGTAGGCAAAGGCCGTATTGAATTAGTCCCTTGCGTTTATAACCGACAGCGAGCGCTTGAATGTGCACAAGGAGTGATATTGAAAATTCAATTGCGCACACGCTTCAGACTCAATACATCTTTTGATTCGGATGTTTATTTGAAGAAAAAGGAGACTATCCGCAAGCATTCATCTAAGATTTGATGTCCTAAACGAATCTGGACAACAAAGAGTAAAAAACGGTACTTTTGTTTAAGATATATCACGGAGAAATTGCGAAAAGAATTAAGAAGAAGGTTCGAGTTTGCTCTAGAAGGCCATTAAATTCACGTTTTACTTCATGTTTGCACAATACTTATCAAACTACCACGTGTACCAGCCAAGTCGTTCAAGATTGTGCCCATGCCATCATACTAACAAGTCACGCCCTCAGAAGCCAAAAGCTTTTAAGGAATGTAAGATTAGCAATGACCACTGGACTAAAAAAGCAACACACAACAATTGTGGCGTTGTCGGCCACATATCTTTGCAATGTACCTCTTGAAAGTAAAGAAGAGAATCGTAGCATTAGTGCCGCACTTTTGTCCAACAATGTCTCTAAGTCATGGCATCTCGCTCACACAAGGACAACTTGATGTATAGTTACTACTTCTTGCACCGCTTGAACACGCGGTCTAGATTAGTTACGTGGTCTGTGCTTCTACGAGCCCGAACATCGTGATTAGGCAATCCAATTAGATCTCAAAGCAACATCCGGTCAGATGAGTAGCGCAAGGCTCGCATATATCAAAGCCACGATGTTTTAAGCTACTATCGACAACAAGATCATCATAAACGTCAAGAAAAGACGCAGCTATATTCTTAAGATCAGCTTGTAAGAATGTTACATCGCAATTGGGACATTAAAGCTCGATTCACTGAACAAGCACTTTATAAGACTTAAGCAAGAAGTCTTCTATAAGGCAATCCGACGTATAAAATGCTACGCAAGTATGCGGACACAGTTCGGCGCTCAAAGTTTGCTAGCGAGGCACCTCCAGTACGGAAAGGAGGTGAGCACGAAGTTCTACTTAAGCCTGGTCCCAAGTCTATATCCGTCAAGCAAGCCACCAAGGTCCCAAACAGAGCAGAACAATCTAAGAATGTACCGAAGAGATATGGCAAGCAAGTCGTCTGCCATTTCAGCACCAACAAGTTGTGTTTATGCCGCAGAATTCAACCACGAATCCATAAAAAAACGCTGGAATTAATTTTGCGGGATATGTCCCTGTCGCGAGAGTAAGATGCCGTTGACGCCATGTCAAGAAGTAATCGATTTTCGTACTTGGACCTACTTTGAAGTTAATATCAGGTCAAACTGCGCTACTCGGATATTCCTTTCAGACGGTGTCTATTTTTTTCCATAGGACTTAACGGAAGCCTGAGTACGTTTAAGCAGCTCGATATCTTCGTTTTGTATTGGAACGAAGTTGTCTCAGACACGAAATAACTTTAGACCGTGTACTTAAGCGGTGCAAAAGGTAGCAACTATTCATCAAGTTGTCAAAGTGTCAGCTCTTGCGTGAGCGAGATGCCATGACTAGGGAACTTTGTTGGACAAAGCGTCGTTTGAATGGATCCAACAAGGTAAGGGTCATCGCAAAACGGTTTGTGCCCATGCCAAAGAGACAATTAAATTGTTTATTTGAGACTACACTCTATGTGCAAGAATGTTGCGCGGTGTTATTCCAAAGAAATACGTCCACAAGAAGCGATAAAAGTCTCGGACAAAACGTTACACTGCTTCACCGAGCTTAAGCGACATTTGACGTTTTCACCTGGTTTTAGTCCTCCAAAGTCTTCATTAATTTTTGGTATCCGATTATACGCCTTGAATTCTGCGATTGGTGGTGTCATATTCTCAATGACGAAGAGTTAGCGTATCATGTTGCTTTTACCGGTTGAAAGATCAAAATTGCTAAGCTGAACTGCCCGATCCGTGGGCAAGAGCTACTTGCTATCATGCATGCGCTGATAGTATGGCAAGTGCATATTCGCGATCGACCATTTACAGTTGAAACTGATCACAGGAGCATTAGACTGAGCCTGACACAGAAGACTACAGACCTCAAAGTGCCTCGATAGCTAAGGAGCTTGCTAAAGTTCAGCGTTTATTCAAGTACTTTGCCGAGAGAAATTAGCACTTTGGCTGATGTATTGTCACGCAATCTGATATTCGAGCGTTAGGCTCCCCAAATCGCCGACTAAGAATCGCGAGATCTTAGCAAAAATCAGGAGGAACAAGGTCACACTAGCTTTAATTACAAAGAAAATGTATACAAGATTTAGGAACCCACAGTGGATCATCAATAAGCTAAAAAAAGAGAGGATGTGCCAAGGCATTTATTGCAGGATGATTTTTTGCATTTTTGCATAAGCAGACAGACCACCCGGAATTTACAGAGACTATCTGACCGTGCATTAAACGTATTACTGAATAAATACGACGAAGTACATCTACCACTATGCCAACACATGTGAAATGTATCAGCGCAACGAGTCTTAGCGAATATCACCACCAAGACAGCTTTTTCTCTGGATGTTTTAACGGCGAATTGGTCGAAATATTAATGGAAGTTCTCGTATCTTCACCGAAGACCAACAGTGAATATAATTTTTCCATGGTGATTGTTGATCGCTTAATACGAAGAGCTAAGCTCATCAGACGAACGATACTGCAAAAAATGGAAAAGTCTTACTTCTGAGAAAAATGAAGGATCATGGTATGCCAAAGACCCTTACATCCGACCGAGACAGCAAGTTCGCGTCCAAGCTATGACAAACAATTGCGTCAAATGTGGCAATGCAGCACAATTCTCCTTCGGCTTTTTGGTCGAAATCGGATGAACAATTGTAAAGAGTCAACGACTTCTGAAAAGTAACTCCGAGTTGTCGTTGTCCCAGCCAAATAATATTGGTATTGGCGGTGCAATCCACGCATACACTCTGCGTTGATTTTTATTGTTCTAGTGGATCAATGATATGTTCCTTGTATGACAGACGATGTGGCATCCGATCCCAAATTTTACATGCCAAAAAGTCAGCATAAGAGGTTCTTATTTGTCAAGAGACTTTACTTAAGACCACACAGAACAAGATCAGCGAAGCACGAGGGCGCATGAAGTACTATTATGACGAGAACAGATCTTACGAAGACTTCAAAATGGCAAGATGGTGCTTTGGACAGCAAGAACTTGATGGTTGTCACAAATGGTGTGCTAAGTAAAAATATGCACAAAGATATATTGAAACAATTCCGACTGTGAAAAGAGTTTCGCAAAACTCCTATGAGCTTGAATTTTAGAGGGGATTGGAGCTGCATCCAGAATTTTATCCTTCATTGCTAGAGCCGAATCGTAAAGACAACAAGCATTGGCGAGATGTCAACAGGTCATGATGTACGGTGGCTCTCAAGGCCAACTCCTTGAAGCCAATATTGGACACCTTGATTAAATAAAGAACACAAGACAAAATTTGGTGTCTTGGTGAAGCCAGAAAGAAGGACCCTGTGGAGAATCTGAAGCGGTTTTTCGGACTCATATCATCTTTTCGAAGGGAGGTCATGTTACGTGATTGACGTGACCAGCAGGTTGGCCGGCAACGGTAGCCACGCTGTAGAGATAAATTGCTTAACAACTACGTATGCATATGAATCGTCCATATGATCTGTGGCTGCATAGTTTCGGTTTATTCTTAGGCCCAAATATTTTACAATCATGAAGAGTGAAGAAACGTTCTAGGCTGGAAATTATAGTATGTGCATGAAGTTTGATAGACAGCTGGAAGCTACCACTTTGGCTTTAGCAAGACAAATATCATAAAGCGTTTCCTTTATTGTCACTGCTCAATTTTCTTTAGGCAATTAGTACTTTCCTTCGCCGACTCTACAGTCGACAATCGAATTTCCAAATGGCTTTCTCCGAGCCTATGTTACACTGGGGTCGTATTTGTAGTCAAATAGGATTTCTGACCGCTTTCTCGCGCGCGTCGTTCACTCTCTCATTTTTATAAAATACAAGATTAGAAGCCTTGTGTGGCGTAATTGCCGTCATCGGCAGTTTTGCCGGTAGCGGCTATTACGCAATATAATAAAAATACTCACAAAATACACACGGCTTAGTACTATCTACAGGAATAGACGGTTATACAGTTTTTGACCAAAAGACAGCTCCAGAAGTCTCATAATCATCGAGAACCAAGAGACCTTATTGGCTATAGAGATACAGGATGTGTTAGACGCCAGTTGGAACTAAATGAAATGATGAACCTTATAATAGCGACCTTCTGAAGTTGAAGGGTAGAGAAGAGGCAAGTTCGAAAAAGAAGTTCGACCATTCCCCACGCGCTTAACGACTCTGCATTCCACTCCTGTCTGCACCTGGGCCCCGAACGTGCTCTTCGTAGCATGTAGTTTTAGAGTCTGATTTTGACCTAATTATGCTTAAAGCACTATTAGCTAATAAAAGAAGACTACTTCTTAGACTCAACTCATTCCCAGCCATTTGATAAAGCATTAAAATTGGTGAAATATACAAAAAATGTACAACTTATAAATGTTGACAACAATGAACGTGTTAAAGGGTGTATGTTAAGAAGAAGCAGAAGATGCCTCTTTTGAAACCCTAGACAGCAAAAGAAACGCGCGAAAAAACGGTCGGAGATCCTTCGTTCTCGCAACCGCGACCCCAGACGGTCAGACCAATCGATATGTCATCCTTATCGCCTTCCCTCTGCTCCTAGACCAGTGGACCACCATTCACAAATATGCACGCGCCTTCACGCGTGGCACCGCTTGCGCACAAGTTCGTTTGATCGACACCCTCTTCTGCTTTGCACACCCCGTCGCCCCGGACTTTCATGTTTACACCCAATAGCACGTCAGTGCCGGAAAAATGAGGCATACCCCAGCCCATGGCCGTTGCCATCATGTCAGCCTGGATATCCGAACCGTCTGCTTTAGGAAGCGAAATGGGTTTGAATTTGCTCCGTTTGGCCAGTTTTAACAAAGCGAAATCATAGCTATTGAGTGAAGGATTGTTCCTGGGGTGGATGTGAATTGACGCGACTTGAATCTGCTCTCCATTCAACGTCTGGTTTAGGTAGTGAGTACCTACTGAAACAAACTTTGGAGTTGGACCTCCGACGCATGACTTAACGGTGGCAACGAGTTTAGCGGCAACTAACACAACGCCGCAAAAGCTGTAACCATCGATGGTATCGCGAACGCCGACGGTATAGGTCTTCGTGCGGACCTCGCAATAGTTCATAGAAAAAGGCCACAATTATAGGTACCGTTCATTGGAGTACACTAGCCTATCAATGTTGGGGAAAGTACCGTTCCACACATAGCTATAGCCTAATTTTTATATTGGTCCTGTCACGTTGTCCTTAATAGCGAGACATGTTCAGTGAAAAGAGCATCTTCCGCTCTTTGTCAGACAAAGTGGCGTGCACCGTCTCAAAGCTCGTAAAACAAGGTGTAAGAGTCAAATAGCTTGCTCTTTTTATCAGAATCTGTCGCGCTAGGGGGACAACACGACAGGATCTGCAAGAAGATCGGGTAGCAAAAACTCATATGGAGAGTTTCTCGTAACTGCCCGTCTACCTACATGAGTAGCAGCCACCCATACGGGCAGTTATCGGACACTCTTCTTACGCATATGACTCATTAGCAACTTCAAGGCTTGGCCAGATAGAGCGTCTAAATTCTTCTGTTAGATTTTAATAGCTCGTTCTATCTGTAGATCGCGGCGCGCGATGAGTGACAACACGACAGAACCAACAAAAAGATCGAGAAGCCCGTATGGGACACTTCGCTATAAAGTCTATTGCTATAAAATGACTTATTAGCATTTTCTGGTCTTGGTCAGATAGAGTTGCTTGCGGCTTGATGGCAAAGCGTTTTATTATAGCAGCTCGCCCTTCTTATCGACTGTATCGACAAGATAAGGTACAACCACCTTTCCGTGCGAGTATTTGAAGTCGTATCGTTTTTGGCTTTGATTGCTGTACATCGACCTAAAGCTTAGATTAAAGCAAAAGTGGTCACACGTGGTCATGAAAGCTATTGTGGCAGTTAATGAATGCGGAAGCGTATTGCAAAAATTGCTGGATCACCGAGAATTACGATTCATGATTTACGCCATTACTCAACAAGGTTGTCAGGCATATCGTTTGTTGGTGGAGGCGAGTAATTCACTTAGTCCTCTAGTATAAGCTGAAGATTCACGGTGTAGGAAATGTGTCTTTCAAATCAATGATATGCGCGCCGTGAAAGTTGCGGCCTATCTCAGCATTAATCGATTTGACCTCTCGCTGAGATTTTGCCTGCGGGAGCTGATAAAAAAATCAATTGAGCAGACGTTTCACCAGTCCTACTTGATATCCCGCTGTCAGCAAAAGCATTGTCTGCACCTGATCCCACTTGTCCTCGTCACGGTATTTGGTCCTAAAGTCTGGTCTTGACCCAAGCCTGACGCTTTGCAACCAATTTAAAAAGCTCCCTTCCATACGTAATTCTTGACTTTTGGGCGATTCAGCCATTGGCTTGAAAAAAACTGTAAAATTGATATGTGGTCCATAACTGTGACTTTTCTTACACGTATTATAAATAGGCCCACTTGCTCTGTCTGGCTGTCGTTAACTTTGAGCTCTAATTCATCCAATGACATGGATAACGTAATAATGACATTCAAAGAGGCAACAAGTTCAAACGCTTCGATGAAAGTTCTTCACCATTGCGACATGTTGAAGGGCTTGAAAGTACATATACCATCGAAGCACGGAACCAATGAGACCTTATTTGATAGATGCAACAGCTGACAGCGACAAGCCAACGACCGACTCAAATGTTTTTTTGAAATGAAGCTTCTGCAGCACTGAGAGCAACATCAGCACCACCTTCATCCCCACCACCTCACACACTGCGTGTGTTTACGTGTGTCATGCGACTAGATTCGAAATGTGAGAAGAGATTTTCTTTTGTTTGCTCAATTGTTACACACTAGTCATATGCCACCGCTACCCCATCAGTTCGACAAACCGCAAGCCACTCTAACTGTCCAAGACCAGAAAATGCTGATACGCCATTATATAGCAATAAATTTTATAATAGAGTGTCCCGTAAATGCCCATACAGGTTTCTCGATCTTTTTGTTGGTTCTGTCGTGTTGTCACTCATCGCGCGCCGCGATCTACGGATAGAACGAGCTGTTAGAATCTAACAGAAGAATTTAGACGCTCTATCTGACCAAGTCTTGAAGTTCCTAATGAGTCATATGATTGCAATAACTCATAAGGAGAGTGTCCGATAACTGCCCGTTTGGGTGGCTGCTACTCATGTAGGTAGACGGGCAGTTATGAGAAACTCTCCGATGAGTTTTTGTGCTACCCATATTTTTGCAGATCCAGTCGTGTTGTCCTTCCTAGCGCGACAGATTTGATAAGAAGAGCAAGCTATAGACTCTTAGAGCTTGTTTTACGAGCTTTGAGACGGTGCAGCTGACCTAGAGTGGAATACTCTCTTCTCACTGATCCTGTTTCGCCATGAAGACAACATGGCAGATTTGATATGAAGATCGAGTAATAGCTTTGTGTGGAACGGTGCTTTTCCCAGCATTGATGGGCTACTGTACTCCAATAAACGATATCTACAATCAAGGCCCTATTCTATGAATTATTGCGAGGTCCACTTATTTCGTACTTCAGTGGCTATACCAATATAGAATCTAAATAGAAAGCCTTTACTATTACACGGCTTATCTTGAACCTTATTCATGAAATGGATCCGGGCTCAGTGCAAAGAACATGCTTGAGAAGGCGTCAAATTTATTACATGGCATTCGTAATTCAGCGAGATCTTTGGCACCAGGTTAGCACTTTGAAATTTTCCTTCTACCTTCCAAGCCACAATTCTGAACGCCCCAATGAAGATTTCTACCACCATTGCTGCTGTTTTCATGGCCATTGCCGGTGTCGCTGTCAATGCTGAGCACACTTCGCGCAGGCTTATTGTAGGGGCGCACCCCATCAAAGAGGGCACGAAGACGTATACCGTCGGCATTCGCGAGACCAAAGATGGTTACAGCTATTGCGGCGGTGTTTTGGTTGCCCCTAGATTCGTTGCCACCGCTAAATCATGCGTCACCGGTCCGACTCCAAAGTTTGTTTCAGTAGGTACGCACTACCTAAATCAGACATTGGATGGAGAGCAGATTCAAGTCGCGTCAATTCACATCCACCCCAGGAACAATCCTTCACTCAATAGCTATGATTTCGCTTTGTTAAAACTGGCCAAACGGAGCAAATTCAAACCCATTTCGCTTCCTAAAGCAGACGGTTCGGATATCCAGGCTGACATGATGGCAACGGCCATGGGCTGGGGTATGCCTCATTTTTCCGGCACTGACGTGCTATTGGGTGTAAACATGAAAGTCCGGGGCGACGGGGTGTGCAAAGCAGAAGAGAGTGTCGATCAAACGAACTTGTGCGCAAGTGGTGCCACGCGTGAAGGCGCGTGCATATTTGTGAATGGTGGTCCGCTGGTCAAGGAGCAGAGGGAAGGCGATAAGGATGACATTCTCATTGGTCTGACCGTCTGGGGTCGCGGTTGCGGTAACGATGGATCTCCGACCGTTTTTTCGCGCGTTTCTTTTGCTGTCTCATGGATTAATTCCATGAAATCAAGCAATTAGACGAGCCCAAAAGCTATGGCTTTCTAAAAGAGGCATTTCGTGCTTCTTCTTTGCATAAACCTTTTAACAAAGTTCATTGTGGCTAATTTTTATAGGTTTGTCTATTTCACCAATTTAAAACCTTTATCAAAAGGCCGAATAGCAGTTGGGAGTCTCTCGAAGTCAAGAAGTACGTTTTAAAGGGCGCTACTTTTATTGGATAAAAGGGAGATAAGCATATGTAGGTCAAGTCCAGACTTCAAAGCCAAATGCTATGAAGAGCACAATTGGGGTCAGGTGCAGACAACGCTTTTGCTAACAGCGTATGCCGTGTGGAACACCTACTTGGTAATGTAACTACTACTAAGGTCCTGCTGCGAGTTCCTTGGTGAAGACCGAATCGACTAATTCTCAAACAGACACCAATTTTTCCGGCGCGCATATATATAAAAGCGTAATTTATTGCACAATTCGTCCATTGGATCAGATGAAAAGAACTGGATCAGTACAATTTAAAAAGGTTATCGACAAGTAACATGTCAAAAGAAGGATTACGTAAGGAAGACGCAGTGATTACAAAGTCATTGCTTGTTAAGTGCAACACAGTCGCGGAGAAAGCTGGTTAAAGTCGGCCGTCGGCAGAGGCTGAGGCGCGGTGGGGGGGGGCAAGTTGAAGAAGGTAGAGGAATGTTTGTTGCTTGAAGCAAATTGAGAAGTAATACTGAATGAAGAGCTCTTACGACTTATTTTCTTCATACAGCCTGACTGGTGGCTCTCAGCCATCTACTGCGGCGTCTTACACATCCTTGATCACTTTCAGCCAATAAGGTCTCTTGATTCTCAATGATAATAAGACTTCTGGAATTGTCTTTTGGTCGAAAACTGTAAAATTGCCTATAACTTAGTATAGTTCTAATGCACATGTATTTTGGAAACATTTTTATTATTTTGCGAAAAATATGCTTTGGAAAAACTATCGGTGACGGCGGTTACGTCACGCTAAGCTTCTAGTCATGTATTCAAAACATGGGACAGTGGACGACACGCACGAGAAAACGGTCAGAAATCCTATTTGACTACAATTACGACCCCAGTGTAACACAGGCGCGGAGAAATCTTTTTGCGATTTCGATTGTCGACTGAGGAGTGAGTGGTGAGTGGGGTGAGGTCGGCAAAGGAGGTGATTATTTGCTTGAAGCAACTTGAGCAGCGACAATAAAGAAAACACTATACGAATATTTGTCTTGTTAAAGCAAAAGTGGTAGCTCCCAGCTGCCTATCATACTCCGTACACAGACTATAGTTTCCAACCTAAAAGGTCTTTTCACTCATAATACTTATGAAACATCTGGACCTGAAACTATGTAGCCACAGATAATATGGAAGATTCCAATGCATATGTATTTGTTAAGCAAATCATCTTCACAGCGTGGCTACCGTTGCTGGCCAACCTGCTGGTCACGTCAATCGCGTCACATGACCTCTCTTAAAGAAAATTAATTGAGTCCAAAAAATTGCTTCAGGTTATCCTTTCTAAGTTTACGAAGCCACCAAATGTTGCCTTGTGGTCTCTATGCTTAAGGTGTCCATTGACGACTTCATGATTTGTCCCTTGAAAACCATGATCCTATTGACATCTTGCCGACGCTTGTGGTTTTTTTAATACGGCTCTAGCATTGAGAGTGGAACTTCAAATGCAGCTTTAATCCCCTAGCTCATAGGAATTTTGCGAATTTTTTTTTAAATCGGAATTATTCCAATATATCTTGGTGCAATTTTTTGACTTAGCACAACATTAGTGACAAAGATCAATTTCTTGCTGTCCAAAGCACCATGTTGCCATATTGTAGTACTAGTTATATCTACTCTCGTCATAGTTGTACTTCGTGCGCCCTCGTGCTTCGCTAATCTTGTCCTGTGCGACCGTAAGTAAAGTATCTTGTCAAACAAGATCCTCTTGTGCTGACTTTTTGGCATGCAAATTCTTGGATCTGATGCCACATCGTCTGTCATATAAGAAACATAATTGATCCACTTATAACAATAACATTTTAACTGCCGAGTGTATGCGTGAATTGTACCCCCAGTCCCAAAAGTTTTTGGCTGGGACGACGACAACTCGAAGATACTGTTCAGATATCGTTAGCTCTTCACAATTGTTCATCCGTTTTCGACCAAAAAGCCGAAGGCGAATTGTGCTGCGTTGCCACATTAGACGAAATCATTTGTAATAGCTTGGACGCGAACTTGTTGTCTCGGTCGGATATAATGGTCTTTGGTATACCATGATCCTTCATTCTCCTATTCAGTAAAACTTTTGCGAGTTAAGCAGTATCGTCCGCCGTCTTCGCAGTGATGAGCTTATATCTTTATATTAAGCGATCAACATTAACCATGACAAAATTAAATGCACTGTTGGTCTCCGGCAAAGATACGAGAACTTCCATTAATATTTCGACCAATCTGCCATTGAAACCTTTAGATGCTAAAGTTGTCCTGATGCTTATATTTGCCTAGTCTTGTTGCGCTGATGTATTTCACATGCGTTGACGTAGTGATATATGTATTTCATCGTATTAATCCAGTAATACGTTTGATGCACAGCCAGATAGTCTTAGCAAGATCCTGGGTGGTCTGTCAATACAGAATTGTGGCCCTCATCGATGACGCAATCTTTAGACCTTTATATTGGGAACACACACTTATGAAGTCTCTATTCTGTTCGTGAAAAAATGCAAAATATCATCCTGCAATAATTACTTTTGCACGTTCGCTCTTTTTTAGCTTCTTGATGATCCAGCAACTTAAGCTGCTGTGCCCTTTTTTCTCCTGATTTTTGCCACGATCTCGCGATTTCTAGTTGTATTCAGTAGCTTTTGCAAGGGAAATTTGAAGCTTAGCGCTCGAATATTGAAATTGCGTAGCAACGTGGCAACGCATCAGCCGAGGTGCTTATTATTCTTTACACAGCACTTATTGTTTACCAGATTTTATGATCGATTCACTCGCAAGCAGGAGGTCGTTCGTTTCTGTTACTGCCACAAAATAGGACTTGCGCTTTTCTTTTGTCTTTAAGCTGAACTTTAGCGAGCTCATGTAGCTATTGAGGAACTTTGAGGTCTGTAGTCTTCTAGGTCAGGCTTAATTTAATGCTATTGTGATCCGTTCTAAACCTTATACGTCAATCGAGAATATACATTTGCCATACTTTCAGCGCATGCATGATAGCAAGTAGCTCTTGCCCACGGACAGGACAGTTCAGCTTACCGATCTTGCTCTTTCAATCGGTAAGAAGCAACATGATCCTCAAATTTTTCTCATTAAAACTAAAACCCACCAATCGCAAAATTTAAGGCGTTTATTCGAGTAACAAAATGAATGAAAATTTAGAAAGACTAGAACCAGGTCAAGCGTCGCTAAAGCTCGGTGAAGCAGTGTAACCTTTTGTCCGAGAATTTGATCGCTTCTTGTGGGCGCATATGTTGTGGAACAACATTGCGCAACATTCTTGCAGATCCTTGAGACATAGAGTGTTGTGCCAAAAAGAAACTTAATTGTCTCTTTGACAAGGGCACAGACCGTTTTGCGATGGCCTTTTCTTGTCGGATCCATTAAAGCCACATTAATCCAACAAAGTTCCCTTTTCATGGCATCTCACTCACGCAGAGCTGACACTTTGACAATTTGACGAATACTTGCTACATTTTGCACCGCTTGAGTGCACGGTCCAAAGTTGTATTGTGGTCTGTAACAGCTTCGTTTCAAAAAAACACAAGATATCGAGCTGCTTAAATGTTCTCAGGCTTCCTTAAAGCTCTATAAAAATAGATAGACACCGTCAGGGGTTTGAAAAAGCGATAAATGGGATATTCGAGTAGCGCAGTTCGACCTGATGTACGCCCCAAGGTAGGTCCATGCACGAAAATCGTTTACATCTTGACACGACGTCAACAATGTCTTTTTCACGCGGCATCGGGATTGCCCGCAAAATAACTCCATCTTTGTTTTGATGGAATCGTGGTTGAGTCCTGCAGCTTGAATACAGAATGTTGGTGCTGAAACGGCAGACGACTTGCTTGCACCATCTCTTCGGTCTATTCTTAGATTGTTCTGCTCTGTTCAGGACTCATATGCCTTTGTTTGACGGAAATAGACTTGTATCGGGCTTAAGTAGAACTTCATGCTCGCTTCGTTCTCGTTCTGAAGGTGGTTCGCTAAAGAGCTTTGAGCGCCAAGCTGTGTCCGCATACTTTCGTAGTAATTTTTACGTCGGATTGCCCAATAAAAGACTTTTCATTTAATTCTCGAAGGGTTTGTCCTGTGAATTGACGACGACAACAGGTTCAATATCTTAATCGCGACGTAACATTCTCGGAAAGTGATTTGAAAAATATAGCTGCGTCTTTTTTTGACGTCCACGATGACCTTGTTGCCGATAGAAGCTAAACATATCCTGCCCTTGTTAAATGCGAGCCTTGCGCTGATAAACAACTCATCTGGCCGGACGTTGCTTTGGCAGATTCAGTTGCTTTGCTTCATCATAATGCTCGGGCTTTTAGGAGCACAGACCACGTAGTAAGTTTAGACCGTGTGTTCAATCGGTGTGAAGAGTAGTAACTATACATCAAGTTGTCCTAGTGTCAGGTCTGTGTCAGTTTCTTGTTGAACCAAGAGACCAGGAGAAGAAAAAACGATCTCCTTTTTATGGAGGGAGATTCGGCAGAGATACTATATGTCTTCGCAGCAGAATTGTACTATGTCAATAAGCGTCACTCGATGACAGCAGAGGCGTCAGACTTTATGACAACTATTTCAGCTAATTTGGGCAAATCCGTACTAAGTAGGTACCGCGCATTTGTAGCCGACTGCGAGCGCACGAATGTGCACATTACATGGACTCTGTATAAAATTCAATTGCGCTTACGCTTCAGGCCTAAATATTCGAGCATGATTTCGAGAGCGGATATTTCACCTGAAATAGAGCGAAACTATCCATAATTACGTCTTTAAATTCCAGGACTTTACTGGATTGGAAATCGATGAATGGGAAAAGCGGTTCTTTTCCAAATTGGAATACGGGAAGAAACCGCAAAGAAGATCAAGGGAGGGAGACCGAGTACTTTTAAAAGGCCATTGAACTTGCCTTTAACTTTGAGTTTGCCCATTACTCGGACAAACCAAATTGTATATCGATCAAGTCGTTCAAGACAGAGCTTACAGAATAAGGCTATCGTGCAAACCAATCACGACCCTTGAAACAAAATGTTTTGAGAAGAGAAAAGACAACAACGACAACTGAACAAAATCGGCAACCTGTAACAACTGCGGCGTTGTCGGCCACATATCGCCGCGATGTGCCGCTCCTGAATGTAAGCAAGCGAATCGTAATACTATAGGTGGAGTATATGCTATTCTTAAAGCAGAAGCTCACAATACTAAAGACGATGGTCTAGAGAGACCCTTCGCGGTCTTGATCGACAATGGACGTAGTCTTAACGGCGTATCCGAAGACTTAGCTCAAATTAACCAAGCGCGAGATGATGCAAGTCGACCTATGTTACGACCAGGTTGTTAGCTGCCCCTACGAATGGTGCACATGAAGTTGCAGATATCTGGATCTCCCATAGAATCGGGAGCGTTTTAAGTCATGCCCGTTCCTGAAACTCACGATGTTATCATCGGCATGATATGGCTTAGTAAGCAAAATCCAGATATAACCTGGACTACTGGGCGCATGTCTCCTCGCCTCAGCACGGATGACCACGCGACAATTCGACTAAGACCGTATAATCAACGTCCGTCCAGATGGACTGCTGGATAACGCAATGCCTGAATAAATCAGACTCGCGAGATTTTCGATATCTATCGGCAACCAGGCTACCATGGCTGTCAAGGAATGACGCAGCTAGCTTCCCCTCACCAGTTGAAATTGTTGCGTCAAGAGAAAGACATTGAAGCTGTTTTCGTCGTCGATCTGAAATGGCTGAGCGCTTCAAGAATCAAGGATGGAAATCGCTTAAGAATAATCCGGCGAATAATCCGGCGAATGAAACGCTAAGCAAGTATGCGGATACTCTTTTCGCACAGAGCTTCTAAGCAGACACCTCCAGTCTGGGATCGAATTGAGCGCGAAATTTTACTTAAGCCTGATATCAAGCCGACATTCGACAAACAATCACGCCAAAGTCCTGAGTTGCATAGGACAACCCAGGATGGTCCAAAGACATGGTTCAAGCAAGCCTTACTCGACCAAGTACGTCTGCCTTTTCGGCACCAACATTCTGTGTCAAGAAGCCTGTAGGTTACCGCATTGTGCACAATTATTGTCAGCTTAATCTAGCGACGAATTTGCCGGCGATACCGATGCCGCGTAAAGAAGACATCTTTTGACGCTATGTCCGGAAGTCATTCTATTATGTGCATGGATCTTCTTTGAGGTTACTTTCAGAATAAATTGCCTGAATCGGATATCTTATTTACCGCTTTTTCAACCCCATGTCTTTTCAATATCTAGTCTCTCACACGGGACTAAGCGAAAGTCTTAACCGATTTTTGCACAATGTCTTTCACAATTTAAGGAATGTGATGAGAATCTACTTTGACGAATTCTACGTGTTCACACGAAATAAATATGTCGCACACCACGTAACGGACTAGACCGTATAATCAAATGGTGTGAAGAACAGCAGTTTACATCAAGTTGCTTAAGCGCCAGTTCCGCGTGGGTGAGATTCCATGCCTAAGGAGCTTTGTCGGACGAAAATGCCTCCGACATCGCAAAATGACCTTTTGTACAAGGCAAAGAATGCTTCTTAGGCCCTACAGTCCATGTCTCAAGATTCCGCAAATACTTTGCGCAATTTGCAGGACCACTCCACGACAGTACTAAAAATCGTCCTCGAGAAGCTATCGATCTATCGGACGATCTGCTATGCACTTCACCGAATTTAAGCGTCGCTTGACGTTCCCCCCTGTTTTCAGTTCTCCGAATTATTCGAACCCAGTTAATATACGAACGGACGCCTCGCATTTTGCGATAAGAGGAGTTTTATTTTAAAAGGAGGGAGAGCAGAGCATCCAATTGCTTTTACCGGTCGGATGATGAAACCAGCCGAGTCAAATTACCCTGTTCGCGAGCAAGAGCTGCTCGTATTTTTACATGCGCTAAACTTATAGGGTGTGTATCGTCTCGATCGACCATTAACAGTCGAAACAGATCACAAATATATTAAGATAATCCTGATGCGGGGGGCAACAAATTGCAGAAGAGCTGGATGGTTCAATGAGGCTAAGTTCAGTCTTTGTTCAAGTGGATCTTCGGTGAAGTTAACTCCGTGGCTGATGCACTGTCCGAAATTTGAGTGTAAAGCTGCCCAAGTTTTCTTGCAAGAGTGGAAGTGGCTAGAAGCCGTGAGATCGTGGCAACAAGCAGAACAAACAAGATCACAGGTACTTACTTAATCTGCAAAGGCAATATATGCGTGGAATAGAGACTTACAGTATACCATCAAGAAGCTGAAAAAAGGAGATAATGAGGCCAAATATATATCGCAGGATGGTTACTTGTAATTCCAAACTGGTGAAGATGAGACCCCACGACTGTATATCTAGTTAAGAAATTGCGTCATCTTTGAAAACTATAATTCTGTATCGGCAGGCCTATAAGACGTACCTGGCCGTGCATCGAAATACTACTGGCCAAAACTAACGAAGTACATCCAGTGCTATGTCAACACATGTGAAATGTGTCAGCGCAACAAGGCTAGGCAGATCATCCGAGGATATGTTTCGTCCTGCCTATCTCCGAGATTATATCAGCCTCTGGACATTCCAAGAGGAAAATTGGTTAAGATTGAATGGACGTTATCGTATCTTTACCGGAGACAAAATTGATTTCAATGCTGTCATGGTGTATTGCTGATCGCCTTACAAAACCGGTAATGGAGCCGTTCTATGTCAATAAGCGCCACTTGATGACAGCAGATTGTAAAGCCTATCCGGAGCATATTAGAGAGTCCAAGCCAGCCAATTACCGTGTTTTATAGATGGCTGCAAGAGCATGAGGGTACACAAGCCGTATACACGTCTTTAAACGCAACTGCGCACACGCTTAAAGCCTCAAGATTTCAAATCTGGCCGTTGAGGGCGAATCGCTTACGTCTCTAAGATTCAAGACTTGGTGTATGTAATTAAGTTAGAGGCCTGCAGTAAAAAAAAGTTTTTTTTTTAGTGTCGATATTAGGAAGAGATACGAAGAACATAAAGGAAACGAGACCAATCCAGACTCTCGCTAAATGGCTTCCAGTTTTGGGTTTGTCTTCACTTAAGCTAGGCAACTCTTGTATAGGTCAAGTCATTCAAGACGGTTGCAATGAAATCAGGCCATCGTGCTAACAAGTCAAGACTTTAAAAAGCAAGCGTTACGAGATGACAAAGGACAAGATCGACGATCAAACAATATCAGCTACGTGCAACACTAGCGGCGCTGTCGGCACCATTCTTCGCAATGTACCGCTTTTTCTCGTGAGCAAGCGAACCGTTTTATCAAATGCTACCCTTGAAGTAAAAGCTTAGCCATTTGGAGACGTTGATATAATGTCACTTGCCACCGTCTTCATCGACACTAGAAGTAGTATCAATGGCGTATCCAAAGACTCGGTGGAGTGACCTGAGCTCGAAGTGACAAAGATGATGCAAATTGACCTTAATTACGACCTGGTTGTCCACCGACTTCGGTGAGCCGTGTACATGAATTTGCAGTCCTTTTTACATCGGGAACGCTCGAGGTCCTGAAAACATAGAGCAACATGGTCTGGCTTCGTGAGAGAAATTCAGATATCGACTGGGGTACAGCCTTGCATTACCACGAAGCACCACGAGGCACTTTACTAAACCTAACGAAGCAATAATTGACCAGATGGATTGCTAAACAACGCAGAGATCGCTTGGATTAAAGACACAAAGTTCTAAACGACTACCGGCAACAAGGCCAACATGGTCGTCAAGGAACGCCTCAGCTACTTTTCCTCAGCAATTCCTGAAAATGTTCTACAACAAAATTTGAAGTTGTCTTTATCTTTAAATATGCATAATTTTAAGAAGATACAGCGCGACAAAAATCAAGGATGGGATCTTAAGGACAATCCGGCGTATGAAACGCCAAGCAAACAGTTCCTCGCGCGGATCTTTCAGGCAAAAAACCTGCACTAATGAAAGAAATTGAGCATTAACTGTAGTCTGAGCCAAATTTATATCTGTCGAACAATGGCACCAGTCCTGACCATCTCAAGACAATCCAAGAATGCTCCAAAATGAGATGGTTCAAGCAGACATTATTCGATCTAGTACGGCTGTATTTTTGGCATTAATGATCTATATCAAGAAGCCGATAGGTGGGCGCATTGTGCACGACTATCGCCAGCCAAACCTAGTGACGATCTTTCCGGCAATATTGATGCCGCAAAGTGAATATATCTTTGACCCCATGTCTTTAAGCCGTTTGTGGTTTGGCATGGACCCACTTTAAGCATATTATCTGGTCAAAAAGCGAATATCGAATATGCCAATTACCAATTTTTCGACGTCGAAGAGTTTATTTGAGTACATTTACACTCCCATGAGAGATAACAGAAGCCCGCGTACGTCTAATCGGCTTTGCAAATTGTCTTTGGCGCTTGGAGGGGTGTAATGAGATCCTTACTTTGACGACTTTGATGTGTATAACCAAAGTGGAGATGTCGCAGACCACATTGCGGCATCATACCGTAGACTCAGACGATGTAAGGAACTAACCGCACGTCGAGCGGGGCTCTGTAAAAATGAGAATTCGTGTCAAGGAGACTTTGTCGGGCGACTGACGTCCAAATAGACCTCAAAAAGGTAAAGCTCATCGCAGAATGGTCTGTGCCAAAAAATATATGCTTTTACTACACTGCAGTCGACTTTACATGGTACTTCAAAGGCTAAGTGCAAGTTGTACGCCCGCTCTACGACAGTATAACGGATGAACGTCCTTGAGCAGCAATCAAACTCTTGAAAGGATTTGTACGTTCCTTTTCTGAGCTTAAATTTCACTTGCCATGTTCATTGCTCTCAGCATCTCAAATTTTTCGCAATTATTTAGCATCCAAAAATACTCCACATATTTTGCATTAAGGTGAGCCTTGCTTCGCAAAGACAAAGAGCTGGAACATCCTGCTGCTTTTACCGGTCGATAATTGAAATTAATTGAGCTGAACTTACCTGTTTGTGAGCGAGAGAATAGATGCGCTGAAAGTATGGCGCGTGAAGCTTTTTGGTCGACTGTTGCCGTCAAGATGGATCATAAGAGTATTGAAATGATTCAGACGCAGAAGACTGAAATCGCGGCGTGGCTCGATGTCTGAATGGGACGGCTGAATTTTAGCCTTTGTTCAATTAGATATCTGGTATTATTGACACCGTGGCTGATGCGATATTACACAATCCGTAATGCAAGCGTAAATTGCCCGATTAGCCTGCGAGAGCTACCAGAAGCGATTATATATTTTAAGACCGTAGCGAAAACTAGGACAGACAAGGTAAGTGGAATAGAGACCATCAGTGCGTCATTAATGAGCTAAAATCAAGAGGGGATGTGCCAAAGTACGCATTCCAAAATAGTAACTTGTATCTTTGAATAGGTGAAGATGGGATTCCAAGAATGAATATTTCCGGCGACAAAGATGTAAAAAATCGCGTCATCTGTGAGAACCGCAATTCTGTGTCGGCAAAGATCAAAGATTTTGAAGAGCCTATGTGACCGTGCCATAATGTACTGCTGACCAAAAATGATGAGGGACATCCAGCTTTATGTCAATACTATGAAATGTGTCAGTACGGAATATTCCGGCTGACATGTTTGCTTCGGTCTCCAAATGTTTTACAGGCAAATGGGATGACATTTCAATGGACATCAACATGTCTATACCGAAGACCAAAAGTGGACTAAATGACATTATGGTAATTGTTGGTCGCTTATCAAAGACCTAAGTGCATCGCTACGAAGACAACAGACGATACTGTAGAGCTTGCAAAGGTATTCATGAAGAACTATATGAAGGGCCATGACATACCAAAGACCATTGTGTCTGACCAAGACACCAACTACACGTCCAAGCTATGGCAAAAATTTATTAGTCTTTTTGGCCGCAAACAAATGACCAAACGGAAATTAGTAAGCGCTGTATCATTAATTATCTCCAAGATACGGAAACCAGCACAAAGCTATTGTGATGACTGTATGTATTTGGTGGAAATAGCCTACAGTCGACGCGTACACTCTCCTATAGTAAAGTCACCATTTGAAGCAGATCTGAATATATTCCTAATATGCCTTATGATGTGGCATGAGAATCAAAAGCAAAGTTCAGGACATTTCGACTTCTATTGGGATCTCAAAAAGCTGAAATTCATCGTATAAATCGACGTCATTTTGAAGGGAGATCATGTGACGTAAGTACAGGTTGGCCGGCAACAGCACTCACACCATAATAGTAGAATGTTTAAAAATACGTGTGCATTGGTACTGCCCATAGAACTTAATTGCTGCATGGTTTCAGACCAAAAATTCAGGTCGAGAAGTCCCATATCTATTGGAAGTCAAGAGACAAAATCGGCCAAAATTATTGAGGGTGCACCTTCCAAAACGTTTACTCCGCGACTGTGTTTTAACTTTCCATAAAATCACATTTTCATCTCTTAAAACCAACTACCCCTGCAATATACCTTGCGCTAGCGAGCGGCTAATTGTCGACAAAAGGCTTTCGAGTCGCTACTTTTGCGGCCCCTTTGATAATCTGTACTTCTCTCGAAAATACTACCTGTACGACTCAATTTAGTTTTCAATATTTACAATCCTGATTGGCGCACCAGTCGTGACCCTCATTTGCCCTTGTGTTGCTGTTGCTTGACTACACCCTTGCACGCTGCAACTGAAGCTTGGTGTTGTAGTGGAGCGCTACTCTCTGCAGATGTCGGCTCATAGGCGGTTACTAATTCGTTGTGTAAAAAGAATAATCTTAAACTACTGCTTTCGAGTCATAAGCTAGTGCTATATGTCGCCTAAAATCATGCTCGTAAGCTCTTTGCTCTTATGGCGATTTCGGGTTTTCTGGAAATCCCAATTCTTTTTTATTCTAAATCAACTTCATACACTTCGGTATCAAGCGCATATTGCTATCGATAGGGTGACACGGGACGTCCGTGCAGTACAGGATCCACTTGTGGATGGTGAATTGCTTGCAAGCTGACGACATGCTCGAGCGTGTGCTTCATCGTGTAGTGATACATTTCTGTGGGCCACGAAAATTCGTACGAGCTTAAATTTCATCGAGAATGTGTATCAAGTATTGACTTTATCTGTAAATGTCGTTGTCTCTTGTACAATTGTTTAATTAACACCTTCGATCTTTTAATTTTTGAACACGCCTGTTGTAGTTGATGCAGAGCTAATCGACGTCAATTATCCGATACAATATCAAACGATACATTATTAGCAGGAATGCCGTATTTAGTATATCCCTCAAAAATATTTGGGTGCTGTGTGAAGAATCGAAAGGGTTCGCTCTTGTGGGTGCAGTACAATGTTACTGAGCTAAGACCGCTTAACAGAATGTATAGAGCCTTCGTTTGGTGCGCACAGTCAGGGCCGTAAATCATTAATGAAACCTCCTTATACTGTTGTGTAACGATGGCTCGTACATATATTGTAACCTTATTGTATCAAATTTAGAAATAAGATGGCCCTAATTTGTATTAATTATAATTTGTACTCAGCCTATGAGACCTGATTAGATTTCTGCAATAGGTTACAAGAATCCATGTTCCCTCCACAAATTGATGATAGTTTAAAAATCCATTTCAAATAAAAGATTTACAGTCGCATGGAGCTCCTGGGTGAGCGACAGCCTCTGCTGGGATCCGATAGTCCTGGTGCGCGTACCGCTGCTGCATTATCTCCAAGTACAGGAAGCACGTCTGCGCTTTTGCGTCGCCACGTTCACAACGGAGAAGAGCACAAGCGTCAGTGTACTGACGTCCTATTCCTCGGATGTTTTGCCACCTACTGGATTGGAATGATCGCACTCGCTATCACTGCTTTGTCGCACGAAACAAGCACTCGATTTGCACAAGAGATTCAAAATGGTGTAGATTTTCAAGGTCAAGCATGTGGAGCGCATCAATTTGTCTACTTTCCTGATTTTACAAATAATCCGGATTTTGGGTTCTGTGTGGATAATTGTCCCCAAAAGAGTGGTGAACGGATAACTGTACGCTTACCTATCGAGTCAAAAAAGCGTGTCAATGGATCGCATGAGATGGAACAAGTGCATTTTAAATCGTACGCCACTCATCGATGGGCGTATGTGTGTGCCCCGACTGAAGGTAGGGTATAATTATACGAAAAAGTCGATTTTTGCTGCAAACTCTGATTTTTGTACCCTCTGCAGTAAACACCAATCAGGTCATGATTCGCCAATTACAAGATACTTTAGGACGCTTTGTGGGTGCACTTGGAAATGTACGACCAGATCAAATTTCCTCCTATGATCGCGTGCTAACACGATAAATAGTGTTGGCAGATTTTATTAATTGCCACGGCCATTTCCATGTCTCTTGCGGGGTTGTACCTCATTCTCTTGCGCTACTGTGGCTGCATCAGTGTCTTCATGTCCATCTTGGCCATCGAGTCGACGCTTGCGTACAGTAGCTACCGTCTCTTGCGTACAGCTTCCGACTCGCTATCGTACAGAAACGACCCCGTTATGGTCAATTCGTTCCAAATTAGTGCCGTCGTCATGTCTTGCACGGCCATTCTCTTTTTGCTCTTTGCCATTGTCAACATGTCGCGCTTACTCCTCGCAGGCGCGTTTATTTCGCACGCAGCACGTGCTCTTCTGGAATTGAAACGCCTTTTGATCCTCCCTTTCATCGCGTATGTGGTCCTCTTACTACTCTTTGGCTACGGTCTTTTCGTGACTGTGTGTCTCTTTGGCGCCGGAGAATCCTCGACTCGCATTGCGACAATATCTGCCACTTCGCCGACTTTTATCCGGGTCGTAACCGAATCGTTTCAAGTGAGTACCAAGTTACGGTGGCTCTTTGTGTACCATTTGTGGGGCATGTACTGGTCAGTGAACTTTGTCTTGACAATCAATGAAATGATCACGGCCACCGCCATGTCGTTGTGGTACTTTTCACCGGAAAATCGGATCACTGGATTAAAAGAGTTTACGATTGCGGATCCCGTGTCGTATTCGGCGCAATTGACGCTTAAGTACCATTTGGGTACATTGGCATTGAGTTCCAGTTCCGTGGCACTCGTGGAACACTTTCGAGCCTTCTTTTTGTACCTCGACAACAAGAATGAATTTGATGCCAATGCATTGACAACTATGGCAGCCAGGTTTTGTTGCGTACGTCAAGAGCTTTTTTCTTACATCTGCTTTGGATTTTTGGGCCGAAAACTTACTGGTGGCGGATTCTTTTCAGTGCTTTAGCTGGTGTTTTAAACATTGTCTCAAGTATATTTGCAAAGAAGCAGTGTACGTGAGCGCAATCCAAGGCACGGATTTTTACTCGTCGGGAAAGGTCTCGTTTATATATAAATCGCTTGCTTTGGCCAAGGATTTTTGCTCTGACGTGTTGTATCTGATTTTTCAAACATTAGATGGCGTACACGCTCATCTCGTCGAATCTAATCCGCGTCGGAGCGCTCAGTCGAATCGGTCATGCGTCGGTCCTGCTTGGGAAACTTATCGTGTGCACGACTACAGGACTTGTCGCGTGGGTCCTTCTTGATGAGGTACGTCGATATTGCAATGGATTTTTTTCGTTCACCGTTTCTTTTAAATTGCTATACTAGACTCCATCTCCTTTCCTTCCCCTTGTAGCCGTCATGCTCTTTTCCTACAGCGTTGCGCATGCGTTCATGACGGTAAGTTGCTGTTTGATAAGCATGGATTTTTTTTATTTGAATCGTGGCTTTGAAAAAATTGACAGATTTATGAAACATCGATTAACATGCTTCTCATGTGCTTTACACTGGACGAGAACTTGCACGGGGGTCGTGGCACCTCAACTCATGCATCCGCGCCGTTAATTCGGTCCGTGAACGACCATTTACGCCCTAAATGGCAAACGGCTTTGTAAAGTTTGGCCAGATTATACGGATTTTTTTAATATTCTTAATTGGAATAAATTCAAAAGGTTATTAACATTTCAAAGCAATAGATTATAAATAACTATCGCAACGAGGGTATGGACCGCGCAATCAGTGATTCTTTTCCAGCAACTGTTTTTTGAGCAATAACATATTGCAAAGGCAATATATATTGTCCAGTGCAAAATAAACGTTCATAGCAATGTGGGCTTACAAAAGTCGCTCAGTCTCTCATGAATGGCATACGTCTCCTATCCAAGACTATCAATGACAAACTTCATGACGATACGCAGATCGACACGAGCAGTTGGAACTACGTCAGGTGGAAGAGCTGCATCTTGAGGGATGAATAGAATTCGGCGCATGTCAAAAGAGATATTGACAGCTGGATGAGCTGGGGTGCAATGTTGAAACGTTCCACTTGCACTTGGCGCTGGTAGTGTGCCAAGGCTTGCGATCTCATACAGCGCGCATTGCATTCGAGTTCCGTGGGCATTGATTTTTTTTTTTCAACAGCAGAATGTACTGGATCCCACTGTAATGGCACCACCACTTAGCAGCTTCCACCAAACTTGCCCACGTCTGAAATCATCCAACTTCAACTGCCAGCGTCACCCAATTAGCAACGGTGCGAGGGGCCGGTGGCCGTGATCGGTTGCGCGTCGTTCTCGTGGGACCAAATGTCGCATCGGCCTCCTTCTTTGGGTTCGCAGCTCTTCTTGCCGTCATTGCGCCACGACTTGCAACCTCAAAGTCATTACCTGAGGCACGATTGAACTTTTTTTAAACGCTCTTGCTGTACTTTCATGTACTGTCGTTGGAAGGTCGACAATTACGATACGCCCATTCGAGAGGGCGAGAAATCGAAGCCCAATCCGCAGTTCTTCACCGTCTCCAATGTACGTATTGAATGCACGAACGGAGACCCCCTTACAAACGACGTACGGATCAATAATGTTGTTGTCTATGGCGAAATATTTCGCAATTACGTCAAGATTCAGGGCATTCATGACGCCACGAATTGCATTGGCGCTTTTTAGAGTCGTCATGCTACGACAACAGTTAATGTATGACGAGGAAACAACAATGTAGATCCCTGTCGCAAGATTCACTCTTTTTTCTAGGAAAAGAGAGCAGTGGAAATTTTTCGAATTGTCTATTTTGCTCAGGTCATGCAATATACAAGTATTGCTAACGCTCTCTACTTAAACCTATTATCGAGCCAAAGGGATATCTATTGGGTCAGTGCGAATGTGGTGCAATGTGTGTCGCTAGTAAAGATTTAAATCACTCTCTTCTGTCACAGCATCAGAGAATTGTGGCGCTTAGGCCACCTTCAATATTAGGCTCCGGCAGTTAGACCTCTTAGGATGAGTACAAATTATAGTTCATTTAAATGAAGAAAGGTCTGGTCTTCACAATGAACTATTCCTTATACACCTTATACGAGGCCAGAGATTAGAGGTTTCTTTTTGGAGCAATGAGATTTCATGTCCTGGTTGCCATTGCCGGCCAACCTGATATAATTCGCCATCCCTCCGTCGGCGCCAAACAGACCTTAAAAGTTATCTGTAGATTCGTAAATATTGGGTTGGCCTGCTTTTCAGGCCCGGTCTTCAAGCACTAGATATTATATAGGATACATTACCAGTTGAAATTTAGGCAAGTGCCCAGGCCAAAACAAAACATCATTTAAGTGAGAAAATAGTACTTTTGTTTATGGCCAAACGCTGAAGTTACACCTTTTTTTATAGAACCCCGAAATGAGTTCCTGCCCTCGCAAAAGTTTGACCGCACAGAGCTATTCGAATAAAATACAGGTAGTGCTATTTCTGACGAGCAGATCAAATAATTGTCTAATTTCTGGTAGATCTGAAAATATAACGACAATTAATACATGCTCATTCTTTCAAGAAGCACGTACAAATTTAATGCTACAAGCGCAAGAAGACACGTCAAGCGAACAACTTTATTAAATCAGTGGACAACATGTTGAGCTGAAACCAAAACCCACGCTGGATTGAGTTGCAGCAATATAACGGTAAATACAAGGGTGGCCGAATGGTTTCCCGACATATAGATACATCTAGCAGAGATGAGACTTTTGGATCGGACTGTGGCTCTGAGACACGTGCAGTTTGGATGTTGAGGTCATTCTCAGAGAGGTCGGATGAGCACAAAACAATTCCTGTTTTGGTCTAAACTCAGTCATAAAGCAATTCTTACTGAGAGGATGCCGAGCCGTCCCGTCCAGCCGATCGTGTAGCCTCTGGACAAAGGCCGCCAGCTCCTTTTGTGCTTGGCGATTAATGAGATGCGTGACCCCACGTGATAGGCCTAACTCTGTGTTCAGAAGACTTGCACCAGCTGAAGCTTCAGATAACCCCAGGTGAGGAATTTCACCATTACCAATAGAATACGCGTCAATTCCTATCAACGTCTTCGATTTACAACATATTTTCTCACATCATTTTTCGCACCGCGAGCTATTCTAGCTTGGGTGCCGATCAAGCTTAAAGCTGGTATAATCGATGCGAATGACTTCGTTTTTTCCCTTCTAAATCTGCTTCAGAGTCGCTATCTTATTGCTTAAAAAATCCTTCAGGTGCACTTTGATTGCGTTGATATCTCTACCAAATTAACTTTGTACCCTGTTGAGACCAACGGCTTGGCAAAAAAGAATAATGCTCCGTAAATTGTAAGCATATTGCTAAATGTAAAAGTAGTCTTTAATGATGTTTATATCTCCAGAAGCAACAAATTGCGGTGTGGAGAAGCAAACGTGCAAGGGTATATAGGGACACTTAAGGCATAACATTTTTTTCTGTATTACACTGATTAATGAAAGTACTGCTTCATGTGTACTTGATGTCAAGAGGATTAGTGCATCTATCGTTGAAACGGTACAATATTTTGATTGCATGCTAGGCGGACATCCACATTTAAAGTAGTGTGGGTCTGCGTACACTTGCTAAAGAATTGTATCCTTTGACTGACGTTCTCAATCCGTCATTCGATCATGAAAATACAAAAACTGAGCGAGCGTCTACTACCACGGCCTTTGGAAGGATAATAAAACCGGTACGCGTTGCATCATGTGCTTTACCAAAACTAAACAATATTCGAATAGAGATTTAAATGGAGGGATCGACATTAAGCTGCTAAATAAGGAAGTAAATTCTCTATTCGTGTGAATTTTTGCTGTCGAGATGGTGTAGCGGTGGCATTTAATGAGCTTGTAATAATAAATTGATCAAAGGACATCTCTTACATTTCAAATTTGGTCGCACGACACTTGATAAAAAATGTCTTGCACACGTAAAGAAGGCTCAGAGTGTGAGAGGGTGGGGATGACGGTGGTGTGCAAATGCTTCTCATTCATAAAAAAAATTCGAAAAAAGATATTTGAGTTGACCGCTGGCGAGGGTCGCTGGCGAAGGCTTTTGGATCAATTCTTTCCGTGCTTCGATTGTATATGTACTTTCAGGCCATCAACATGTCGCAACGGTGGAGAACTTTAATCGAAGGACTTGTCCCTCTTCCTATGTCATCCTTACGTAACATACGCCATTGGATGCAAAGTTTGAGACGGGCGGTTCTGACTGATAGAGCGGCCTTTTTAGAAAACATGCAAGAAAGTCACATTTATGGACAGCATATTGATACAGATTTTTCTCAAGCCAATGGCTGAATTTTTCAAAAAGCAAGGTCTACGTATTGAAACGTGCTTCTTTTATTGGTTGCAACGCGTTAAGTCTAGACTTTTAAATCAAAATTTGTGAAGAGCACACGTGTAGACAATTCTTTTGGTGGCAGCGGGAGATCTAGTAGGACATGTGAAACGTCTGCTCAATTGAAAAGCTTCTAAACAGCTCTTAAAGATAAATTCTCAGCGAGAGATCAAATCGGTTTATGCTGAGACAGACAGCAACTTTCACAGCGCGCGTATAGTAGAGCATCCTTGGCTTGAAAAAAACGCATTTCCTGCACCGTGGTTATTCAGGTTATGTTAAAGTACTGAGTAAAATACTCGCCTTCACCAACTAATGATATGCCTGACAACCTTATCAAGTAATGGCGTATATCATGTATCGTAATCTTAGTGATCAAGCAAATTTTGCGATACGCTTTTGCATATACGCGGTGTCACAATGCCTTTCATGATCACGTGTGACCAGGTCGATATACACGAGGACAATAATCTCAACCATTATAGCAATTTATTATACGTAATGTACCCAAAAATACTCGTATGGGAAGTTAGCTGATACCTACACAGCGTGCCACGAATGATAAAGAGGCGAGCTGTTAGTACTTTACAACTTGGCCATCGAGCCAAAGCCACTCTATCTGACCGAAACCGAAAGTTGCTAAAAAAGCCATTTTATAGCAATAAACCGCATAGTAGAGTGTTCCATTAATGCCCATACGTGCTCTTCGCTCTTTTTGTTGGTTCATAGCAAGCCGCGATCTCAAGATAGAGCGAGCTGTTTAAATTTTACCGAAGCTTCAAGACGCTCTATCTAACCAAACCTAGAAGTTGCCAATATGTCATATGATAGCAATAACTCATATGAAGAGTTTCCCAAGATTGCCCGTACGGGTGGGTAGCTGATACCCGATCTTCTTGCCTGTCGTTTTGTCTTTCCTAGCGCGATAGGTTTTGTTAAGAAGAGCAAGCTATTAGAATCTTACAACTTAACTCACGAGCTTTAAGACGGTGCGGGCCACTTTGTCTGACCTAGAGCGGAGGATGCTCTTCCCTCTGATCATTCCTCGTTTTAAATGATATCGCTACACGGCCGATATCAAGATCAGGTAATAGTTAAGTGTGGAACGGTGCTATATCCAATATTTATGGGCTAATGAACGGTACCTATGATTGTGGCCCTCTCCTATGGATTTGTATTTCAGTGGCTATACAAATATAGAACTTATACAGAAACCCTTTTCTTTTATCCTGAACCTTTTTCCATATGATGGATCCGGGTTCAGTTGCACAAGAAGGCGTCAAACTAATCTTCGTTTTGCTACATGGCGTTCTTTATCTTGCAAAATCTTTGACACCATCACATAAGCACTTTGGAATTGTTTTTCTTCTCCACACGCAATAGTGAACGACCCGATGAAGTTTTCTACCACCATTGCTGCTGCTTTCATTGCGATTGTCGGTGTCGCCGTCAACGCTGAGCACGCCTCGCGGAGACTTATTATGGGAGGGCAACTCGTTGAAAAGGGCACAAAAACGTACACCACCGGCGTTCGCGAGACCATTGACGGAGAAAGCTATTGCGGCGGTGTTCTGGTTGACACTATTTTAAACTTTGTTTCAGTAGGTACGCACTACATAAACCAGAGGTTGGATGGAGAGCAAGTTCAGTCGTGTCAGTTCATTTTCACCCCAAGTTCAACCCCACACTTCGGAGCTATGATTTCATTTTGTTAAAACTGGCCAAACCGAGCACGTACAAAGCCATTTTTCTTCCTAAAGCAGACGATTCGGATATTCAAACTAACATGACGGCAACGGCTATGAGCTGGGGTACAAATAGTTTTTCCAGTGGCGATATCTCTAACGTTTTGTTGGGTGTTAAACTAAAAGTGCGGGGCTTCGAGGAGTGCAATGCATTATTCGGTATCGATAAAACGAGCGTGTGCGCAGGCAGTGCCAAGGGTGAAGACACGTGCATAAATGAGGATGGTGGTCCCTTAGTCAAGGAGCAGGGAGAAGGCGATGAGGATGACATCCTTATTGGTCTAATCAAATTGGGTGGCGGTTGCGGTGTCGAAGAATCTCCGGTCTTTTTTTCGCGCGTGTCGTCCGCTGTCCAATGGATTAACTACATGATTTCAAGCAATTAGACGAACTCAGAAGCGCGTCTTCTGCTGCTTCTTTACATAAACCTTGTAAAATGTTCATTGTTGACAACCTTTATTAGCTGTACAAACTTTGTTTATTTTATATCTTAAAACCCTTATTGATTTGCTAAATATCAGTAGATGAGGATTGAAAGTGTCATGGTTTGTATTATAGGGCGCTACTTTTACTGGCAAAAAGTGCGTTAAGCATAAGTAGGTCAAGACCAGACTTTGAAACCAAATGCTATGGAGAGCACAATTAAGGCCAGGTGCAGACAATGCTTTTACTGACAGCGTGAAACTAAGTATGTCCTGTGGAACGCCTACGTAATTCAGTAACGCCTGCTCAGATTGTGTCGCGATATTCTTGGTGAAAGACAAAACAACATAATTCCCGGCGCCCATACATGTAGAAGCGAGATTTACTGCACTTTTCGGCCATTTGACTAGTAACTGACCAAGATTTGTACGATTACGTCAAAAGAATCATGTAAAGAAGACGTAGTGATCCTGAAGCCATTGCTTGCCAGCTCGTCTATAGGCATGTAATCATGTATTCAGTTCATAGCACAGTGGACGACCTGCGCGAGATGATGGTCGGAAATCCTATTATGCCACAATTAAGAAACCATTGTATTACAGGCGCGGAGGCAGCTACTTGGGATTGAGTGTTGACTTGGGCTTGATGTGAGGTCGGCAAAGGAGAAATGTTATCTGCTTGTAGCTCTCATCTACCAACGACTACAATTTGAGCCTATCGTTCTTTCATACTCCATCTGAATTTTACACATACTATAATATTCACCCAATAAATTGTCTTGACTCTTTATAATTTAGGGACATCTAAGATCTGGACCGAAAAGAATCCCCCGACTATGCAAACGCAGGTAGTATGAATAATTCCAATGCATACGTATTCTTCAAGCAATTTATCCATATAGTGTGGCTACCGTTGCCGGCCAACCTGCCAATGATGCCAATTACGACACATGACCTCCCTTCAAGAAGATAAGAGGTGAGGCCCAGTAGAAATCAGTGAATATGGTTTCAGCCTCCTTCTGTGTTTAATTTGTACTCAAGATGTCCAATGACAGCTTCAATGAGTTAATTTCAGAAGCCACCAGCCAACATGACCCTATAAACTTTCTGCCGACGCTTGGGATCCTCACGATACGGTTCACGATTGGGAAATTTTTCCGATATATCTTGACGCATTTCTTTTTCTGACTTAGCAAAATATATGTAACAAACATTCGAATTCTTTCTTTTTAAAGCATCATGTTGCCAGCTTTGAAGTACTGGTCAAGTCTATTCTCTTCGTAATTCTACTTCATGCGCCCTTATGCTTCCCTTACCTGGCCCTGAGCGACCATAAGTAAAGTATCTTGACAAATCAGAAAATCTTGTGCTGTTTTCTTACCATAAAAATCCCGGATCTGATGCCACATCGTCAGTCATGTAAGGAACATATCTTAGATCCGCTACGACAATAAAACTCCAATTGCGGATTTATACGTGAATTGTAGGCTTCCCGCCAATCACAGAAAGTCATCCCAATCATTACTTGCTAGGCTGACGACAACTCAGAGGTACTCTACAGTAAAGATTTGTTTTTCTCAGTTGTTTATTCGCTTGCAGCCGAAAAGGCAAAGGCAAATTGTGGTGCGTTGCCACATCAGACGCGATAGCTTGTCATAGCTTGGACCAAAACTTGATATCCTGGTCGAGCATAATGGTCTTTGGCATATCATGAACTTTCATTTAATTCTTCATCTATACAGATCTTTGCCATTTCTACAGTATCGTCCGTCGCCTTCGCAGTGATGAGCTTAGCTCTATATATCAAGCGAACAACAACCACCATGACAGAATTAAACCCACTGTTCGTCTCCGGTAAAGATACAACAAATTCCATTTAAATGTCAGCCACTCTGCCAATTAAACATTCGGAAACTGAAGTTTCTGTTAATTGTAATTGCCTAATGTTGTTGCGCGGACACGTTTTGCTTGTGTTGACACAGTGATAGACGAACTTCGTCGTTTTTATCTGGTAGAACGTTTGACGCACTGCTTGACAGGTTTTAAGAGATCCTGAGTTTGTCGACACGAATTCTTGGCTCTCAAAGATGACGCGATTTTTAGATTTTCGCATCAGGAATATACAGTCATGGAGTTTCTTTTTTAGTTGAGCGCAAATGCAATATACTATCCTGCAAAAAGTACTTTGGCACATTTCTCCTACTGTAGCCTATTGATGATCCACCGATCCACGTATACATTGTCTCTGCACTTCAAGCTGCTGTGACCTTATTTAGGTTTTTGCCACGGTTTCTCGACTCTTTGGATGCTTTTGAAAAGTAATTTGAGCAGCTCAGCGCTCGAATATCGGATTAAATAACAATGAAGCAGACAAGGTGCCCATTTCATTGGAATTTCACATGAGCAAAAGGTGAATTTCAGCTAGCTCATTGAGCCATCGATGCACTTTACAGTTTGTTGTCTTCTGCGTCAGGCTTAATTTAATGCGCTTGTGGTCCGTTTAAACCGTAATTTGTCGATCGAAAATATGCACACGACATACTTTTAAGACATGCATGATTGCAAGTAGCTCTCGCCCACGAACAGACCGGTTAAAGCAGCCTGCTCCGCGTTCTCTTCCTTTTTTTAAAAGGCTTCTCCAATCGCAAAGTACAAGACATTCATTCGCATACCATATATATATATATAACTCGAGGGAATAAGCACAGGTAAAAGGTCAAGCGTCACTCGAGCTCGATGTAAAAGTGTACTTATAGCCCAAAAGTTCGATCGCTTCTTGTCGAACAACATTGCGCAATATTTCTACATATCCTTAAGACATAGAGTGTAGTACTCAGAAATAACTACAATTGTTCCTATGACATGGGCACAGGCCCTTTTGCGATGATGCTTACCTTGTATGATACATTCAAACGACGTTTTGTCCCACAAAGTCTCCTATATATGGCAACACACTCACGTAGAGCTGACACTTGGACAATATGTGTGCTTTTGCTTCTTTTTGCACCGCTTGGGCACACGGTCGAAACCAATTGCGTGGTTGCTGCCAGCCCGTTTTTATAGGACACGTACATATCGTCGAAGTATATTCTCATAGAATCTTATAAATCGAAAGCTATTTTTCAGAAGCTGCTTAAAGGTACCCAGTTGCCAGTCAATCCTAGAAGTAAAATACGTATAGTCTCGGGTAAAAGCGGTACATAGAATATACGAGTAGCACGATTTGACCCTAAATCAACCTTAAATTAGGTCGATGCACGGAAATGGATGACTTCTAGATACGGCGTCAACGGTGTCTTTCTCACGTGGCATTAGTATCACCCGCAAGATTATAGCTAATTAAAATGATGATAGTCGTACACAATGCACCAGCCCACAGACTTATGAGCCCAGAACGTTGGTGCTGAAAAGGTTGCCGTCTTGCTTGCATCATCTCTTTGATTTATTTTTGAATTATCCTGCTCTTTTTGGGACTCTGGTGCCATTCTTCTACAGATGTAGACTTGGTAGCAGGCTTGAGTAGAACTTCGTGCTCACTATTTTTCTGTACTATAGATGTCTCGCAACGATCAATGCGCTCGCTAACCTGTTGCATTTCAGCTAGCATACGAGCTTGTACCTGGGCTTAACATTGCTGTTGTTGCTATGAAAAAAAACAGCAAAATGGACTTTGTAAATTGTCCAGCTACTGCAAAAGGAGCTGGGTCGTTCAATTCACTTATATATTGGCACTCACCGGTCTTGCGGAGTTGGCGCTGGTGCTCCTGAGACCGATGCTGGTCATAAAGCCTCAAATCGTGAAAGCGCTAGGTTTACTATGCTGACAAGGCCTTAGATTTGGAGATGGGCGCTCAGCCGTACGTCCTTTTTAACGGCTGGACTTCTCAGCGCTGGTTTTACAATCGATCGAAATCTTAATTAAAAAGGACGCAAAAACCGACTTTTTTACTTACAGCCTACTCTTCTCGTTGGATAAATTAATTGTTTCAATGATCATTAAGGTTTCTTAGGATTACAAAATACTAAATTTGGGTCTATACTGATGTTTTGAGCCAACCTCCTGGCGCCTAATTCCTTACAAGCTACGATTTTGTTTCGAATGTGTTAAAGACGTTTTACCATTGTTGACCAAAAAACCTTTATATCGCTTCATAACAGTTTTATAAGAGATCGGAGGCGTTTAGGAACGGGTTTTCAGGCTTACAAGTATTTTGTTTTCCATGCAACAATGACAAGCGAAATCGATCAGCACAAAAAAATGTAGGTCAAGGAAAGCCGAGTGGGTAACCATTTGGAATTTGTTCTCCATATTTTCATCAGCGGGACAATAATCCATCAAACGAAAAGAACACAAAACCGCAAACCAACTGAATGAGCCCCGGATATCTAGTGAGCAAGTACACTAAGCAACCACTAAACGTTACGTTCGTGTTAGAACGACTCCCCTTCATAATGTTGTATCCCCCACTTTGTGACTTGTACCAATATCACGGGATGACTTAATTTCCACTTCAGAGCATTCTTGCCTTAAGCCCTCGTACTTGACGCGACAAATGCTATCATATACCACAGTCGCAAAAGAAACTTCTTAGGAGGTCGTTTGTTTGGACGGCGACCGAGGTGGAGCATCAATTGCTTGAGCAAAAGAAGAAGTGATGAAGAAATTGCTCTTTATTTTGTCTTGCTATAGCTTAAATAGTGGTTTTCAGCCATCTACTACTACCACAACAAAGCTTGTCAATTTCCTATACACCATCTATATTTCAAACAATCTTGTTATAGTACGTTCAATCTCGAGAACTTTGCCTGAAAAAGTGTACAACCACAGATTTCTGTGGATAGTATGAACATTTTTGGAACAATGGAGTTAATGACATGGGTAGCCGTTGCCGGCCAACCTGCCGGTGACAAGAGTTATTAGTGTAATTTTCTCTCCCGTTTCGTCAGCACCAACCGCGCCGCGAGGACGCAAACTTTCCATTCGGTATATCCGTACATTTTGGGTAGACCTGCCTTTAAATTTGATGTTTAAGCACAAAATATTATGCGGAATATGATTACCAGTTAAAGTTTTGGTGAACGTACAATAAAACATAAAATATCATTAAATGAAACAAGACCTTTTAATATGGCCAAAAGTAATGTAAAGGTCTTTCCATTGCCTACTTATTCGTCAGGAGCCTTTGTCTTGCCGAAAAGGGCCAAGAACGATAAGGTATGCGAAATGTACCGGTAGTGATGTTTTAAACAAGCAGATTAAGTACTTTGACGCAAAAAGCCATAACTATTGGCAAGTCCATGGACATAGTTTGAAATAGGGTGGCGATCACTAATAATGCTCATTTTTTTCAGAAGCATGTACGAATTTAATGCTTCAGCCGCCAAGAGACCTACACTGCAATAAGCTGCTACAGTATAACGGTAAGAGCAAATGGCGGCCAATTGTAAATATGTACCTCGCATGGACGAGACGTTTGGATCGGACTTTTGCTCTGTGATGTTGCCCCGAACGTGCAGCTTGGACATTGAGCTCGACATCCAATTCCATCTTCAAAAGAGGCCGAATGAGCAAAAAACGATCATTTTTGAGCTGAATTCTTTTATATAGACGGTAATGGCATCTCTTCCGATTTTGTACCCGCTGGGCAGAAATCGTCAGTTTCTTTTTGCTTAGCGACTAATGAAATGCGTGACCCCGTGTGATAGGCGTAGCTAACCGTGCTGAGAATACATGCGGCACCCACCTGAAGCTCCAAATAAGCATAAGTGAGAAATTCCACCATCAAATTCTATATACGTCTTTGATCCGCATTCAAATTTTCTCACATTATTTTTCTTACCGCGAGCTATTCTAGCTTGGGTAGGAGATCAAGTTAAAAGCTGGTATAATTCATGCGGATGACTCCGCCTTTTTCGGTAAAAAGTGCTTCTGCAGAGCTATTTTATTGCTAAAGAAATTCTTTAGGTGCACGTTGACTGCGTCGATAAATTCACCAGATAATCTTGAATATACCGGCTTGTCAAAAATAGTTTATGCTCCGTAAACATTTAGTATGTTGCTAAAAGTAAGTAATTTAAAAAAAAATTATCAGGAGAAAATGTCTGCATCGGCCCAAGATTTCGAAGCGGCCTTTGTTGTAATTCAGTGGGAGAAACGCCGACAACTTTCAAGTCGGCAATGGAATCCAGCAACGCGGCCGAATGGAAGAAAGCGTGTGATGCTAAAGTGAGCTCTCTTCGCAAGAACAAGACCTGGGACTTGGTACCTTTGATGTGTATAGGACACTAATTTATCTGGAGTGTCGAGGCATTACATACCCTTCGTATGACATCGATGAATGGAAGTAACGTTTCAAGCCAGCTTGAAGTCAACTAACTGTTTGAAATAGAAGTACTGCTTTTTTTTAAAAACGGCTATTTTATAATGCATCTGTTGAGTAGAGAGCAAAAACCAAAGTGAATATATTTATCGAGACCAATGAATGGCTTCCATTATGTAATTACTTACTGTGACGTACTCGTAAATACTGCAACGCCATCGGCCTGTTCAGCATGCATTCAGCGGTGAAATGTCAACACTCCCACTCACCGCTAATGCTGTGTGTGCTTTGTTGCCGACTTGGTCTTGATTCGGGAGGCTTTGCGCAGAAACTTTAGCATCTTGCCTTCGTCAGCATATCTGCAAGCTGACTCTTCGTGTCGATATAGTCGATCTTCAACAATCCTTCTTGCACGTTCTCAAGAATAATGTGGTGCTTGATGTTC
Organism: Plasmopara muralis; assembly: GCA_003676415.1. Lineage (NCBI taxonomy): Eukaryota > Oomycota > Peronosporomycetes > Peronosporales > Peronosporaceae > Plasmopara > Plasmopara muralis. Next base: position 72,561 of record RCHQ01000065.1, on the reverse strand, counting down.
ACATTCTTAGTCCTAGCATGGTATCCGGCGTTATTGGCCAACGTCATAGCATCTTGGTTGTCTCCCCAAACCTGTGTTCCTTCAACTTGTTCGTAAACCTTGTCTTTTATAATTGCCCGCGTCCAAAGAACTTCTTGTGTGCATAAACTGAGAGCCATACACTCAGCTTTCGCTGAGCTCTGCGCAACTGTCCGCTGGTACTTCGACTTGAAGACCACTGGTTTAATCGCAATCATGACCATGACTCTCGAGACCGAGCGTCTGTCATCCGAGTTGCTGACCTAATCTGCAACCGAGTACGCATCAACCGCAACGCTTCTACTTCCTCGGTAGATGATACCAATTTGACGTGACTTCAGATACCGTACTACTCGAATTGCTGCGTTCCAATGTTGTTGTCCCGGGTTTTCCCGAAAATGTGATAGCTGTGTCACCACATAAGTAATAACCGGCCGAGTACGTCTCGTTATGTACAGCAAGCATCCAATCAAAGAGCGAAAGGTCTTTGATCGCATTGTCGACACCAAGCGGAACTTCCACAAAAACGTTGTCCGTCCACACGCTATTTAATAAAGCCGTGTCGACGTCCAGCTGTTCCATTTGATATCGCTTGCAGCACATACTGCGAAAATTATCCGGATCGAATTCATGTTAGCGACCTGGGAATAAGCCTAAAAAAGTCGACGCCATACTTCTGCTTGAAGCCTTTCGCGAGCAGTCATGCCTTGTATCGCATTTCGTCGTAACGCTCTTGTAGTGTAACATGCTGGGGGCCTTCTCCATGATAGTCCTGTTTATACGCTTCGCCACCCAGTTCTACTAAGGGCTGTATGGAACGGAGCGCTGATGTACAATGCCGTTCTGTTGACATATTTCAACCAATTTCTTGTTCACAAACTCGGTTCCGTTGTAGGATTGCATACATCTTAGTCGTGCACCCAACTTGTCTTCGTAAAATGTCAGGAACTCCTTGAACTTGCCAGCCACTTTACACTTGCTCTTGATCACAAAAAGCACAACATATCGTGAAAAATCATACACAAAACGTGAGGACGTACTTGGTACCACCCTTCAAGGTTATTGGCCCCATGACATCTGTGAGAAAACACTTCAACACACGTGTCGTCTTTGTCATCGAAAGAGACGGAAACATCGTGACCGTCTGCTTGTCATTCAAACATCCAGCATTCAATGTTTCCACACTTTGCTTAATAACTGAATTGCATTAGTCAATCGCTGTTTCCTGATCAGCGAATTCTTGCTGTGTTGACCCATGCCGGCATGCCAAAGTTTCCACTAATTGTCAGCCCCGAAATATTCAATGAGACATGCTTCTTCTTTCTCATAGTCAAGCAAATACGACTTTCCAGCTTTTGTACACGACGCAATTACTTGTTTCTTGTTCCAAATGACGCATAACCAACACGAAAACCTCATACTCATACCACGCTCCGCCAGCTTGCCACCTGACAACAACCTTCTGTCGAGTCCTAGAAGGTGTAGTATTTCCATTTACGTGAAGCGCTATCCAAAGCTTCTTTCTTCTTCAGCTTCTCTGATCCTTTGAGCGGCTTCTCCTTGACTTTAATCAGCGTAATTTCCCTCGCATTTTCCACAATCAACGAACTCAAGTCAACTCCGAAGGTAGACTGCTGAGAAGGTACCACCAGCAGGCCTGAATCATGAATTGGCTATCCCGTAGTCTTAATTGGACTACTAGCTCGTGAAATGAGTCCAGATGCTCAGCCATGCTTGTCCCACTTTCCATCCTGAACTCGTGAAGTCGACGAGTCATCACCACACGATTGTACAGAGTCGGGCGATTGCAGAAATTGCGGAGGGTTCCCCACGCCTTCATGGCACGCGTAGCCGACCGAAGCTTGGTCGGGTGCTGCATCTCAACACCTTGAGCGATGATTCCTAGCGCCTTGGTACTATTAATCAGCTACGCCTTTGTGACGTCACTCGCTTTCTTGACGGCCATGATTTGCCCCGGGAGACTTTTCCGCGCCAGGGTCATCCTCATGTTAAACTTTCACTGGTAATAGTTACCACTTCTGAATGGGACTTCGGTGCGCTAGTTAGCCAGAGTGGGCGTGGACGTTGCTTGCGAAGGAAGGCTTGTTGGGGCTGTACCTGTTGTGTAGAAAGCAAAAGCCGAATTGAACATATTTATCTAGACCGATGAACGGCTACCATTATGTAATTACTTACTGTGACGTACTCATGAACGCTGTGACACAATTCGCCTGTTTAACATGCATTCAGCGGTGTATATTCAACAGCATCGTTTATTAATACTAAGTGGACGTGCACATTTAATAGAATGTGTGTCCGCGTAAACCTGCTAAGAGATTGTATTCCTTGATTGATAACCTTAATGCGTATTCATTTGATCGCTGAAAATAAGAAGCCACTACAACGGCCGTTAAGGGGGTTATAATAAACCTGGTGCGCGTTGCATCAATTGTGCTATTCTAATTCTAGAACATTTATAAGAAGCCGTGTCGTATTATGCATTTCTAGTCACTCGTCATCAAATTCATTCAGACAGATCAAATATAGATATCGGCAGATTATAGCTATTATTAATATTAGTAGAGTCTCGACCATATATATTTTTGCTCCAAGTATGCACGGCACAAAAAATGCTTAATTCAAGAAGGATAGTGATGGTGTAGCATTTAATTGGCTGCTACGAGGGTGACATTTAACAAGTTTGTAGCTATCAATCACATTGATAGACATATCTTTTATATATCAATTTCACTCGATAGAAAATGTCGAGAGATGAAATGCACACGGAAACAGGTGCAGTCTGTGAGATGGTGGGGATGACGTTGGTGCTGGAATTGCTCTTAGTGATGTAAAAGCTTCTGTTGTATCGTCTTTTACAAGCGAAAAAAATAGTCTTGTGTCGCAAAAATCGCCGTAGTGTCTTGCATGTATTTAAACATGGTCTCATTGGTTCCGTGCTTCGATTACTAAGCTTTTTCAAGCCATTAAAATGTCGCAATAATGGTGAATTCGTTTAGACTCGTTGCCTCTTCGTATGTTAATATTACGTTATCGATGCCATCAATGACCTAGAGCTCAAAGTTTGTGTCGGGAATCACCACTGAATGTGCGTGGATGACGTCACAATTAATACGGTAATGTTCACAGTTACTATCATGATCTCGGATATTGATTAAGGACATAATGGTTGTCGTTTATTGGTCTAGATAAATAAGGTTGGTTGTAGAAGCTTCTAGAATGATTTAGACGGATAGGCTTGGATGTAGCACCGGGTAGCGAACTAAGGACCTAAATATATTCATTTCGGTTTTTACCCACAAAGCAACAGGTTAACAGCCGCACCAAAAAATATCCCCGGCACGCTTCACTTTCACAGCTATGACGTCCAAGCAAACCGAAGTCTTCATAGGCAGTGGAAACTACTTCAACTGGGAGTTTAAAATGCGCATGATGCTGGCGCGAAAGGGGTTGTTGGTGCACGTTCAAATCGTCAAGAGGGAAGAGGAGATGACGAAAAGTTGGCTATTTAACGACGCCAAGGCACTGGGGACCATTGTCCAGGGTTTTGCGCTACAACACCAGACTAAGATTTGGTCTGCATCGACGGCTAAGCACGCTTAAAGCCTTCTACGGGAGTTTTACAATCGTCCACGCTTCATAATCGTGTCGAGATGACGCGTCGCCTGCATGAGTTCAAGATGGAGAGTGACTCGACTGTGTCCAAGCATCTGGATGCGTATGACGAACTTGTTGTCGGAAGCAAGTCACTTGGAGAGTTTGTTGACGAATCACGACAGCTAGTGGTACTGCTGAGCAGCCTCCCGACAGATTATGAGCTGATCATGTCGATTGCGGAAAACGCCAAGGACATCACGCTAATTGAGATAAAAAAGAAGCTGTTGAAGGGGTATGAGCGGTTGCAAAAGAAGGAGACGACGGAGAAAGCGTTTCCTGTTCACGGAAGCGGTGGGCGGCCTAAAAGCAATTGTGGACCTGGACGAAAAGTTTACGGTCAAAGGAAGAGTAAAGGTGGCTTCAAGGAAATGTGTTTTAAGTGTATTCGAATTGGACACATGAAGCGAAACTGCCCAGGTGGAAGCAATGTCATTGACGAAGACGCTGTATTAGCTGTTGGCGAAAATTGGTTTAATGAATTGCTGATCAGTAGTGGTGCGACATCGCATATAACACCGTACCGTGAAGACATATTTCATTTTGATGATACGATCTTGGGCATCAATGTGACCATTGCAGACGTCAAGAAGATGCGTGTTCTTGGTGAGAAAACTGTAAAGCTAACTGGGATGGACGGGAAGCACATCAGGATGCTAGATGTTATGTACATTCTAGGACTCGATACACGGCTGCTATCGGTTGAAAAACTTGCAGAACGTGATCTACGTGTGAAGTATAAGCAATTTTCATGTGTTTTCTGGGGCAAGAATAAGGCTTTGGCTCTGGGCAAAAATATCGGCAAAACTTTCGTCCTTGATTGCAAGCTTGAAGAAGCGAACTTTGTGGAGTACACCGGTGCTGACATTCAAAGGGAGCTGTGGTGCGCGAGCATGGGGCACACAAGCGAGAGCGATATGGTAAAAACTTAGCATGTCACACATGGTATGCCAGGTTTACGCCGTGGCACTACGACTATATGCAGTTGATGTATGGAGGGTAAGCAGGCCGTATCGTAGTTTCCTTCACAATCAATATCCAAGACATCTCGTGTTTTGAAGTTAGTTCATACGGATGTGATGGGACCCATGCAAATGGTATCGAAAGGAGGAGCCACATATGTGCTAGCATTTGTAGACGATTTTTCACGTTTTGTGGCTGCTTACTTCCTGAGGAGTAAGAGTGAGGTCGCCGCGAAGCTCGCCGAATATAAGTTTTTTTTGAAAGGAATAGGGAGAGCAAATTAGATGAACTCGCTCTGACAATGGAACGGAATTTATGAACAAGAAGGTCACAGCTTTGTTCTCGCGGGATGGTATCAGGCATCAGTGGACTGTACCTAATAGCCCTCAACAAAACGGTGTAGCGGAACGGATATATCGCGCTATCATGGAGAAGGCGAGAAGCATGCTTCATTACATGGGTATTTTAATGATTTGGTGGGCGGAAGCTGTAAGCACTGCAGTCTCTCTAATTAATAGATTTGTGAGCACCGAACGATCGGACATGACGCCGTACGAAGTGTGTTTTAAGGAGAAATTACAAATGGAACACTTGCGTGTGTTTGGGTCCCAAGGATATGCTCACGCTAACAGCACCAAAAGAACGAAGCTCAACCCTAAGAGCTATTAGTGTATGCTTCTTGGATATGCTGAAAACGCGAAGGGGTATCGTGTTTATGAGTTGGAATCATCAGGAATCAGGATAACACGATCTGGTTAGCTTGATGGGCGCGAAGTTAACGGTATACACGACACACCGAGTACGGAAAAAGAATCAGTTCCCCATGTTTTAAAGGAAATGAATGAAGAAGCGACCCTTTCTCCTGCTGAGCGACAGTCGATGATAGACGAACCCACGAACAGTGTCGAGGAGTCAACGCAGGATTTTGAGATGAATGAGGTCGAATCAGAGCGCAATATTAATCTGAAGCATTCACTAGCACTCGAAGATCGGATGGCAACTGGGCAAAAGCTGACAGAATATTACCCCCCGCTAAGAATTTAGAAGCACCGTTTGGTGTTTCGTCCGGGGACAGAGTGGTCAAGGCGTTCTCGTGAGCCAAATTTATTACTGGAAGATCGCTTAAAGCTGGATAATGAAAGAAAATCGGAAGAAAGTGAAGGATCACCGTCTCTGAAGCGCCAAAGAATCGACGAAGATGGATTAATTGCCGAAGCACTGTTGGTGTATGCGGCAAAAATCGACGGGGCTTTTGACATTCCGAGCTCATACGCTGAAGCGGTTGCAAGTGATGAAGCCTTGGCGTGGCGAGCAGCTAAACTATTATCACATAAACAGAACTGCACATGGTCTATTGTACCACGCGTAACTGCTCGTTCGTTCGGATATCGATGGGTTTTCGCCAAGAGTCGTGATGAAAACTGCCGAGTCATTCGCTACAAGGCACGGCTTGTCGCAAAGGGGATTAAAAAACTCCGGTGTGGACTTTTCCGAAACGTATTCCCCCGTAGCAAACATGAGATCAATTCGGGTTGTCTTGGCTGTTTGCGTCGCAGACAGATATGAATTGGAACAGCTGGATGCAGACACTGCGTTTCTGAATAGTGAGCTGAGCGACCAAGTCTATATGAAGACAGCATATAGAGTTAAGACTTCTGGAGATCATGTTTGTTTGCTGAATAAGGCCATCTACGGATTAAGACAAGCATGCAGCGCCTGAAATAGAACAATTCATGGCGTTTTGGTTTCAAATGGTTTCAAGAGTCGTGGCGCAGATCAGTGCGTGTATGTAAAGCTCTCTAAGAGCGGGAAAATCTACGTTTGCCTCTGTGTAGACGATATGATAATTACAGCCAAGACCCGCGCGAAGATCCTTGAAGACAAAGATGCCCTCAAGAAAGCTTTTGAAATGAAGGAGCTAGGTGAACCAAAGTTTATCTTGGGAATGGATATTGACCAATACAAGAAAGCCGGAACGCTTATGATCAAGCAAACGCGTTATATTGACGATGTTACGAAACGATTCGGTCAGCAGAACGCCAAGACGATCGACAACCCATTTGCCTCCAATTTTAAAATATCCAAAGAGCAATCGCCGAGAACAGATGCAGAAGCTACTGAAATGCAATCAAAGCCATATCGCTCTCTCATCGGCTGTCTTATGAACATAACAAAATGTACGAGACCGGACATTGCCTACGTAGTCACGCACCTATCATTATTTCTCGAGAATCCTGGAATTCAGCACTGGCGAGCCGCGATTCGTGTGCTAATATACTTAAAGTCAACGCGCCTTCATGAAATCGTATATGAAGGAGGGATCAGCAACATAATGGTTGCAGCATTCGCAGGCGCAGACTGGGGAACAACATCGACGACAGGCGATCTGTATCTGGCGTGGTGGTTATCAGTAATGGACCGGTGGTGTTCTAGTCGAAATTTCAGAGAACCGTGGCATTGAGTCCAGCAGACGCCGAGTATATGGCACTAAGCCTGTGGACCCAGGAAGTTTTGTGAATGCGCGCGATGTTTAAGGACATGGGCGAGAACCAGAACCATGCAACGCAAGTCTGGGAGGACAGCCAAGGGGCAATAGCACTGGCCCAGAATGCGGGATAACTGCCAGAGGTAAGCATGTCGACATCAAGCATCACTTTACGCGAGAAAACGTTGAATACAGAGCGATCCAAATCGACTACGTCGATACAAAGCATCAGCTCGTGGACATCCTTACCAAAGCTCTCGGGACTAAGTAGCTCAAGTTTCTACGCGAAAAGACAGGCATCAAAAAGCAAGAATCAAAGCAAACTCAGCATTAGCGGTGATTGGGAGTGTTGAGATACACCGCTGAATGTGCGTGGATGACGTCACAACTATTACGGTAATGCTCACAGTTACTATCATGGTTAGGGTTATTGATTACGGACATGATGGTAGTCGTTAATTGGTCTAGATAAATAAGGTTGGTTGTAGAAGCATAGGCTTCGATGTAGCACAGGGTAGCGAACTAAGGACCTTAATTTATATTAACTTCGGTTTTTACCAACAAACCAACAATTTGAGAGGGTAAATGAGCCTTTCTTTTATACATGGAACAAAGTCACAATTATGGACCACATATCAATTTCATTCATGTGCATTTAATGCCTTGAATGTACATGACCATAAACAGCGCCATTGCATGTACGGATAGATTGACACTCTGTCGCGCTGTCATCCAAGCGGAACAAGATCGGTAAGAAGAGCACACTGGATCTCAGTGAGTGGCCTGCGCCGTCTTGAAGGTCGATGGACAAGGCGTTAAATACTAACAGCTCGCTCTTCTTATCAAGTTGTCACACTATGAACGACAACACGACATAATCAACAAGAAGGAGCCACCTAAGCCTTTATGGGACACTCATTATCATATGACTCATATGCAACTTCGAGATTTGGTCAGAGAAAGTGACCTGCGGCGTCTTAAAGCTTGATAGTCAATTTGTTCAAATCTAACAATTAGACCTTTATAACAACGCTGTGATCGACGGAAAGACGGGATCGACAAGAAGATCGGGTTTCAGCTACGCCCGTACGGGCATATATCGGGAAATTTATAATGGCTTGATATGGCGTTCCTCGTGTACATCAATCAAAAGCTTGTATTAGAGTAAAAGTGGTCACACGCCGTCGTGAATGGCGTTGTGACACCGCGTGAATGCGGAAGCGCATCGCAGAATTACTTAATAACTGAGAATTGCGATACACGATATACGCCAATTTCCACTAAGATTGCCTGGCGTATCGCTAGTTGGTGCACGCGGATATCCTTTTGTGAAACCCAATGCTTTGCGATGTAAGAAATGTAGTTGTTTTCAAGCCGATGGCTTAAATCAATTGGACAGGCGCTTCTTTTGTTGGTCGCAACGCGTCAAGCGTGGATCAAGACCAGACTCTAAAACCAAATCCCTTGACAAGCACAATTGGAGTCAGGGGTAGACAATGCTTTGCTGACAGCGTGACATCAAGTGTGACTTGTAAAACGCCTGCTTATTTGAAATCCTTTTGGTCAGCTCCTGGCGAGGTGTTCTCAGCGAGAGGTCAAATCGATGTATGGTGAGACAGACAGCAACTTTCACTGCTCGCGCATATAGAGAAGCGTCATTGGCTTGAAAAAAAAGCACATTCCCGACACCGTGGGTCTCCATGTTAAACTAGAAGACTAAGTAAATTACTCGCCTTCACCAACTAATGGTATGCCTGACAGCGTATATAATGTATCGTGATTTTTAGTGGTCAAGCTTTTTTGCGATACGCTTCCGCACTCAAGCGGTGTCACAATGCCATTCATGACCACGTGTGACTATTTTCGCTTTTATCTAAGCTTTACGTCGATATGCACGAGAATGAACTTTCAAGCCATCAAAGAGCCATAATCATAAGTAACGTATGCCAGAGGTAGGTAGCTGCTACCTGTTTCTCTAGTCGATCCTGCCGTGTTGTCGTTCGCAGCGCGCCACGATCAATAAAAATGGCGAGTTGTAAAGAGCTAACATCTTGGCTATCGAGTTGTAAGCCACTTTATTTGACCAAGACCAGAAGTTGGTGATAAGCCATTTTTAGCAATAACCCGTGCAGTAGAGTGTCCCATATTGCCCGTACGTTCTACTCGAGCTTTTGGTTGGTTCTATCGTGTTGTCGCTCATAGCGCGCCGTGATCCATAGATAGAGCGAGCTGCTAGCATCTAGCAGACGCCCAAAGACGCTCTGTCTGACCAAACCTAGAAGTTGCTAATAAGTCATATAATAGCAATAACTCATATGAAGACTATCCCATAGATGCCCGTACCTGCCATCCGATCTTCTTGTACATCCCATCGTGTTTCGCTCATAGCGCGACAGAATCGATAAGAAGAGCGAACTTGAAATTCTAGCTGCTTAACTTCGGAGCTTTGAGACGGTGCAAGCCACTTTGTCTGATAAAGAGAAAAATATACTCTAATTACTGATAATGTCACGACAAGATCAATATAAAGATCGCGTATTGGCTATGTATGGAATGGCAACCCTATGATTGTGACTTTCTTTTGTGCTTAATTTGTAAGTTAGTGGCACATAAAAGTTATATTTGCGCGGCGAGTGGAGTTAGGTCGGCGAAGGAGTAGTATGGGTTGCTTGAAGCTAATTGAGCAGCGATAACAAAGGAAATCTTTAACGAATTGTTGTCTTGCTAAGGCTAATGTTGTGGCTTCCAGCTACCATTTTTATGCCTATTGTTCTCCTATACTCCATCTGGACATTACACATACTATAATTTTCGGCCCCAAAAATCTTTTGATCCCCAATCATTATGAGACATTTGAACCCATTTTTTTCTGAAACTATGCAGCCACAGTAATATACCGATGTATATGTATTAATGCAATCTATTTCTATAGCGTGGCGACCAAAGTAGTGGTGACGTCAATTATGACACACGACCTCCACTCGAGGAGATAAGACACGTGTGTCATCTTTTCGGATTACCATGGAAGCCGATGAGTCCGGAAAACCGCTTGACACTTTCTACAGGCTTCCAAGTGTCTTTCATGGCTTTACCAATCGATCGAACTTTGTTCTGAGGATTTTTTCGTAGGTGTCTAAAGACGGCTTCAACTAGTTGGATCGTAGGAGTCACCGGCCAACTTGACCCTTTTGACCTTTTGCCGACGCTCGGGGTCCTCAGGATACGACTCTAATCAATAGAGGGTGAAGCACTGAAACCAGCTTCGATCCTCTCAATAATTTAAGCTGATAGAACTTTCACGAAAGAAATTCTATGATTGGAAATGTTCCAATATATCGCAATGCATTTTTTGATTAGCAAAACATTTGTGACAAACATTCAAGCTCTTCCTGTCAAAAGCACAATGTTGCCGTTTTAGGAGCACCAAACAAGTCTATTTCTTTCGTAATTGTACTTTATGCGCCCTCGTGCTTCACTCAACTGACCCTGCGATCCCTTGAGTAAAATACCTTGACAAATTAGAAAATCTTGTGTTGACTTTTTAGCACGGAAAATCTTGGGTCTGTTACCACATCTTTTGTCATACAAGGATTATGTCTTAATCTGCTTTGAACGACTTTATGTGTATGCGTGGATTGTAGGCCATTTCAGCCTATTTCGAAGGTTATCCAAATCATTATTGGCTGGGTGAACGACAACTCAGGGGTACTTTCCAAAAAGTAAGCTCTTTCCAGTTGTCCGTCTGATGGCAGCGGAAAAATCGAATGCGAAATGTGCTGCGTTGTGCTAGAAGGGCAAGCACGTGGGACTGATGTGTATTCTTTCTTATGATGTGTTATTTCTCTTTGGGAAAATTTACAGCTCTGACTAAAACAGGTCAGTTGAAAAACTGCTAAGCCTATAACGTTATGTCTTGCACTTTATACGTCGCCAGGCATAAAAGATCGGACGTTCTTTGTCTAAAAGCTACAAGCTCGAAGCGACGGGACGGCTCGGAATTCTCTTTAGCGAGACCAGCCATTGCTGTCACCAAAAAAAAATGAACCTAAAGAAATTTTATTGCGTTTATCCGATTACCTTCGCGGACTGTATTAAAGGTCGAATTTAATCTTTCACGTTGATCGTCCAGGGCTAGATCACAGAGCTAGAGTCCGATTTCGATTATGCTAGAAAAATCTTAAGCTGATGACTAGCACACAAGTGTCTGTCTGTGCGCATTAATGCTGACAATCTCCTTTTGCAAATAGAATATTTTCTGTGCCATCTACACGTAGCCGGTCACGTAGTAAGTCGGTTCATCGGAAAGATAATGACATCATCTAGTAGACGTGGGGCTTTCTTTCAATCTATAATACACCACGAAAAGGATCAGAAGGTCAACAACAAAGAGCTGCGGGCTTTGTAACGCGGTTGCTCTCTCAAGCTTAGCTTGCTAAAGGATGCGGCTATCTTGAAGGGTTTCTGCAGACCATAAATAATTTTTGTTTGATCGGGATAATATTTGACCTTTAAGCCGTATGATAAATTTGTATGTGTGCAATTGTATATAGGGTCTCTATACTGAGGTTATCGGTGAATTTAGGGTGTAAAGTTTTCTGCGTTGATAGCGTCGAACACTCGTTATCTTGGGCTCGGTTGCGAGAAATGACTTCTATTTCAAGTTTGCGTGGCTGAAGCACCGTATTTTCATTATTAGTTTTCGGTCATATAATCAAAGGGTCACCCGCTTTCTTCCTAGTGGAGCTTTAGTAAGTCGTTAAAAATCTCTGCGTTGCAGCAAAATCATTATTAGTGCAATGACTGGACCAAGTCCGTCAAATTTTCGAGTCAATATTGGATATTGTTGGTGTCAAGAACAACAATCTGGAGTGATACTCGCTGATTGAGTGTGGAAGGGTACTCAAACTGCTGAGAGGTACGTGTCCGAAACAGCTCTCGCTTTGGATAGTAGTGCTGTAACTGAGGACAGAGGCAATTCTTGCAAAGTTGCGACACGCTTATAATCATAAAATTCATGTGGCGAGCAGCGTCCTTGTGGGTGGTCGTGTGCGAATTTTGCTTCAACCAGCAGCATCAATTGATTTCAAACCTCGTGGCTTACAAGTAAACATTAAAAAGGTTGTGCAATTGTGAGCAGTGAGATAATCAAGCTTGAAAATAGGACTAGGTGTTCTTACTGGTGAACCCTCTGCTCAAAAAGCAGCAAAAAGAAAAAAAAGGCGTGCGCATAGCATCAATCTTGGTGGTGTCCACTTGTTCTTACCCGTAGCTCTTGCCGCTAGAAGAAGAAGCAACATGGACTGTGTGCGTTGTTCAGCCGCTGCAAAAGGAGTTGGGAAGTTTAATCCACTTAGCCATTGGCACCCACCGTATCTTGCGAAGTCGGCGCTAGTGCTCTTGCGCCTGACGCTGGCCATAAAGCTTCATCATCGTACTTTACTCTGCTGACAAGGTGTCGAATTTGGGGATGGGCGTTCAGCCGTACGCCCTCGTTAAAGGCTGAGATTTTCAGTTCTCGCTGCATAATCTATCGAAATCTTAGTTAACGCCTCAAAAATGTAAGCAAATTTGATTTTATCTTTTCTAACAACATACGCTTTCTGTACCGATGAATGGATTGCTTAAATGAGCCTTTAAATTTCTTAGGACTATAAAATACGACATTAAGGCTTATAATGATACCGTGAGCCAACCTCCTGGCGCCTGAATTCTCACCAATCACGCTTTCGATTCGGATGTGTTGAAGGCGTTTAACCATTGCTGACCAAAAGTCCTTTGGAAATTTGTCGAGCTTCTCATGACGGCTCTCTACGAAATCGGTGGTGTTTATGAAGGGGTTTTAAGGCTCACAGATTTTAATTTTTCCATGCAAAGAAGACAAATGAAACAGCTTAGTAGCAACAAATGTAGGTCAAACAAAGTCGAGTGGGTAACTATTTAAAATTTGTTCTTTATGTTTTAATGAGCGGGATAGGGATCCATTGAACGAGAAAAAACACTAAACCCCAAACCAACTGAATTAATCTTTGGCGTCTAGTGTGCAAGGAGACGAAGCAGCCACTAAGCGTTACGTTTGTGCCGAAACGACTACCCTTCATAATGCAGTTTCGCTCACTTTGTGGCTAGTACCAATATAACGGGATGACCTGATTTTCACTAGGTAGAAATGAGCACCCTCACCTTAAATACCTGCATTTGAAACGACAAATGCTACTATATATCACACGCAAAGGAAACTTCTTGGAGGGTCGTTTGCTTGGACGGTAACCGAGGCGGAGCCAGCAAAGGTGGAGCATTAGTTGCTTGAGCAAACGAAGAAGAGAGCTCTTCGAAATCTTGTCTTGCTTTAGCTCAAATGAGAGCTCTCAACCATCTACTGCTACCACAATAAAGCCGGTCATTCTTCTGTACTCCGTCCGATTTTTTTTTTAATCCTGGCTTATTTTTACCAATAAACGCTTGACTTCCGATGATGAAAGGACGTCTAAATCTTGTGTTTTTGGTCTTAAAAAATTCCACAGCCACAAATTTTTGTTCGTCTGTACATTTTTGGAACAATGGAATCTATGGTGTGGGTAGCCGTTGCCAACCAACCTGCCGATGACGAAAAATAGTAATATAATTTTCCATCTCGTTCTGTTCGTACCATACTTTACAATCTGTAGTTCCGTAAAGTATGGTGCTGTGGCAGACCTGCTTTTAAATTCGGTGTTTAAGCACAAAATATTATATGGGACACGTTACCAGTTGAAAATACGGTGACTGTCCAGCGTAAAACAAAACACAAAAAGATTTTTAAGCTAAATGATACCTTTATCAATGGCCAAACACTAACGCTAAGGTCTTTCTATTGCCTACTTATTTATAAGGAGCCTATGTTTAACCGCACAGGGCCAAGAACGATAACGTGTGCGAATAAAGCACTGGTAATAATATTTTAAACAAGCAGATTAAGTAACTTGACACAAAATATATTAAATATTGGAATATCTATAAGTCCAACGACATATTTGAAATACGGTAGCGCTCAGTAACATTGCTAGGTTTTCCAAGAAGCATGTACGAATACAATGCTTCCGTCGCAAAAGAACGCGCCAAGCGTATTACTTTTTGACGATTTGTTGAGCCAGAACTTAATACCTAACTGCAGTATAGGGTAAGAACAAAAGATGGCCACTGTTCCTTCTTGAATCGGACTAATTGTAAACATATACCTCGCATAGATGTTACTTTCGGATCGAACTTTAGCTCTGTGATGTCCCATCAAACGTGCAGCCTGGACGTTAAGCTCGACATTCAATGCCATTCTCAAAAGAGGCTGAATGTGCACAAAATGATCATTTTGTGGCTAAACTCTTTTATATAGACGGTAATGGCATCTCTTCCTGGAAGAGGATGCCAAGCCATCCAGTCCTATTGCGTCCAACTGATCTTGTACCCCCTGGACAAAAAATCACCAGCTTCTTTTTGCTTTGAGAATTTTCAAATGCGTGACCCCACGTGATAGGCGTAGCTTTGTGTTGAGAAGACTTGCGCCAGCTGAAGTTCCAAAGAACCCCGCGTGAGAAATTTCACCTTAGGAAAGCGTCAATTTGTATTTACGTCTTTTTTATCCTTTCTTATTCTTGCCGTGAGCTATTCTGGCTTGAGTAGGGGATCAAACTAAAAGGTGATATGGTTGATGCGGATGACTCCGTCTATTTCAAATAAAAGTTCTCTAATAGAGAACTTTTATTCGAGCAGAGCTACTATATCGCTTTGGAATTCACGTGCGCATTGGCTGCGTCGAAATTATAACCAACTAATCTTTGGACCCTTTTGAGACCAACGGCATGTCAAAATAAATATGCTCCGTAAATTGTAAGCATGTTGCTAAAAGTAAGTAATTTTGAATAAATCTTATAGCAACGAATTGGGGCGAGGAATGGCAAAGGTGCAAGGATACATAGTACCATTTCTAGGGCACTGATTCAGTCTGCAGTGTCGGGGCATAACATATCCTTTGTATGACACTGAATAGAAGTATCGCTTCAGGTGGACTTAATGTCAGAACACAAGATTACTGCATCTTTCAACCCTATTTTGAAATGCATCGTAATAAATGCTAGGTGGATGTACACATTTAAAGTAGTGTGTGTCTTCGTACACCTGCTAAGAGATGGTATTCCTTGATTGATGTTCTTAATGCGTCATTTGATCGTGTGGATACCAAGGCAACTACAACGGCCATTGAAAGGATCGTAATAAAACCGGTGCGCGTTGAATGTGCTTATATATGTAGGAAGTGCTATGTTATACAACATCAAAGCTAAAAAGTATTCTAACTCTTAAACCTGAAAATTTAATTACAGGGATTGTAGGTAAAATGAGCGATTGGAAAAAATACACCTTTTATAAAATTAAATGAAAAAAATATATTTAGAAGAAGAAACTCTAGCTTGAATCACAACTTTTTGATCATATATGCCTAAATCACTAAAGTAATTATAATTTTATGCTGCGCATTATTGGTACATCGACGCTTGTTGTGTCTCACTTCACCACAGCTGCTGC
Organism: Plasmopara muralis; assembly: GCA_003676415.1. NCBI lineage: Eukaryota > Oomycota > Peronosporomycetes > Peronosporales > Peronosporaceae > Plasmopara > Plasmopara muralis. The sequence continues at coordinate 56,870 of RCHQ01000065.1, read as the reverse complement.
ATCGATAAACTTTTTGGCGCGTTAACTTCTAATGTAGCATGCTGTGATTCGATTCGCTTCTTTTGGGTCGACCTTTTCGTTTAGACAGATTTGGTGAAGGATGCTTACTCTTTACCAGTTCACTTTTAGTCACAAATGGCTTTACTTCGGGTTCTCCATCGTAAGCAAGTAGATACGTTTTGGTTGACCACATATCCCCATATAACAATTCTGCACGTGGCAGCTAATTTGTAATTTTGCCTTGGCCGCGTGCAGGTACCACTGATACTGTTGACCTCAACAGCATACTCCATTGGCTTGTTTGTTCCAATTCGAACCAACACAACAAACGATGTAGTTGAGCTTGGACATTCTTGAATTCTTTTCTCGTACATTTTTAACAGTGAAGTGATGCAATTGGCAGCATAGGACGTAATCACACCCCATTGTTTGGTCTGTTCAGCAAATTCGAGCCACTTCGTAACAAATGATTTTGATTCCGCGCCATATCTCTTTTTACATTGCATCTTAATTATCTCTTCAAGGCTCCCCAAAGATTGTATGCGAAATAATTACTATTTAAAGATATTAATTCTTTATTTCTATTTCTTACATGTGTATTTTTGCCATTGTTGCCAAAGTTATTTATTGCTAGGTATATTTTCTTGTTTTGGAGGAGTATTTTTTTATTTAATTCGAAAAAAGGTATATTTTTTCCATTCTCCCTAAAAAATATAAGTAGACCCTCGAAACTTGGTCATAAAGTCTATAATTTAAGTTTTGCTTGCTGTTAAAGTGAGTGACATGGCCAGAAATAGCACCATTTCATGTACAGATAAATAGATATTCGTATTGATCCTGTCGCGCTGTCATCCCAAGTGGGACAGGATCGGTAAGGGAAGCGCTCTGGGTCTGTTTGAGTGGCCTGCGCCGTCTTGAAGGTCCATGGACAAGCTATAAGATTCTAACAGCTCGCTCTTTGTTTCGAAGTGTCCCGCTATGAACGACAACATGACATAATCAACAAGAAGATCGGATATCGGCTACCTAAGCATTTATGGGACGCTCTTCATGCCATCATATGAATTATTAGCAACTTCGAGATTTGATCAGATAGAGTGACTTGTGCCGTCTTAGACCTTGATGGCCAATCTGTTAAAATTCAACAGCTCGCTCTTTTTATAATGCTGTGATCGACAATCAACAAGAAGATCAGGTAACAGCTATTCCGTACGAGAATATGTCAGAAAATTTATAATGGCTTGAAATGGCGTCCCTCATGTACATCGACCAAAACTTTGTATTGAAGTGGAAATGGTCACACGCCGCCGTGAATGGCGTTGTGACATTCCGCGAATGCGGAAGCGCATCGCAACATTTCTTGATAATTGAGAAACCCGATCCACGGTAAACGCCAATCTCCAATAAGGTGCCAGGATACTATAGGGTTAGGGATAGCACCATTTCACTTACAGCTATACCCAATTTTATTTTGATCCTGACGGGTTGTCACTCATAAATTGACATGATCAGTAATAAGAGCATCTTTTGCTCTCGGTCAGACAAAGTGGCCTGCACCGTTTGTCTCACTATGATCGAAACACGACAGGATCTACAAGAAGGTCGGGTAGAAGATACGGGCATCTTTGGGACACTCTCCATAAGAGATATTGCTATCATATGACTTATTAGCAACTGGAAGGTTCGGTCAGAATAAAGCGTCCTAAAGCTTCTATTAGATTCTAACAGCTCGCCCTATCTATAGATCGCAGCACGCTATGAGCGACAACACGACAGAACTAACAAAAAGTTAGTGTAGCACGTATGGGCAATTCTGGGACATTTGACTTATGCTGGTTTTTGGGATCGAATGGCTTATCAGCAACTTCTATTCTTAGTCAGATAGAGTGGCTTTCGGCTCGACGGCCAGGCTGTTAGATTATAACAGCTCGCCCTTTTTATCGATCGTGGTGCGCTGCAAACGACAACACGACAGGATCGACAAGAGAATAAGGTAGGCAGCTACGAGAATTTACAGGATACATTACTAAAAATAGACTGCTCTTTGATACTTGAATTTGTATATATAAATACTTAAACTTAGATTGAAGGGGAACATGGTCATGAAAGGCATTGCGACATCGCGTGAATGGGAAGGCTTATCGCCTGATTGCTTAATCACTGAGAATTACGATACATGATAAACAATATTGCTCAATAAGGTTGCCAGGCATATCATTAGTAGGTGATGGCAAGTTTATTCACTTCGTTCTTTTTTTGATTTTTTAAAGCCAATGATGCTTCTCTATAAGCGCGCGCCGTGAAAGTTGCTGTCTGTCTCACCATACATTGATTGATTTCTCGCTGAGAACACCTCTTCAGGAGCTGACCAAAATAATTTAAATAAAGCAGACGTTTCACAAATCATACTAAATGTCACGCTGTCAGCAAAAGCATTGTCTACACCTAACTCAAATTGTGCTCGTCACGATATTTCGTTCTAAAATCTTGTTTTGCTGGTTGCGACCAATGAAAGGAGCGCCTTATAATATGTAAGATTTGATGTGAAATATCGCTCATTTCGTAGTGACTTCCAAAACTTATACCAATATATAGAGAACGTATTCCATGGGAGGATTCATGCGGGTTCAGTGCAAAAAAAGCGCACAAGTAGGCGCCAGAATGCGGGCGTACTATTTCAATACTCATCACAAGCTGGTACGTACTAATTGAAAACTCATCACATACTGGTTAAGCACACATCCCAACCTGATGCTGCCCATCCCTTACGTTTTCTCACATGCCGTTCGTAGTTTTGCGAAATCTTGGCACCACCAGCTCAGCACTTTGGAATTATCCTTCTACTCCACACAGCCTTCCAAGCCACAATATTGAAGAACTCGATGAAGATTTCTACCACCATTGCTGCTGCTTGTATGGCGATCGCCGCGGTCGCCGTTAACGCTGAGCACACTTCGCGGAAGCTTATCTTGGGGGGGAAACGCATTGCAGCGGGCACGAAGACGTACACCGTCGGCATTCGCCAGACTGTCGATGGTTACAGCTACTGCGGCGGTGCTCTGGTGGATCCTCTATTCGTGCTCACGACTAAATCATGCGTCAAAAATGCGGATCCAAACTATGTTTCGTTGGTTAGAGCTTCATAAACAAACGTTGGATGGAGAGCAGATTCGAATCGAGTCAGTTCACTTCCACCCCAAGTTCAACCCCACGCTCAAAATCTTTGATTTTATATTGTTAAAACTGGCCAGACCGAGCAAGTACATACCCGTTTCCCTTCCTAAAGCAGACGATTCGGACATTCAGACAAACATGACGGCATTGGCCATGGGCTGGGGTTGGACTAGTTTACCCGGCGATGATTCTAACGTTCTGTTAGGTGTTGGACTGAGAGTCTGGGGCTTTGAGGAGTGCAATGCAACATTCCCTATCGACAATTCGAGCCTGTGCGCAGGCGGTGCCAAGGGTCAAGACGCGTGCGTACATGATAATGGTGGTCCACTAGTCACGGAGCAGGGTGAAGACGAGAGAGGTGACATTGTCATTGGTCTGATCAAGTAGGGCTAAGGTTGCGGTGACGAAGGATATCCTAGCATTTATTCGCGCGTATCGGCTGCGATCACATGGATTGACGAAATGATTTCAAGCAAGTAGACGAGCTCACAAGCAATGGCTTTGTAAAAGTGCGTCGTCTTTTGCTTCTTCTTTCATAAAGTATACATTGTTGACAACCTTTTTTATTTGTACAGATTTTGTTTACTTCATCCTTAAAAGCCTTAGTAAATGGCTGAATAGCGTAGCTGATGAGGCTTACATCAATTGGGAAAGTGTCTAGCCTTTCGAAGTCAAGAATTGGTCGAGTTTCGTATTGAAGGGCGCTACTAAAACTGGCTAAATTTGAGAACAATATTTGTAGCCAGATGCCATGAAGAGCACAATCGAGGTCAGGTGCAGACTATGCTTTGCTGACATCTTGAATCGAGCATAGTGAAACGCCTTCTTGATAACATAATTACTTTTAGGTCATGTTGCGATATTTTTTGTGAATGACCAAATCGATTTATGCTTAACGATACAACAAGCTTCCCGGCGCGCATATGTCTGAAGGTGTGATTATCTGCACTATTCGGCCATTTGAATAGATGAATTGAACAAAGTTTGTACATTCAAAAGGTTTATCAACGATTAACTTGTCAAAAGAATCAATTAGAGCAGAAGTGATCACAAAGCGATTGCTTGTAAGCTCGTCTAAAGGCTCGTAATTATGTATCCAATCCATGGGACAGTGGACGACACGCACGAGAAAACGCTCGGCAATCTTATTTTGCCACACTAATGCACCCAGTGCAACACAGGCGCGGAGAAGGCTTCTTTGGAGGCCTAGGCTTGGGCGGCGAGTAGGTTGAGGTCGGCGAAGGAGGAGTATTATTTGCTTGAAGCTAACTGAGCAGCTGTAACAATGGAAATCTTTTACAAATATTTGTCAGGCTACAGCCAAAGTGGTGGCTCCTAGCAACAAATTAAAGCCTTTCGTTCTCCTACACTCCATCTGGATACAACAGATACTATAAATTTTAGCGAAAAAGTCGCTTGACTCCCAGTTATCATGCGACATCCGAACCCCTTTTTTCTGATACTATGCAGCCACAATAATATAATTAATGTATTTTTAATGCAATCTATCTTTATAGTGTGGCTACCGCTGCCGACCAAAGTACTGGTTACGTCAATAACGTCACGTGACCTTCCTTCGAAGAGATGAGAGGTGGAGGTTATCGTTTTGGATTACCATAGATGAATCCGGAAAACCGCTTTAAATTCTACACAGGGTCCCAAGTGACCTTCAATTTTAAAGCGAAAAAAATTGTCGTGTGGATTTTTTTGTTCAACTAGTTGGCCCTCAGGAGTCACCGGCCGACATGACCCTATCGACATTTTGTCGACATTTGAGATCCTCACGATTGGGCTTTAACCAATGAAGGGTGAAACACTGGATGCATTTTCATGAACTACCTTAGATGAGTCCGGAAAACCGCTTTAAATTCTTCACAGGCTCCCAAGTGGCCTTCTTTTTCGAGCAATCAAATTTTCTCGTGTGAAATTTATCATTCAACTAGTTGTCTCTTAGGAGTCACCGACCGACATGACCCTATCGACTTTTTGCCGACATTTGAGGTCCTATCGATTGGGCTTTAATCAATAAAGGGTGAAATACTGGATGTGTTTTCATCCCTCGGTAACCTTAGCTGATAGAGCATTCACGAAACTTTATCACGATCGAAAGTGTTCGAATATATCGTAATGCAATTCTTTAAATTAGCAAAACATTTGTGACAAACATACAAGTTCTTGCAGTCAAAAGCACCATATCGCCTCTTCGAAAGTACTGAACAAGTTTTTTCTTTTCATATTTGTACTTCATGCGCCCTCGTGTTCCGTTCACCTGGCGCTGTGCAGTCTTGATGTCTTAACAAATTATAAAAGTTGTACCGACTCTTAAGCATATAAATCTTGGGTCTGTTGCCACATCGTCAGACATATAAAGAACATATCTGAAACTGCTTTGAACAATAGCAGAGTGTCTGCGTGGATTGTAAACTATTACCACCAAAAACGTTATCTCAATCATAATTGGCTGGGTATATGACAACTCAGGAGTCCCCTCCGATATTGGTAAGCTTTTTCCAGTTGTCCATTCATTCGCAGCCAAAAATCCGAAGGCGAATTGTGCTGCGTTGTGCTCGGAAGGCAAACACGTGAATTGGCACTGATGTGTATTCTCGCTTTTGGTGTTTTATTTTTTAGCTAACAAGATCTAGAGCTCTATATGGAACCAGTCAATTTGATACACAGTTACGCCTATTACGTGACGTCTTGTCCAGGCGAGAAAGATCTCCGACGCCTTTTGCCTGAGAGCTTCAAGATCGAAGGGTTGGGACGGCTCGGTATTCTCTTTAGCGAAACCTGCCATTGCTGTCACTATAAAAGATCACGACCCTAAAGCGATTTTATTGCGTTTATTCGATCTCTTCCACGAACTACATTGAATGTCGAGCTTAAAATTTATGCCGATCAATTAGGGCAAGATCACAGAGCTAGAAACCGGTCCCAACTATACTAGGTAAACTTTCGGTATGACCAGCACATAAGTATTCGCCTATGCCTATTACTGGTGATAGTCTCCTTTCGTATACAGAGTGTTTTCTGTGCTATCTACACCTAGCCGGCCACGTATTCTATTGGTCCATCAAAAAGATAATGACAGCATCTAGTAGATGTGGGGCTTTCTTTAAATCTATCCTACACCTTAAGAAAGATAAAAAGATTAGCAACAGATAGTTTTGGGCTCTATAACACGATTGCTCGTGTTAGGATAATTTGAATTATCATAAAAAGGTGCACGTAGACCATGAACAATTCTCTTCTGACCAGGGGCATAAAAATATGCATGACAGTTTACTGTCGAAGAAACCTAGCCATATATTAAACTCGTATGTGCGCATTTGTATGACCCTAAAAGGATTTATTTTTCGAGATTGCGTGGCTGAACTTTCGATTTATTAGCGGGCAAACAATTGGAAGACCACCCGCTTATTTCCTAGTGTAGCTTTAGTAAGTCATTAACACGCCTCTGCGTGGCAGCAAAAGCGCTATTAGTGCGATGACTTGACCAAGTCAGTCAATCTCCTGGGTCAGAAATAGATACTAATGGCGTCAAAGACAACGGTCCGGAGGGATGATCGCTATTTTAGCGCGAGAGGGCGCTTGAACCGCTGAGAGGTTTGCGTCCGACACAGCTCTCGCTGCGGATACAAGTAGGTTCTTGTAAAGCTGCGGCAAACTTTAAATTGTGGACGAATCAAGTGGCCGAAAGTATACTTGTGCGAACTTTGCTTCGATCAGCAGCATCAATTGTTGTGGAACTTCATGAATCACAAGTAATTATTGAAAAAGACTGTGCATTTGTGAGCACTGTGTTGATACAAGGACTATGTTTTTTTACTGGAGAAATCTCCGCTCAAGAAACAGCAAATGAAAAAGACGTGCGCATAGCATCAATCTTGGCGCTTTCCACATTGATCTTACCCGCAGATCTTGCCGCTACATTATTGATGTTTCTTGCTCACACATCCCTCCAGTATAAACAACATAGTCTTTATCAAGCCGATCCACTTCACTACTCGCAAATGCACAGCTTGTTCCAGATTTACTTGTAATCCATGAAGCTACACATCAATTGGTGCTGCTGGCTGTGGCAAAACTCGCACATTACCACCCTGTTGGCCACTTGATTTCCCATGAGTCAAAGTATGCCACAACGTTGCAATAATTGCCGCTGTCCTCCACATTAACATCTCCAGTCACATAATCTACCTCTACACTAACAAGTCCCTCACTTGACAATCGGAGATAACCATGGACGTTGCTAAGACGAAGTTTTGATTTATTCGGACGACTCGTAGACTTAATATTGCGTGTCGAAGCGTAAATGTAAGACAAGGTGCTTCTCCCTTGCCTCAGTTTACCTCCGCTAGGACGCTAAAGTAGGAGCGCGGTCGCGTAGAATTGTACTTACGATACTTAACGGTGCTCCTGCAAAGTAGCGCTTGCTGTGAGCCATCGATGACATGGTAGAGATTAAGCCAAAGCACCATAAGCGAGGCCTGCTACTAGGCGTCAATCGTATTTGAGCCAATGTGTAATAGTTGAACAAGAGTATCACTCGCTGCCTGTTGCTCAGTGCACAATTGTAATTCGGTTAAATCATAAAGGGCGAGACCTGCATGTAACGCATCGATAGCAAATGCCGTTTGTCGCATGCCATGTAAAGTGTAAAAAATTTCTGACATAATGATGTTTCTGCCATATTTGCGATACTCCATTCAGTCGATCACGAAAACGTTTAGATAGTATGGAATGCCTCGAACTTTTGCGTTCAATCGCATATATCCCGATGGAAGAACCGTACCCTTTATTTGGTATTTACAAAACCGACGCGGTGGCTGAAGTGATAAGTCGCTCGATGACTAAAAGGTACCCACACCATAGATTTCGAATTGATGCAGTCGGCTTTAGGTCACTTAATAGAGGAGCAATCACACTACTGCCTTACAATCCGCATCCGAATGGGTGGGTACCAGTTAGTGTGGACTGGACTCCCCACTGATCGGAAAATGCCATAGCGTAATGAGGTAAGAGATAACCTAGTCTAAAAAAATCGGATATTTACTAGCATCCCGCGCTAGAGACAGCTCAGACCTAGCGTGTTTGTTCCGTTCGCTTTAGTGTTACAAAAAGAGAGTCACTTAACTTTTCATTAATGACGCAATGACACCTCTATTATAAGTATTTGATAATTTAAAAGCACATTAGAAATGAGAACAAATAATTAATTTAAGAACTTCGCTGACTACTCAAACAGTTTTTATGGTTTGTCACGTTCGTAGTAATACAACTGATTGTTTTGAGGGGGTGCCTCAGTACCTCATTGAAAATGCGTCTTCGAGTAGAAGACGCTTCGTTAAAGCTACCGATGATAAAATTTATGACGATACGCCGATCGACAAGAGCTGTTGGAGTCACGCTAAGTAGAAGAGCTGCATTTTAAAGGATCGACAATATTTTGGTGCATGTCGAGAGAGACATTGATAACTAGTTGAGCTGCGGTGCGTCGTCAAAACGTTCCGCTTGCAATTGGCTTTAGTTGAGTGCCAAGTATTGTGATGTCATAAAGCGTGTATTGCATTTAAATACCTTAAAATAATTAATTCTCAAAAGTTAAATATACTGGATCCCACTATATTGCACCACCATTCGGCAGTCTCCACAAGACCTGCCTACGTATGCCAATCAGTAAAGGTGCAAGGTGTCGGTGCCGAAATTTGACTAAGCGCCATTCTCGTTGGACCAAATGTCGCATCAGCCTCTTCCTATTCCGACTCGCCAACCACTTGTGACCTCCCGTCAATTTTCCGATGCAGCCAGGATTGAACTCTTTCGCGCTACTTTCTACCATATCATTGAAAAGTCGAACACCATCAAAGAGGGCAAGAAGCCGGGGTGCAACTCGCACACCTTTGCTGTTCCCGACGTCTCGTTAAATGCACCAACGACGACTCCTTCCGAACGACGTGGTTCCTATAATTTCGTCGTCTATATCGAAACAATTTGCAATCACGTCAAGAGCCAGCGCATTCGTGACGCCGCAAATTTCACCGGCGATTTTTCAAGTCGTCATGCCTGCTGCCATGGGTGACATTTGCCCTGTCTTCTTCAATTGCAACCGTGAGAATGATGTCAAGGTTGGCTGATTAATGAATGTCTGGTATAGGTTATTAGTAGGAGACGGAATACAATAGGACATGCCAATCCGGTTGCTGCAATTCTTTTGAAACCCAGGCCGTTCTGGAAGAAGAACAGGAATCCCCTGCTCTTATAATTTTAAGAAAGGAAAATATTTGTCCGCGCATCCGCTTATTGTCCGCTTCACCGTGCACAAAAAAAGAATCTGGGGTACAACTAAGCACATTGAGAGGCAGCAGTGGTGTACTGTTATACTGTAATCAAGCGTGATCACTGAGCGTAAGGCGTGGTGGAGGCTTCAGCGAATCTTATACCGGACTGCAAGCAATGTTCATTGTGTACGTAACCACGGCCTTTCTCATTGCAATGCGGCAGTCATTCGAGAATGTACAGGCCCCATTTACGATTGGCAGCACGCTCTTTTGTTCAATCCTGTCGCGCTGTGAATGACATCACGTAAAATTCATGAGAACATAGGGTGTCTGGCAACCTACCTGTATAAAAAGTTATACGATCGTTAACCCCAAATTACTGAGCAGCTGCTTACTAAACGACCGTACTTCTTCCCAACGCTTCCAGCTATAGAACCTCATCACAAAGGCTCGATAGCAATTATTGGTCAACGTGAAGTCGTCAACCTACCTTGCCTTTTGTAGGACAAAAGTTATAAATAATCATTTTCGATTGCTGCATGACCCCATGAGTATAATTTGTCTCCTTCTGTCAGTGCCAACCGCACGGCAAAGTCGCAATTTTCCAATCTCTTGGTCCGTAAATCTAAGGTCACTAAGCCCGGTGCTCACGTGCATAATATGCGTTGGGATAGATTTCCAGTATAAATTGCGGTGGATGTCCAACACAAGAGCATACCAGAAACTGTAATTTTAGTTAAATGATACGTATTAATTATGACCAAACTCTAAAGCTAAAGCCGTTTCATTGTCTACTTATTCATCGGGATCATGTCCTTGTGAAATTTATTGCGAAAGTATGACCGCACAGGGCCAAGAACGACCAGATATTCAAATAAAATACAGGCAAGGACGTTTCCAACAAGCAGAGCAAGCAATTTTACGCGAAAGTTCATGGGCATTGGAATATCGGGAAGTCCAACGACATTGGTGCCACTTGAAATACGAAAGCGGTCAGTAATAATGCTCGGTTCACCAAGAAGCATGTACATGTTTAAGGCTCCCGCAGTCATGAAAAAGACCACAAGCGAATAGTTTTTGCAAATCGGTTGACGAAATGTAGAGCCAAAACTAAAAACCCACGCGGCAATAAGTTGCTGAGAAATGATTGTGAAGAATAAAGTGGTGGCCAAGTGGTTGTCCGACATGAGCCACCACTTGGCAACATCGACATTTTCGGGAGAATACGGACAATACCAAACTTGCGACGTCAACAAGTGCGTGCTACAGCTTAGAAAAATGATGTTAATGGCCTCTTGTCCGAGAATCGAAGAGAGGGTGGTTGGTCCAATCAAACTCGATGTCGGACGCATTTCCTTGAGCTCATTCAAGGGCTTGGACAACGTAATGACGTACGAGAAGCCAACAATTGTAAACCCTTCGACGAGAATCCAGCACCATTGCGACATGTTAATGGCTTGAAAGTACATGTACAATCGCAGCACGGACCCAATGAGACCGTACATGATGAGAAATTTCACAGAGGCAAACGCCGTTGCAACACTACAGCGTCCTTCGCGACACAAGTCAACGACCGACTCGATTGTCTTTAATTTACTAGTAAATGGCGAGACAACAGACGCTTCGGCGTCACTAAGAGCAACACCAGCGTGGGCAAAGCGCAACGCTCCACAGTCATTTCCACCGTCCCCACACATGCCCGTGACAGCACCCGTTTCCATGTGCAATTTCACACACTCGACCTTTCCATCCGGTGTCATGCGACTAAAAATGCGAATGTAGAGGAGGAGACCGTGAATCTCTCCCATTGCCACCAATTCATCAAATGCCACCCCCGTGACCGCCAATTCCACGTCATCCCCTCGCTCGACCATCACTTTCACAGCAGGCAAATTATATTCTTCATCCGAATCGACATCGCGCCACACGAGTTGCTTGCCTTCCATCGTCGGCACAACTTCACCTAATAGCACACGCGCACTTGACGACAAGACACCACTCTTTCGTGCAATGTAGCAGCCACACATGGCATTATCACCTGTAATCATCACTGTACGAATGTCGCCGGCCTTGAGTTTGGCAATGGCTTTCTCAGTACCCTCTTTCAGTTCATTGCGAAATAAAATCAGCCCCAAAAGACAGAGCTGTTCGTCCACGGCTTCCCGATTCGTCGCAAATTCCACCACTTGCTCGTGGGTCCAATGCTTTGGCAATTCGCGGTACGACAGCCCTAACACGTAGCATCCATCCTTTGCAAGCCGGTCCGCTACTTTTTTATAATCTGCTGGGATACTGTTTCGCGTACTCAATTGTTGCATGCGCTCGTACGACCCCTTACAGAAGACATAGTACTTGCCACTCTTTCGATTTCGTACCACAACACTCATTGACATGCGTCGGTGATCAAAATCATAGCGTTTGATGAAATCAAGCTGAAGGGTTGGATCTTCATTGGACCGAACGCATGGTTCAATCCCTTCCTTTTCAATCAATTCCCATCCCGTGGCCATAAACATCCGCACTTCCACTTCATTCCCCACCAGACGATCGTGTAGAGAACCCACCGAGTGACACGTTGTGAGTGCGTACAAGAGTTCATCCGATGACGGCGCATCCCTTGTATCACTGACAATGGGCGTAAAGAGACAATTCTTCACGGGTTGAACCCCAAGGTAATCCAGGCCTTGTTTTGTAAGCGTGCCCGTCTTGTCAAAACAAAAAATCCGCACTTTTCCACAAAGTGTAATTCGTTCCACGTTCAATGAATAGACTCCGAGTTTTTTCAGACGTTGGGACGCATTCATTTGCCCGACTGTGATGACGACGGGAAGGAGTGGACTAATAATGGCCGAGAGGACAAAAATGGCATAGCAAAAGGCCGCGTACCGGTTGTTCAGATTTTCATTGCTCAGTAAAAACTTGATGACAAACGTACAGGCAATGATGGCATAGATAAATAAAATGGTAATCAACACCTTGAGGTGTTCATTGTACTTGAAACGCATGGGGATGGGAAACAAAATCGACTGGATCAACTGACCCTTGGTGGTGTGGGCCCCCGTGGCTTGGACAATGGCAATAATCTGTTCATGACGACCCGAAGACAAGACACGCGTCCCCGCAAAGAGCGTATGTTTCTTGCTCCCTTTTTCAGCATCATATACTTCACAACTATTGTCTGGGATGGCAAACTTTTGCACCGGCATCGACTCCCCTGTCAACATGGATTCGTCACACAGTGTAGTGCCTTTTACAATGGCCATATCACACGGTAAAGTCCAATTTTCAGACACTTTCACCACGTCACCTGGGACGATATCCGGTGACGATATAATTTGCCACTTGCCGCTACGAAAGACTGTCACATCCGTGCGATAGCACGTCATCTTGATCACGGACGATTGGATCTGACGATGCGTGTAGATATTCACGGCAGCAGCTCCGAGAATCACGATCGTCATGAAAATGCCCATGTTCCAATACGTAAAGTAGTACCAGACGTAGTAACACATGATTTGATAAATGTATAAAAGCTTGAAAAACTCATGGGCCATTGACACGAAAAGTGATGGCATGGCAACGTCGACCGAATTGGAGCCAACGGTATTGTAGCGATACTTTGCTTCAGCCTCCGAGAGCCCCGTGACTTCCAATTGCATTTGATCAAAAGTGTGGCCAAGGGCCACGGTTCCGGGGACAAAACGGTGTTCCGTGGCTTCGTATACGTACCGAAGATGCTGAAATTCGACATAACGAAGGCCATCCACTTCGACCACGGGAACAGTCTCACAATAGCCATTAATTTTCCCTTTGAAGGCAAAACACCCTTCGACGCGCGCTACAAATTCCGATAAACCCGAGCGATCCGCCAGCATGACTTTGGTCTCGTCCCGCTTGTGCATATAGACATATTCACATCGATCGAGGGGTACACCGAGACGAAAGAAATTCAAAATCCGATCGTGCATTGCCAAGATGATCATAAACCAGATGGCCGTAATGACCCAAATGATGATAAAAACAAGTGCATTGTCTTCAGACGTGTCAAAAAGCGGCGGGGTGAAATTCCCATAAAAGTCACAAATGATCATAACCAAGAGCAAATTCAATGCCAAGGACGCCACGACGACACACCCAAAGACAAAGTTGCCAATCAAAGACTTGGAATACCCCGTCTGGAGAATCCCTTTGGCCGCGTCAAATTGTAACCGCGTGTCCGACAAGCGCACGCTTGTGTGACGATCAATGGAATTTCCCGCAACGGAGCGCAGTGACGTTGGCGAGATATGAATCAACTTTTTGTTGATCTCATGCATGGCCATGTGAACGTTTTGCATCCAATGTTTGTAAACGACCCACCCAATGAGGGTGGCAAAAAAGGTCAGATACAACATGTAGATGGTAAGCAAAGTAGGCTCTGTAAACGTCATGAAGCGAGACTTGACCGTAAATGAGGTCGTCGTACACTTGTCCATCAACTCGACATCAACGGTCCCATCCGAGAGCATAATACTATAGCAAAAGGCATTGAGCGGAAAGGATGCATTGTTGTTGCGATAATTGGTGGCATAAGTCCAGAAAACCGAGCTGTCTTGCGAAGCTGCTTCGAGCGACGCATTCGTGCGCGCACACTGTAATTCTTCCTTTAACATAGCCGTCTCTACGTCAATGCGCGATTGGACGCGACAGATTGTGCTTGGATCATTGTACGAAAACTCGGGCGTGTTGGGATGAGACGTTGGGTACGGAAAACTCACTTGTCGCTGGCGTTGCCACCCATGCTCATAGTACGACGCGTACGCCCCACCCGAGGGTCGATTGTACTTGGTGTACAAGACGCGCGTCGACTTGGAATATTCACAACAATAATGTTCCGGGGCATGGCGGACTGGACACGCGGCAAAGTTCATTTGATCGGCGGCTGCAGCGCGCACTTGAGTGCGGGCAAGCAACATCAGTGCCAGTGGCAGGAAGACGGTCCATCTCCAGTGTACCATTGTGCGAGCGAGGCGAGGCAGGCAGTCCCTTTTCGAGGTCTCCTTTGCCAATGTAAATGGGCGACTGATGTGTCGGGACAAAACTCCGTGTCTTGACAAGCTAAGCTGATCAGGAACCATTACTGCCTCCCGATATGTACTGAAATAATCAATGCGATTAAAAAGTGGCTGGCTATCTCTCGCCTAGCAACAGATGACAAAATGTGTAGAAAAGAGCTTTTTCGACAAAATACGGAGACATTTGCTTTTCGGTTGCTACAAGCAAAAGGCCTTTGTTCCTGTAGTTTTCAGTGCAACAGAAACGGTAGAGCAAAAACGTTGTTTGCAACAACATCATTTTGCCAAAACGATGTCTCAAAGCCGAGGTTTTGTGTTAATTGGTAGAATAAGCACGTTCTTTGTAACTTGAACTTAGCACCTTCAAGCACTATATTCTGTCCGCGCGTGGTGGGCGCCTTATCGGTACTTTTATCGGTTTGCATACTTGAGGTGTCAGCACCAAAACCCATCAATATTGTGGTTCTTTTGCAAAGCAGCTGGTATTTACATGGCACTTGAGCTCTGCGAGCAAAATGAGGATCTAGGTTTTGGTAGTCACGGCGGCATCGACTACATTATGGTATGAAGCTGCTGGAGCTTAAGGTCTACACCTACTAAGATGAGAGAGACTAGAACCTCACCTTCTGAATTAAAAAATTAAGACCACAAAGGCGGCCATGATCTAAATCATGGGGAACGCGTAGCGCTCGCACTTCATCGCCTGAAAGGCCGGGCTACGAGCTGGGGTCTCACCAGAAAAACTACTTCACCCAAAACTTTGCGTCCTCGTTACATGAAGTAAGACTTAAAAGCAACGCTATTTTCGGCGAACATTGAAATTTGCTGATGCTTACGCTTTCTTGTCTGCAATAAGATAGGCACGAGCTTAAAATGTGTTTAGTTGAAATTGAAAATTCACCTAAACCGGTAGCTTCGTGTGCGTCAAATATTATAAATAAAATTGATCTGAATTATAAATCCTTTCAAAAGAATTATATTCTCTAAGAAAATAATTAAATAATTATTTATTATTAGTTAAGATATATGATATATTTCGTTTGGAGAAGAAATAATTAAGGAAAAGTCCTGTCCACAACGAAAAGGCATTTGTTCATAAGTTTATAAAACAAGTATGAAATAAGGTAGCTGAAGGCCCATATTACTAGAGCGCCACTTCTCCAACAAGTTTATGTGACTGTGTAAATTTATAAGCCCGTCGCGCTCTCAGCTTTCTGAAGTGCAGGCAGCGATCAAAGAGGCATTTCAAATCACTCTACAAGAGCAGTCGATGGGTTCGTTCAGCCCCTATGAACTTCTGCGCCCTGTTATCCGCTCTTTGGCTTCAGCAAGCAAGAAAGCATAATATGTGCCTCTTCCAAAGGGGCCAGATTTTTGCCTACTCAAATGCACAAAGCTGGTCACAAGTAGAAGCGGGGCAGTAAAATTAAGTCGCCATCATGAAAGTTTAAGCTTTGCAGATGTCGAAGGATAACCAGCAATTAATTGTTGGCAGTAAACTGTTGGTTGTACACTCAAGTGTGCGAAGTTATGGTAGACTCTGGTGCGTAAAAGAAATATTTTCGTCGGCAAACAATTTGGTCATACAATTATTCTAAGTATCACAGTATTTGCTTCGACATAATTTAACGATATGGTCGTCTATAAAAGTTCGAAGGAGATTGATTTATCGGCTCTGGCTCTTGTCAAACCTTAAATGCAAGTTTTTATAGGAGATATGGTTTATTTTGACAGTGATGGAAATCGTATTTTAGTTTACGAACTAGATGAACCAGAATATGAAAGATTTTAATAATATAGGTCAATCAAAAACTGAATAAGCAAATTACAAGGTCATTCAATTGTGAATTAACTCTTTGTATAAATTATAACAAAAATAAAATGGTTTATGACCCTCAACAATATCAGAAATACCGTGAGGCACATAAGGCTACCCACAAGCGATACTATGAAAAAAATAAAGAGAGAATCTTAAAGAAACAGAAAGAATATGACGACGCTCATCGTGAAGCTACTAATGAGCGTCATAAAAAATATTATGGTGAAAAGCTTAAATCCAGAATCCCATTAGCCGAATAAGCTCTACGGTTTTTTATGCCACTAGTTCTTACACTGTGGCAGTATAATTATTTTTATTCTGAATTTTAAATATTAACAAGTACATAGTCATACCCCATACACCCTACATAAGTTCAAAATCATGTCAGTAATTTTAGAGTTCGGGAGATACAAAGGAAAGGCTCTTGAGGAAGTATTTGATCAAGATGCGCCATACTGTCGATGTTCATAAAACTAACAATCCGAAGACTCGGATATCAAACGGGTTTTACAAGGTAAGTTCCAAGATGGAGACGATAGTTATATTATGCGGTGGGGTAAACATAAAAACAAATCCGTAAAGTGGAGTGTTGGAAACGATAAACAGTATTTCAGTCGGATGTGTAAAAATGAATATATCAAGAATAAATGCCCAACTTGCATGAATTTACGACACAAAATTAAAAAAAGAATTTGCAATGGTGTTTTGTCTTCTCTTTAACTGAAACCTGTCAGCTGCTTGTCGAGGTTCTGTTATTAGAGCGATGGTCTTTGTTTGCATGTTATTAGATCATACAGGTGATCAGAACCTACGAGCTTTTAAAAATTAATACATTGTTCAAGAAGTAGCGAGCGATAGGAGGCAAATCGCTACCATCACGACACTATCGGTTTAGAAAGGCGATTAGAGAAAAGCTTAATTCTGCAGCACATCGTTTCACGAACTCCAGGTTGCGACATACGCAACGTACAACGGCACTTGGGTTCGAGGATCGGCTGGAGCAAGTCGAAATTTATCACTGGTCTCCTTGTCTGGCACCAGCACAATATATCTGGCACCCGCTGGAAACAGCTTCACATACTTGTCAAGTGCCCCCAAGTTAATTTTGTGATTGTCGGACTTCGTTATTTGGATCAAGCCAACCACGTTATGTTCCCCACCCATGTTCAGCTTGGCAACACTGTCGATAGTCTCCAAACAACGCGTGCAGGGATACCAATAGTCGACATCAGCAAGTTTCTGTTGCATGATTGAGTCGCATTCCGGTGCATCAGTGCGTGCGTAGAGATACGAGTTGGCTTCGAATTCCAACGCAGCATATGTATGATGATTCTTTTTTATTCGGTCGTACGTCCTCACCTGCAACTCGAGCTTCTGTCCGTCCCTTGCCATCGCATGCACGTAATTCTCGAATGCAATTCCCACCAACCCATCGTCACCAAGCATGCGACCTTTTGACCACAACTCCTCAGGCTGTGCAGCTGTTTGAAGAGTTCCTGTTAATTGCGATGCTGGAAGATTATTAACGTTAGTGATGTCCGTGTTTGCATCAACAGCAATCAATTTCCCAGCGAAAGCTGTTCCTGGTGTACTACCCGACAGCACACTCAAGTCAATCATTGGTCCATTTTGATAGATAATTCGGTAATAAACAAATCCGAAGTGTAATTCACTCCATTTCTTCTGTTATATCGCAAATCGCCAATACTGATACTCAAGTAATCCAATATAGTCTGATGGATTGTACAAGGATGGAACATAATTAGATGGTAGCATTTTGTAAAACGATCCTTCATATAATATAAAAGATAGATTTGTCATACAAGATCAGTAATCGGAGATTACTAAGCAGCACCTCCGGCGCGATATGACTTCAATTCCTGATTTCGGGGGATGCTCTCAAAAGCGTTTAAGAAGAAATCGTTTGAAGTAAATGAAAAGCTTGGTATCCAGAAGCTTTTTCAAATGATAGTTTTAGGCCCAAGCTTCTCTGATAAATGAAATTTAGCTTTCCATATACTTAAAGCGTCTCCACACGTCTACAGCCACTTACATATTATAGCCCGCAACCCTGATAAAGAGTTATACGATTACATCAAAGAAAAATTACAAAGTTTTGTAACGTTTTATGATCCTGATGCTCCTCCAAGTGTTGATGCTATCAAAGAGATTCCAAACGCCTTACAACTCGTTATTATTGATGATTACTCCAACGATAAGAAGCTTCGGAGATATTTGTTTAGTCATTTCTTTACTCGAGGAAGACACAAAGCACTTTCGACAATATTCATAGCTCAAAGTTATTTTGCTACAGACAAGATGATTAGATTGAATTCTGAATACATTGTCATTCTAAAAGCAAATTCAAAACGCGATCTACAGCTAATTTCAAAGATTTTAATCTATCAGGAGTAAGTGAAGATGATATCTACAGGTATTACAAACAAGCAACATCTGAAAAGGGACAGATGTTGTTTATAGACTCTGTGAAGCAACAAACTCGGAAGAATTTCAAAGGTCAAGTTTTAATTAATTTCTCTCGTCGAATATATATAGATGACAAACCGAAATGACGAGCACTATCATTTTCAATCGTAATAAGATTGTTTCCAATGGCTTGAACAATACATTTAGATTCAACTTTACTGG
Organism: Plasmopara muralis; assembly: GCA_003676415.1. NCBI lineage: Eukaryota > Oomycota > Peronosporomycetes > Peronosporales > Peronosporaceae > Plasmopara > Plasmopara muralis. The sequence goes on along the minus strand of RCHQ01000065.1, from coordinate 37,893 downwards.
ATCAAGCGTGAATTTCAAAAATCAAGAAATTGCTCTGTCCAGCCTGCAGATTTACAACTCTCAATTCAACATTAATGGTAGTTTATACAACAACAACACGTTCAGCATTTTAGCTCCAACAGCGGCGACTTATCAATCTAATTCAATCACGCTTCCGAATGGGTACTATTCGTATGCAGATATATCAAACTACATCGAGTCTCAGTTAGTTACTATCGGCGCATATTTGATTGATTCTCAATGTAATAACGTTGTGTATATCGCTCTGAGAGAAAACGCAACGTACTATTCATGCAAAATTACTTGCTAGGCAACACCAACTTCTGTTCCTAGTGGATATTCACGTCCATCGACTGGTTTATACTCATTAATCGGACCTGGATTACCAACCGCTACTAATACTGCTCGAATTACTGTTTCAAACCACGGGTTTTCAAATGTGATTGGTTTCAGTACATCAACGTACCCATCAAGTATCCAAACAACAAATCAAGTATTTTTGAGCAATATCTCTCCACAAGTTAATCCCGTAAGCAATTATCGAATTCGTTTAAATCTCATCAACAATCGATTTAGCACACCACCTGATATTCTGACGTCGTTCAGTACTCAAGGGACATCTATTGATCAGTTGATGTCAATTCAGCCACCTGAATATCAATGGCTATCGATAAATGATGGAGCATACAGCAATATTACTCTGACTATCGTTGTTTGGATTTTAACAATGTTAGATCTGAAACCTCCAATTCTTTGATTCTGCTTTAATTCGTGATAGAGAACAATAAATTACATACATAGAGAGCTGTGCTTAGAGAACTTCAAAATGTTTCCGAATTTTAAACTTCTCCGCGATCGAAGAAATAAATTGAAGCAACTCGCTGAGGAGAACAGTGAGGAGCTTCAATTAGCACGCATAAAGAATGATCGATACAAACTAACGCAATGGGCTACTGATCTGGATCAAACGATAGATACTTTGACGCTTCAACAATTGCTAAGGAAAGTAGCCTTAACTGCATCGCAAGTAACTTCGTCAATGGTAGCGATGGGAGTACAAGCAACACCTATAATGACTTCAGCGGGTGTACAAGCAGCTCCATCTACGACTTCAACGGGCGTACAATCAGCTCCATCTATTACTTCAACAGGTATGCAGGCAGAACCGGTAATGACCCCGTTGGATAGTCAATATGATTTAGCTGGTATTGGAGATGAGGAAGTCTCCTTGAGTGATATTGATGACTTACAGAGTACATATGACTTTGGGACTCAAGTTGAAGCTAATGATTTCAATTTCCAGAAAAATGCACGAGAAAAAATAATTGATCAATACACCATCAACCCAACTATTATCAAACGAAAAGTTAATCCAATTTTAAATTCTGGTACTCCAGATAAAAACGTATATATTGGGACGGATGGTAAACAATTTATTGTGAATAACAGTAAGTTAGCAAACAAGGCACTAAATAATGAAGATTGGGTTGCGACGTATGATTACATATTGAATCTTATTGACATTGAGACGAAAGATGCCGCCGTTGGATCGTCGCATCAGTTTGGATTCAACATTGAGTCTGGAGTATACGAAGTGCTTTGTGATATTCTGATGAACAATATACCTTTCCAGAAGGTACTAGATTACCGATTCCATATAAGAAGTGAAGAAACCAACAAGGTGGCTATAATTCAGTAAATGGAGGTTTTCGAGTAGAACTATTTGATGGTGAATTAAAAGTTTTTGATGGCGATCGAGCAAAATCCAACAGCCAAGTCTCATGGGAATTGACACTTGATATGTATATCAAATTTTGAAGCAAAATAAACTCTCATTCAAACAATCACCGATGTTTAAAATTTCTGAGTCAAACACATTCGCAAACAGTAATACCAATATTCAACCAGTAGATCCAAATGACAAGGTTACTTCAGGTGGTAATAATCAAGTGAAAGGTATTCTAATCAGATTATGCAATGAGAACTTTTGGCTAGCGGATGAGAAGGTATATCTTGAAGGGCCAAAGATTGGTAAAAAAAACATATTACCTTGGTGAATATGCGGTCATCATGAGTAAGAAACAGAAGGAAATTAGTCCGTCTATTAAGAGTCGTGTTGATAAAACTGCTAATTGGCTTGGAGCTCTAAACTATATTGTTGATACCTATAATACATACGGAGATCGCATTGTATCGGAGGATATTAAAGTCAAATCCGTTAATCCAAAACGTTTTAAAGAGCTCTCTCATTTGACTCCATGAGCGGTTTAGGTATGTGTAATCTTGAAGGGCGCAGAAGTATTTTAAAACATGAATTTGATAAACTTCAAGGTGCTCGTGGTTTAGGTAATGATAATCGGCGTTTGGAAAGGGAAACAAAATTAATTCGACGAGCTTTTTGATAGAGTTTAATATACCATTCCGATAACACATGATGCAATCGAAAATTATTAAAGTTCGATGTCCAAATCTTAGAGGTAATATATTAGATCAGCTGCTCATAGTAATCAAGAAAGATTGTTGAAAACAGTAAATCATTTAATGATCAAAGAGAGTACCAAAGGTTTGAGTGAAGAGGGAGCTATGATGAAAGGATCAGGAATCGACGCTCCGAGGGCTTCCACAAAAAATAAAAACCCAAGACATTTGCATCATAGAGCTGTACGCTCTGGCGGCCGAGCCCGAGCGGTCTGTGACCCCTCGTGCCCTTCGAGTAAAATAAACGTTAATTTAATTTTTTTGAAGTTCCTTTTATTCCAAGAAATATAGATAGTTTATGCAAATATGAACACTTACGTTTCGGTCGGTTGTGATGAGCTCACGGATGCTCAGAAAATGAAGTTTTTAAATGCATTGAAAGTATCTTTCACTGCTTCTCAAGTTAAAGGCTCTTCAAAAGTAAAATCTCTACATCCTGAAAACGCTAAAAAATGGAAAAAGGCTGCTCAAGCTGGTAAAGAAGTATCAATTGTATTTTCACCAGGTGAAATCGCTGCTTCTTTAAAATATGGACGAAGACGCCCTAATGGGATCTGGATTGAGTGGTGGATCGCTATGGAGTTGGATCAAGGAATCAGCATGGCCTTGGTTGAAAGAGAATGTTTGGCCTGTACTTAAACCACTTGTGTCGGGTGTTGTAGATCAAGGCGCTCAAGCTCTTGGAGCGTATACAGGACAGCCAGGATAGGTTAATGCTGTTCAAGGAGAAGTAAAGAATCTTGCTGGTGTGGGATTAAAAAAAGGATCTCCTGAAATGAAAGCAAAGATGGCTAAGCTCCGCTCTATGCGAAAGACTGGAGGCTCATTTAAATTATAGGCTCAACTCCAATATCTACTAGTGTAGTGGTGACACAAGTCTTTTCTTTCATAGAGTAGTTTCCTATATTTTTTTTCAATCTGATCAAACGGGACATTGAGTACCTCTTCCAAGCGAGATAGGTATCGTCTATCAACAATTAGATACTTGAATTTCAGATAAGGATTAATCTGGATCAATTGCTGTTTGATGAGGTCGAATTCGTAATCTGATGTTTATATTTTTGCAGCTTCTTATTCTCCTCAGACAGAATTCTGTTGTTCTTGTGAATCACAGATAGTTCCTTCTTATACATTTGTATTTGAATTATATTATGATGCTGAGTACAGTAATCACCCTTTTTTGCTTCTCTGATGCATTGCGTGTTTTTTTGGCTATGTATTTACACATCATGTCCGTTTATATTTAGACCAATATTGTTTATCTAGTGTTGACATTCTGTTCTTGTTAACCAATCTGAGATTTATTTGTGACTCCCAGGTGTTATCACTGTCAGCGTATCCTTTCCATTTCACTAGATATTTGTGCTTGCCATTCTTTAGTGTTTTATGATCACCGATCTTCTCAACTTCCCAGATTTGATTAATTTCAATTGGTGCTACAGTAGCATCTGCTTTAACTTGCTTGAGTTCTTCATGTGGCTTGTATAGGGTGTGATTAGTTTTTGATCGAATCTGAACTCGATAACCGTCAATACCAACGACCTTGTAAATAGTTTTACTCCATTTGATAAATTCTTCATCGAATACACCATTTTTTAATTTATATATGACACTACAAGTTCATTTGAAACATCTCTACTTAGCTCTTGATTGTGTTCAATATCAGACTCAATAGCCTTACCTTTCATTTCATTGGGAGTAGTATTTATTGAACTATGTTCTGTACTATTGTAGTTAGCAATTGGATTCATCAGTAGCTTTTGGTTAACTTTTGTAGGTTGATTTTGATGAGTCTCTGCTTTATAGTTCGATTGAAACGTTCGACTTTACCCATCGTACTATGGTCACCAGCCTCGTTATTGAAGTGTTCAATAATCTTCGATTTGAAATAGTCTTGAACGTGTTTATTGTGAAACTCCTTACCATTATCACTTGTTAATATTTCGAATTTGTGCGTCTTAACAAATTCTTTCAATGCTTTCGATAATGTAGGCGCCTTTTTATCAGAGAGTACCTTTAAGTATTCAATTCGTGAATTGATATTGATCACTGTCAAATATGGAACCTTCTTGTATAACGCCAATTCCATCTGCCAGCTATCAGGATTGTATGATGCGATTGTAAGATGTAGTAATGATTTTTTCTTCTCTTTGAATCGTGATATGTCAATTTGCTTTAAATACCATTTTTGGACTCGTTTTAATGTGATCGATGGGTGCGTTTCTTTAGCTTTCTGATATAACTTGTTGGCTGAAATGAATCCTGTTTTAGGGTCATAGTAAAGCTTACTCAAGAATGCATCTATGTTTAGATGTTTAACGGTATTGTGTTTATACCATCCGAGAGAACTTGCCCTTTATCGTAGTAGTAATTTAAGCCAATTTTAGTTTGCTCGTATGTAATAATATTTCTACTAAATCGATCAACACGGAAGCCTTTAGTCGTTGCGTTGAGTGCAATACGATTGCGGACAACAGTTTCGAAGGCCTCCGGAGTTAAGCCTAATTTGTTGTGTTTCCCACCTTGTTGAACGCCTTTTGCTGATACTTTTTGTTTATGATGCTCGTCACCCGTATAGCAAATGTAGTTCGTTGAACTCAATGATACAATAGCATTACCTCGCCATTCTTCTTTGAATAGCCCAGGAGTGCGTCTATCAAATGGAGCGTTTTTAATTGTATCGTCTCTTGGAAACCAAGCATATTTGTGTTGCATGAAGTGGTCTCGTATTTCAGGTTTAATCAAACTTTCAAATAATTGTTCATCGCTGAATGTAATGTATGCGCTATCAATATCCAATTCTTGATATTGAAAAGCTGATCGATCAAAGTAGTAGTCAATGCAATCATAGTAGAATTCCAGTATTCGGAGTTTGGCTAACTGATAAATAGCAATCGATAAGTGAATTGGATTATTGAGTTTCATAGATTTCTTTTTCAAAGTATTTTCGTATTAATCCCCGACTCTTCAACGTCATAGAATCGATTCATTTCCACCATAGAAGCTACCGATTTTTCACAGGTTTCATACTTGGTTTCCTTGTGTTTAAATTTGTCCATTCCAGAGCTCCAAATGCACTGTTGCCAATAAGCTTCATTATTTCAGCAATCATACTTTGACTTTTATTAGTATCACCTTTTCGACGGGCATTAGAAACTGTATCCATAAATTTCTCAAATGGGCGATGGGACGCAGCCTTAATAAATGAACATGTCTTAGCGATAACCAGACCCAGTTAAAGGTACCATTTCAATTGCGGTGTATATATTAGAATTTTAATACCAAAGTATGAACCAATAAGCTTATTTAATTTCAATTGGTTTGGCTCTTCACGAGACATGTTGTATTCATACATATGCTCACCTACGATTTCTTTGTCCATTGGATCTATTTCGATAATTTTTGAAAATAGGTGTCATTACAATAAAATAGTTTTTTTAGATGCTCTGGTGTTTCGATACCACATTCCATAAATTCGAATAATTTATCATTCAAAATATCATCAATCACAGTATCATATGGTGTGATAGTTGATAGCTTCCCGCAAGGCATTACATTTCCAAGTGCCCACAGATATAAAGCGTTAGCATCATACCCGATGATCTTCTTAACCAGTTTGCCATTAATGTTTCTTATATAAGTTTCATACCGTTTGGCATAGCGGTTGAAGATAATAGAGGGACCTCCGGCAATATTAGCTTTCATTTTGTGAAAGATGTCTTTGTTTGTAGCATCAATTGACCACACTAACCGATCTTGATTAAATTCAATCTTTTTCATGTATTGAAATTTCCCAATGGACATATCTTTGCGAGCAACATTGCAGTGAATACAACTAATAGCAATATTACCATCAATATGTCCTTCAATATTCTCGATTCGATCTGCTGAGGCATTTCCAGTCGATAGCACGCATCCACAATGACTACAAGGAAACTATTGATTGATGAGTTGATCCTTGAGGTGATTAGTAGCCATGTTAAATTCGCGCTTTGCATCAATGTCTTGCTTCTAATAGCCTTTAAATCTGTTTTCCGGGAATGAAAATGGACTTCCACAATTTTGTTTAATCGGTTTAATCTGGGAGTACAATGTTTGATACATAACTTTTTTCGCTACTCCAGGTAAACTTACTCCATCCATCAGCATATCTAAACCAAATTTTCTGTACTGCTTGCGTTGGATTTTAACCGCTTCAACAAATGCTTTAACATCGAGATTTTAAAACCAAATTAGTAAGTCCTTAATTGATTTCATCTGATAATGATCCCAAACGAATTTGATTCGTTCGTAATCTCCCTTAGACATCTGTGTAGATCTTAATCTTGAATCAAATGCTTCAATAGGTGGGCACTCAGTTTCGTTCGATTTATCAAACGATGTAATGTACTCATATGGAAAGAACCCTTTGGACAACCCACACGTACAACGAACCTTGTCTTCACATTTACAACCACTAAGATATGATTTCAAATATGAATCATATGACGTGCCTGTTGGAAGGTAATTACTGATATCTAAAAAAAAATAAATCATCAGTTGAAATACACATATATGATGGGTTCTTGATAACCATTTTGATTGTTTCTGGTTTTAGAACAGTGAACAGATCCTTTTTGATTAAATTGAAATCGTATCTACCAGAATGAAAACCAAACAATGGTACTTGCTGGCACATTTCTGTTAGTTTTTCGAAATCTTTCTCGCATTTAGCATTCTCGATAGCTTCTAATAGGTCTCCAAATTGTTTGTGTTGTAGTCGTTGACATCACGAGCGATTGAATGAACAAATCTAAACATCTGCTCAAGTAAATCTTTCGGATTAGCGCTAATGAAACACTTGACTTCATTTGATAGACTATCACATACAGATACACTTACTGGCATATGCTTACTTGTGTAAGTAATTGAACCCCCACGTTGCTCATCGATATCCATTAAAATTGCCTCGAAATCATAGACAACAAAGTGATCAATATAATGGTTTACGTTATTGATTCTGTATTTGGATAGTAGACTCTTCATAGTATTATTAGCTGGCTTGTAAGCAGTTGGGTACGAACAAAACCGTTCTGTTGTCATGATAGTACATTGAGACTCCGAAAATCATATCACAGTCTTTGCATGGATACTTTCTTGAAAATTTATCAACCCGTGGGCTATACTTTGGATGTCCATTGTAATCCAAGATAATTAATTTGTTTGGATACTAGTTATCCGACTGACGAATGTAAGCCATCTCTCCAGTTTCAAGATTCATATCGTGAACATCAATACTAATTTCAAAGCATTGCTCTAGCTCATCAAATTCAAGAATATCAATTGGTTCAAAAGATTTGAACAACGGCAGTGAATATTCAATTTTCTTGTATTGGCAATATTGTTTGAACCTGTCTTTTACAAGACCATTGATTCTATTGTAGTTTTTACCTTGAGTTTGTAGATGGTAAGCAATACTGTTGAAACACATTTTTCTTTTGTCGTTGGAAAACTGATAACGTGTCTAATATTCTTAATAACATCACGGGATAAAATTATTACTATCTTCTAGTCGGTGATCGCGATAGAAAATTGATGTTGATACCTCTGTAATATAATCTAGTTTGTACACTGAATGGGTACTTAATATTTGCTGCAAAGTCTTTGCTATTCAACAAATCGACAATTTTGGTTTGGATGTCAGACTTTTTATTGATGGCAATAGTTTCATCAGAGATTCGAGAACGCCAACCAGGAGCGTAATATCGCTTTTCACCTGTGTAAATGTTAGTTAAATTATATTCAAGTTGGATAGACACCTTAAAGGCTTTTTCCTAAGACTGTAGTGTATCTTTTAGATTTTAAAATGCATCCTTTGTTGGCATGTGTTCAAATGTATGTGTCTCATCCGTGCGTTTCTTATTTGTCTTGTAAGACGTTGTACCTTTTGATACAGCTTTGTTCAGCGCTGTTACTCTATCCGAGACCGATGCTTTTCTTGTGAAAGCTTTTGGATACAGCTTAGCAATTTGTTCTCGTGTAGAAGTTTTTGAAATATTTGACACCCATACAGCACGCCCGCGTTTATTTTGGATCTTTACTCGATAGTTTTAGCCCCATTTTTTTATTGGTATACCAAGTTCTTTCAGTCCAGGAATTTCGTGGATCAACATTTTTTCATAAACGTATATAGTAGCTGGGATAAAAAATGTTTGTTTCTTTTATACTATATACAAATTTAATTCAAGATTGAATGACTTTGATAATTTAGGATATTTCGGATTTTCTCACAGGGAGTACGTACCCTTGCTGTGTTTAATCAAAACCGAGAATACTCTCAGAGCGGTTGACAGATCCTGTAGATTCTTGTGGTTGGTTGATGTGCATCAGCTGTACTTCCTTTACCTGTGGGAGCGTTATGGCACAATCGGTGAAAAGGGGTCGAAAATAGGTGGGTTTTGCTGCCTGTGGTTAGGTGGATATGGCGTAAAAGGGGCTGGGTAAAAAACTGCCTATATACCTGGTAGTAGTATACTACTATCGGCAAGTGCGTATTTGCGGCAGGAGAAGATGAAAGAGATCGGCGACTGCTTTGTAGCCATCCATGGGGCTGCGATCGATACAGAATATTTACCTTGATCTACGACACGTTCCCGAATAGATTTTAGGCGTACAGTTGATTTGTCAGTGAAGTGGTGGCTATGCGAGTCTCGCAAAGCTTCTGGTCGATCTATTGAGGAATGGCCTCGTGTGGTGCCGGGAAAGGCAGCACTTATAGGCTTAGATAGCATCACGGAAAGACTTCTGTAGATACACGTTTTGGCGTATTCGAAAGTTAGTTGCAACGCTTAAAACATAAACAAATTGTTGCGCGCGGCTTTAAATCGTCGTTGGTAAATCATCTTGTTGCAATCCAGGCAACGTAGGGATGATCGACGAAACTACGACGAGGCGTCACTTGCCATGAAACACACGCTGGTGGGATTTGGGTTGATTTTCTTGGGTGCTTTCCCCTTTCAACCTACTGCGATCATGCATCTTTTCAGCTGTGATCAATACGACCCACTTGTCTCAACAAACGGCAAAAAATGTTTTATTTCATGGTATCATTGTCGCCGGGAGCGTTTATTCTGCTTTGTTGAAGAGGTCTTGGATTTGGCGATTGGCGCTCAGCCTTACGGCCTCTTCGTTGAGCCAAACTTGCTAGAGCTGTCAGCGCTCTTTGTATAATCTACCAGACCTCAACAATAAAAAACGAACTTTTTTTTTTTACTTATTACTTCACAGTAAACGCATTTCTACAATTTGGTAAAGTGATCGAATGAACCCTTTAAAAATTCTAGTGTTTGCTGAATACGGCGCTTTAGGTTCTCAGTGATGTCGCGCACTAAATTTCCGGTGCGCGAGCTTTTACAATCCGGGATTTTTTTTGAATAATTTGGACAATCTTCGGCTGTTTCACTGTTGTTACCCACACGTCCTCCCAAAGCTTGTCGAGCTTTTGGCTACGGCCCTTTAAGAGCTCAGTGGTGCTTTTAAACAGATTTGTAGGCTCACGAGTCCAATTTCACATACAGCGAAGCCAAACGAGACAGCTTAGTAGTGTTAGATGGAGACCAAGGAATTCCAAGTGGGTAACTTATCTGGAAGTTCGTCTTCGTGTTTACAACAGCGAGACAGAGATTTTACAAAAGCCAAAAGCACTTAACAGACCAGCTTATGAAGTTACGATTTTGTATCACACTAGCGTGCAACCACACCTTCTTTGTGCTGAAAAAGTATCCTTTGTTAATTTGTACTTTTCACTTCGTGGCTTGTACCAACAATCACAGGTTGACTCGCTTTTCACTATATGACAATGAGCGCTCTTGCTTTGGACTTTTGATCTTGACACGACAAGTGCTACTATTTAACACAGTCGCGGAGGGAGCTACTCTGAATGTCGGGTGTTGGACGAAGCTGCGGCGGCGATTGGAGCGAAGTCGGTGAAGAAGGAGAAGTGTTAATTTTTTTAAGGAAATTGAAACGTGATAGTAACTAGGCAGCTCTTGCGATTTCTTGTCTAGCTACAGCCTAATTGTTGGCTTTCTGCCATCTACCTAAAACGCTATCATTTTTCTTCAGTCGATCTAATTTTTTTACATCATGGATCAATTGACACCAACAACGTTCCTTGACTCCTGACAGTAATAAGACATTTAAACTTTGCTTCTGGTCTGAAACTGTGTAATAAGCAATTCCCTACGGATTGTGTAATTGCATATGTAATTTGTAAAGTGTACTTATATGACGTAATGGCCGTTGCCGGTAAACCTGCCTATGACCCCGCGCACATCGTTAAAAGCTTAAATTGGAGTAGAGATTATTACACGCCGCAGCGAAGGACTTTTCGACGCCTCGTAAATGCGTAACTGCATCGCCAGACGGCTTAAGAAAACGAAAAGTACGATACATTTTAAAGCCGTTAGGTAGCTCACTTTGTCAAATTATAGTATTCGATATCTATATAGTATCAATTTGCAGAATACATGGACTCCGCCATATTATATGATTGAAAGACGATATATTTTAGAATCTTGGAGCTTGTAGCGCTGCTATAATGGACGCAATAGACAGCGATCTCACGTTGACAGTGGTACGTTCTTACGTCGATTCATGTATACGTTCTTTATTACGTTTTTTTACTTCTGACGCAGTGCTCCCGTCCTTAATTGTCGCGGAAATTAAGCACTAAAGGACTACCCTCTCATATAGTCTAATGATAGGTAAGAGACTGCTCTGCAAATGTATCGTGCGCTCACGACATCTTTTAATGTGCAGAAGGTTTGAGGTGCTACTTCTTCTTGTGCTACGGTCGAGATTGGGAAAAGAGGGCTTGATTACCGCCCGATGCCGCCTTGTGTGCTACAACCTGACAAAGGTGCGCTTAAAATAGCACCACCGACTAAAAAAAATGCCCAAACAGACTGGAGTATCTCGTGTCTATCCCTTTATTAGTTAAGCATAGCATATAAAGATGATTGTACGTTCTCAATGCTAAGAAAATTTTTTGTCCGTTGAGTTGCGATAATCGTAAACAAAGTATACTGTCGGCCAGCCACCTTAGCTCAATCGCCTGGCCATTAATGCATGAAAGTGAAAACACTGAAAGCTTTCGACTTTCATTATTAGCACTTAGGCTGAATTCTATGTCGACTTTGTAGACCTTGTGACACATCATTAATGCTGTGTAGCAACTCTCGCAAAATTTGCAAGGTCTTAATCGCACACTCTTCCCGTACTTCCCAGTGTACCTGATAACCAGAAGGTTGCTGAGGGTCTCAATCTATTTTCCTGTCAGTTGGGCTGATTACACTCCTCTAATGCTTCTTGACTCGATAGGCGGCACTTATGATCGGGCAATAAGCGATGTTGGGATATTTTCAGGTGGTTAATTAGGTGCTATACTGGTTGAATTGGCTATCGTAAGCAGTATTTAACGCTTTATGCCTTGCTTATCTGCTTCCAAAGTTAGTGGGAAAAAGTCGCGACGTTTGGCCAGTCTCGAACTCCGATTAAGTAAATACTTCGGTACGTAGCCTACGATGCCTGTGTGAGCCAAAACAATTCACCACAGATGTTTTTATTTGTTACCTCTGTAGTCTAGAAAAATGTTTTATCTTCTTATATTTTGATCTCTGTTAGTCTACTTGTTGTGCAGAATTCTTTTCTAGTCCAAGTTATTAGGCACGTGCCATGAGTAACGCCTTGTTGTTTTCCTTGAATAGATCTTCATCCACTTGACCAAACACAGGTATCATGCTAATCAGCGCTATTAATTCCAAGCGATGTAATATGTGAATAGAACACGAATGATTTATTACGCGGAGCGTAGCTGAAGAGCCAATATGGAGCAGTCTGCTATAGTCTTAGTGTTATATACTCTTTACCTATACAAGTCAAAGATAGCGATTGCTGCCTGCCTGAATCCAAGGGTGATTGTTTGACTTAATACCGAGACTTAATGTTTTTTAACTGAAAAACGTAAGAGTACGTCCATGATAAAAAGGTTTGTATTTAATTCGCTACGGTAACAATCGAGCATTGTAATTTTTACTAAAGCACATATGCATCATTTGAGTAACCATGTACTTCTATCTTGAATACTAAGCACTCACATCTTTATCTTGAATATATCACTTACAACAGTATGACATTATGAGGTAGTGTGACACACACTGGATTCGTGTGATTCACTTACATAAATCGATACCATAAGGCTTTTGAGTCCATAGCATTCAAAGCTTTTCTTTTGATTTCTCAATTCAGCAGGCATCAATGTTGTGCTTGTACCGCTACTTGATACCTACACAATAAGCTGGATGAGCTGCAAAGCTCATCCCATATTACAGACTCTAGATTAACCGACCGCCTTGTCATCCGCACTTTGAGCATTGTCGGGGTCTGATACAAACACCAGTTTAAAACACGAGTCAGGCTTGCAGTATTTGTGTATCACGAAGTAGAATGATATGGCATCTTATGAAGACTTCGTCGCATTCAGAGTTCACTCGCATCTTTGCTCAATGTGAGCAATACGACCAACATACACAGGCAACAAAGTGTGAGGAAGGCAAGTGCGCCTCTCTAACTATGTCCGATCCCTGATCGTAAACTTGCAGCTCGTAACATTTACTCTAGTTGCTTAAGGCGCTTTGAATAGTACCATACATATGCCCTGCTTACCACGAGAAAACTTATATGCTTGCTAGCGAGCAATAAGTTATTTTGCGCACACCACGAATTCTGTCTCGTTCTCCAATTCAATAGTCTGATGAGCCAAATTAATACCCAGGAACCTTGCTGAGGCATGCGAATACAAAGTGCAGTAGAAAAAATGAAATTTAATAAAAAAATTACGAATCAATTTCTTGAACACATTTTCGTGGGTGTTGAATGCTAGATCAACTTTTTGTGGGTGACATCAGGTGCTGTGCATCAAGAAAGCACCGATACTTTGCCAAGTAGAACTGTGCGTTATTTCGTACTTCTTACTTATCCGCTCATCACCCTAAACATAGTGAGAGAAATTGTGTTCGACGCGAGTTCACAGACGTCTTTTGTGGGCAGTACATATTTCCCCACAACACTGACATATCCATTGCGACAGGATTGCTGTAGCACCTCTTATGCTAACAATTTCGGAAATTCATAATATATAAATCCCTTAACAACTTCTATTTAAACCTGACCAAAATGTATAACGTAGCCGGTCTACCAGTCTACAGTAAAAAAAAAGGCTTTGCTTATTTTTCAAGATATTCATTGGCTTAAACTTTCAAAGATAACCTTAAAGCAGGGACGTGTAGTATTTGACGCGTGGTTGCTTAAGCTTCTTCTACACCGTACGCTGCACGTACTTTTTGTATTGATGCAGCGTGAAGCTGAAGATAGTGCAGCTATGCTTCTCTTTGCAACAAAATAAGCGCCGCCCGCGTTGTTGATAGCAAGTAAAAAATTGGTCCCTGCCCGCTTCTTTCGCTTTCTTAATCCTCTCCGGTATCCTTTTGTACCGTTACGTATTTCCTCAATGTCAGGACATACACATAATTCAGCCAATGTGTCCCATACAAGTTATACAAATTCAACAATACTCAAATTGAATATGTTTTGCAGACGATTTGGTGACGTATTCGTTGACGTTCTCAAAAATTGGTCTGAACATGTTATATTCTCTATTGATATCTTTGACTTTTGATTGAGTGCAAGATCATTTTTAAAAGTGCCACGTATTGCTAAAAGTATAGTTATAAAAGGTTGAAACACATGTTCTGCATCGCTTCTTCTTGCACCGAGTTACTCTGTAAGGCAATCCGGCGGCGCCAAAAGTGAAATTTGACAAAGGATAACGAAAAGTCACACCTAACGCCATCTCTGACGAAAGCGATTCTCGAGTTCTGGACAAGCAGGCCTTGTCGCCCTCCTCTCCCGATAGTCGATGAGTCACATAAGACTTCGAATCGGTCACTCAAAGTTGCGTTTCATTATATGGCCCGGGTCAGGGGTCAAGTCATGATCCGTATGAAATAGGATTTTTTTTAGCGTCAGCTCATGCAACAGAACTCTATTGACTTAAAGCACTACCTTTATTGTCTTCGAATAAGTTGCATGAAAAAAAATCATCACATTAATTGCGCTGAACGCTGTTGGAGCGACGCCATCTGTAATGCTCTTCGTCGATATGAAAAGGAGAAAAATATTTATCCATGACGCAGCTAATTTTCTCTCAACAGTTTCCGAGAATGTTGCGTCACGATAAAGGCGTTTAAAGCTATTCTTCGTCGTCAATCTGCATTTTATCGAAATGGCTGAGTGCGTCAACAAGCAAGGGTAGAAATCGCTCAAGACAACCCGTCGGATGAAACGGCACGGAAGTACGCGTACACCCATGTTTTTTGCACAGAGCTTCCCAGAGAGACACCTCCAGAACATAAAAAGTTTGAGCTTGAAGTTTTGCTTTAAGCCTAGTGTCAAGCCGACATCTGAACAACGCGGGACAAAGCGAAAGATGGTTTAAGCGTACATTATTTGACTAAGTGAGACTACCTCTGCAACATCAACGTTTTGTGTCAAGAAGCATGTAGGTAGGCGAATCGAACACGATTATCATGAGCTTTATCTAGCGCGACAATCTTGCCGGCGATATCGATGCCACGTAAAGAAGACGCCTTTGACGCCATGTCCGAAAGTCATTGGTTTTCGCATTCTCACTTATTTTAAAATTACTGTCAGATCTATTTGCGTAAATCGGGTGTTCCATTTACCGCTTTTTTTTTTACCCCAGATGGTCTATTTGAGTATCCAATCACTAAGCAGACACCGAGGTACGTTTAATTGGCTTTTGCGAAAAAAGTCTTTCGAGATTTAAGGGATGTGATGAGCAGCTCTTTTGACGCCATTTCCGTGTTCATGCAAAGTGAAGATGCCGCAGATCACGTCACGGCTTCGATCGTGCACTCAAACGGTGTAAGAAACAGCAACTTTACACCAACTTGTCAAAGTGTCAGCTCCACGTGAACGAGATCCTATGCTTAGGAGACCTTGTCGGACGAAATGACGTCCAATTGAATTTCAACGAGAGCAAGATCATCACAAAAAGGCCTGTGCCCAAGACAAAGAAGCAAATAGAGTACTTCTTAAGGATTAAACTCCATATCTTAAGGTTCTACGAGGACTATGCGCAATTTACAGGACCAATTTACGATAGTGTAAAGTAAAATCGTCCTCAGGAAGCAATAATCTCAGACATTTGAAACCATTTGGCATACAAATGGACGCCTCGAGTTTTGCGGTGGGGGTGTCTAATTTCCAAAGGAGGGAGGGCTAAAGCAACCAATTGCTTTTACTTGTCGATAGGTGATGGCAGCCGAGCTGAATTACCCTATTCCTGAGCAAGAGCTAGTTGCAGTCATGCATGCACTGAAAGTATGGTAAATGTAATTCCTCGATTAACCATTTATAATCAGAACGGAGGATAATGATTGAATGAGCTTACTGAATTTCAGCCTTTGTTCTAGTGGAGTTCCGGTAATACGAACGCGGATGCACAGTCACAAAATTCGATACTAAAAAGTAAAGCTGCCCAAGTCAGCTTGCATGAGTTACTGGAAGCGGATAAAAGTCGCGAGATCGTGGCGACAATCAGAGCGAGCAATATCACAGTAGCCCAATTCGCAAGGACATTTTACTCACGGAATAGAGACCTACAGTACATCATCGAGAAGTTGGAAGGTGAAGAGGGTGTACTAAAGTGCTATACGCAGGGTGCTTTCTTGCCTTGTCGAATCGGCGAAGATGAGACTCCACAACGGTTTATTCCCGAGGACTAAGATTTTTAAAATCGCGTCAACTGTAAAAATCACGATTCTGTGTAGGCACGCCTCCCATATTTTTACAAGACCTATCTTATCGTACCTCAAGAGTATTACTAGCCGAAAATGACGAAACACACCTAGCTCTATGTCAACACTTGCGAAATGTGTCAGCGCAACGAGACTATGCAGATTTAGCTGCCAGGACGACTTCGGAATCTGGATGATCCAAGAGGCAATTGGATCGACAATTAAACGAATTATATCGTGTCTTTACCTGAAGCCAAAATAGTTTCAGTACCGTCATGGTTCTAAATGATGCTTAACAACAGTGGTCATGTTCCTCGCTACGAAAAGATCGGGCGATGCTGCAGAAATGATAGAAGATTCCCTTTAGAATTATATGAAGGACCATGGCATGCCAAAGACCACTGTGTACGACCGAGACAGCAAGTTCACATCTAATTTATGGCAAGCAATCGCGTCTGCTGTAAAAATGCAACGCAATTTGGTTTATGCTGTTAGGCCACGAATGGATGGACAGTAAAAAAAAACTATTTGTTTTACTAGATGTTGCCTCCGAGGTGTCGTCGACCCAGAACAGAATAATTGAAACAACTGTTTGCATTTGGCTGAGCTAGTTTACAATCGACGCGTAGACTCTACAATTGGAATGTCATCGTTCGGAGCGAGCTAGAAAATGTTGGTCATATGTCGGATTATGTGGCATCGAACTCGATTTCGAAAAATCAGCACAGAAGTTTTTACCACCACATGAAAACTTACTTAAGATGGCATGAGCGAAGCACAAGAACGCATAAAGTAGTAATACGACGAAACCAGCCTTGTTCAGGACTTCCAGGTTGGCGATATGGTGCTTTTGACGTCAAGAACTGATCAAAGATTTTGCTCAGACAAAGAAACTCAAGCCAAAACAAATTGGTCCATTCCCGATCGTGGAGAAATTTTCTTAAGATTTTTCCGAATTGGGGTAATCGAAGGTATTAATGCTGCATTCAGTGTTCCGTATCTCATTGTTGAAAGCGTATCACAAAGAACTCAAGCGTAGGTAAAGAGGAACACGGTCAAGTTGACCGATGGCTCTGAGGAACAACGCGGTGAAGCCGTAATTGGACATCGTTAGTACAAGGGAAACCCGCAGCTTAAAGTTTGGTGGCTCAGTGAAACACGGAGGAGCATCTTGAGAGCCCTTCAAAAAGCTCAAGCAGAATTTCGGACTCATCGGCCTATCTTCATCGCCCTATTTTTCAAAATTGGCATCTTCTTGAAAGCCCTTGCTTGTAAGCTCATCTATAGGCTTGTAATCATAGATTGAAGTCATGGGACAGCCGAAGACACGCGCGAGAAAACGGCCGGGTGTCCTTCCGAACCGCATTTGTGGCTCAAGGCAATCCGACCAATGAGAAGGTTACCGTCTTTCAACGCCATGATCAGTGGACCACCGTTATCGCCCCCGCACGCGTCTACTCCCTCGACACCGCCTGCGCACAAATTCGTATCAACGATCTCGAATACTGAAGAGCAGTCCTTAAAGCCCTACACTTTCATCTCGGCAGCCAGCAGTCATAGAGTACATGCCTGGTCGTACTCCAGCCTATGGTCATTGCCATCATGTCAGATTTAATTTCTGGATCGTCCACGTAGAGAAGCTGAATGGGCGTAAATTTGCTCGGTGTGGCCAGTTTCGACAGAACGAAATCATAACCCCCGGTGTTAGAATTGTACTCCGTGTGACACTTAAATGAATCGACTGAGATCTGCTTGCCATCTAGCGTCTGGTTCAAGTAGATCGTACCTACCGACACAAAATTCGGAGACCATATTTCGGTGCATAAATTAGTGGTGATCACGTGTGTGGGGGCAACTAAAATGCCACCGCAATGGCTCTTTCCATCGACGGACTCGCGAATGCCGACAATATACGGCTTCGTGTCCTTTTAAACGGAAATTCCCCCATAATCAACCTCCGCGAGGTGTGCTCAACGTTAACAGTGACACCGGCAATAGCCATAAAGTAGCAGCGATGGTGGTAGAAATCTTCATCGAGTTTTGAAGTGTTGTGTAGAGAAGGATAAAAATTCCAGAGGATCTAAGGATATCGCAAAATCACGAACGGCAGTCTTGACAGCAAGCAATCGCATAGACACGGGGTGCTTAATACTTTAAATCGTACTGTGATGGAATTTAAATGTGTGCGACGAACTAGGAAATCGCCAAATCTCATGCACCGCTGTTTCATTAAAGCTTTTAATTGGAGAACAGAGACAGAGGTCGGGGCGTGGGCATGAAGTGTGAGCGCGACGTATAAAGGATACACGTTCCGAGTACCTTTGAACGACTCAGTTTGGCGATACGAGCTGCAAGCACATGAGCAGGGCTCGGACATAGTCGAATGGGTGCACTTACCTTCTCCACCCTTCGATGCCTATGTTGGATGGTCGTATTGCTCACTTTGAGCAGAGGTGCGGCGCGAGTGTGCTTTAAGCGACTGGGCGTCCCCAATGTGCCTCATGATACTCAAATACCGTAGCTTTGGCTCGTGTCTCGCGAATACCGTTTTTGCCAGACACCCACGATGCATCAAATGTAAACGACGTGGCGGTCGGTCAAATTAGGTTTTTTATATATCAAAATTTGCGGCTTATCCAATTTGCATAGTAGAAAATTTACAAGCGGCACAAGTCAAAGAGGTGTCATGCAGAATTCATATTATTATCAAGCGACAATTCCATTTAAATCATCTCTCATATTGTCCCACAACAAATCATTGTTGTGAAGCAAATCGTGCAAACTTTACGTGGGAGCAAGTATAATTACCTAGGACAATTAGTAATCGCAAGATTGCAGGGGGTCCAAATCTGGTTTTTTTTATCGAAAGGTAAATGACCCTTCTTTAGTGACTCTTGATTTGGTAGTTGGCGCTTGTTGAGTTGGTTGGGATCGTCCTGGTGCGGGCAAAAACAACGTATGGATAATCTAGGTGGTTGAATCAGTTGCGTAGCTTGTTAATTTGGCTACTATGAGCAATATTTGACGCCTAAGCCTAGCATAGACATCTCTTTCTTTTGAAACTTTACTACTTTTTACCACATCGAGAAGGAGTCCCGACTTTCGACCAGTCTTGGCTCCGGGCTGATGTTATCACTTCGGTACGTAGCGTTTGGTATCTGTGTGAGACAATCACTCCGCCATAAGTGTTTTAACTCGGCTACGTATGTAACCTCCCCCAAAAGTAACATGCTTAAATCTGTAATACCTTTCCTTCCCATTCTTTGATCTCTGATAGACTGCTTGCTATGCAGAGGCTTCTTTTAGTATAAGTGCGCTTAAGACTCAATTTGGATTGGCTCGTGCATTTAATTGCACCTCGTCATTTTTCTTAACCGAATAAATATCCAAATATTTTTGCACTTGGACCTTGTTGATCTGCCTTGTTGATCTCAAGCGATCCAATATGTAACTAGAACACGGAAATCTAAATACGTGGAACGCAGCTAAACAGCCAGTTTGCAGCGGGCTGCCGTAGCCTTTGCTTTAAAAAAGTAGAACAGGCCTCTGTCCTTTGCTCTGCACTAATTACTCATACGAGCTATAGATAGCGAACACTACTTGCCTGATTTCAAAAGGTCTTTTAAATTATAATACCAAGATTTAGTGTGTTTTATGCCCTTGTAAATACAAAGAAACCTTTAGTTGATATTATCGACAAAACCCTTTGGTATGTAAATATGCTTCGGGAATTATCTAGCATTGCAATTACAATCATTAAATTTATATATTTTTTGCAGCAGTGTCTAGATCATTTTTTTTATCGCTTTAATGCTTGTGTTTCTAATGATCTTTCAAATCGACACTCCTATTGATCTTTTGAACGACACTTTACTAGTATTACAATGTGGTTGTATCAAAAAGTGTGACACGCACTTATTTCGTATAGATCAATTACAAACATCAAGACTTTAGAATATTCAAGCGTTGCTGGTGGTAGCTATTGGTTTCAGCCCACTTCTCTCGTTGTTATCATCCGCTACTCATTCCGACCAATCCTTTTGTACCAATTTTTATACTTTTACATATTTGAGCGAATTGGTAACCTTTAATATATCTTACCCTCAAACTTGTAATTTTTGAGGTCTAAATCGAGGGATTCATTCTTAGGATATTCGATCCGTGCCAAGGCTCTTCAGCGCGGAATTTTCTTAATAGAACCACGTATTGCGATCACTATTGTGATTGAAGGTTGATCCACATATTCTGTCCATGCTTCTTGATAATTTTCATGGAAAAGTTGGCTATATTGATTTTGTCGCTCCTCGTTCCTGAAAGTTGCTGAAAATAATGACACTTTGGCTCAATTATTTAAACTTAAAATACGAGTTCCATTCCATAGTCCAACGTATAATGTCAAGTCTTGCCTTAACGTCATAGCAGCATCTCTTTTGAGCATCAGCTTGTAAAAGGCAGTCCATTAATGCAGAACTTCGGCCTAACATGATGCGTGCTCTAACCCGACAGTCACTTCAAGAATCGTCGTCAAATTGTTTGTGCCAAACATTGTTAGTGCTACGCGCTCATTTGTGCTTGTCGTCAAAAAAGTGTGATTGGAAAGTATTCATCCACCACGATCTTAGAATTGTTACATGTTTTTAATGTTACGATCTATATCGGATGATGCCAAAGATCATCTTTTCTCTCAATATTTTTTTTTGCTTCAAAAATATTGGTCAACATAGCATTTGAATGCTGATAAAATCAACAGTGAAGCACTTGCGCTAATTGCAAGCGCAATGACAATTTTCGCGACCAAGCGTACCGTTGGAAAGGTACGCTTTGCAAAAGGTACGCTGTAGCCTTTTCTGCACCGCCAGACCATCGATGGAGAATGTTTTAAACCAAATTTAGAAATGTCTTCTATCTTTATTTTTCGAAAAAATCAAATTTGTCTTATCTGGGCTAAGCGATGGGTTTTAATTATGCCCTTTTTCTACCTTCTTCACCAAAGTTTAGGACGCATGTTCACTTTGAATTGGCAAATGCTTGCCTACAAATACACCTTGTGAGCAGGCAACGATGCTTTGCATGAGGTGCCCCACAAATAAAAAGCAAGTGATGAGCAGTTCAAGCGACCTTTTGTCCGTTGTTTGGACTTTATTCCAGACATTATGCTGGAATTCTCAATTATTCAATAAGATATGGACGGTTTAACGATAGAGCAAGAAGATTGCACTTTAAGCTTAGGTGGGGATATTAGATGTAGGGTGCGCCGTGTTTCAACCGGAAGGCGAACTTCATCATTCACAACATCTTAAGGCAACGCTGTCGATCTTACGACTACCAAGGCTCTTTTGAAAAAGCTATGAGAGCACTAAATGTAGTAGAAAATGAAGCTGCGGCAATTAGAAGACACCGAGTCCGGATGAGAATCCTTGAAGTAAGCCATGTCGGTGCATCAGCATGAAAAAGCGAAACTTGTTTCCACTTACTCTTCTTCAGTAAGTGATGTTTCTTTTCTTAAAATATTTGTCAAAACGTGTGAAAATGTTCAAAAAGCGTTCGCATCTCTGCGATTTAGAAGTAAGTCAAAAAAATAAAAAAAAATTGTCGAAATTGGAAAGGTATTGTGATGTTTGCGGCCTCTGCCATGCACGGCGTGCATTTCGCTTCGTTTTGAACTTATATTTCAAAAAAGAAGAATTGGTAATGGCTGCACACACCTCATTTTCACCAACAGGATGAAGATCAATACAACTCTCCTCTGGGGATTGAAAGATAACGCACAGGTATAAGCACTTGATGTTCTCGATGACAAATGGATCATGCGTCTCAACTCTGCGTGAAACCTCTTGCGTCGAATTTATATTATCTTTCTGAATTTCAACGAATACAAGGCAGTATATTTGTACGCTATCGTCTAAGTGATTTGTTGTCAGCTACATCCCTATCGCAAACATTAAATAGTGCGGTCAAATAAGCTGGTTTCTCACGCTTGACCCGCTCTATCAGCTTCAACCAAAGTGACAAATTGTGTACTCAGCAGCTAAGTAACGGCGTGTCACGTATGTGCATAATAGGAACATGTATCTTGTGTTCAGGAGACGGTTAATCTCATTCGGCTCAAGTCGGTTGCTGTCTTTCTCGCCGCAAAAAGCGTCAATATACATTATAGCGAAATCCGGTCATTTGTATACACACTTGTACGGATTTTTTACTGCAGTAATTGCGATACATACTGCCAAGCTATTGATACATTTTTTTTTACTGAAAAAGAGGTCTTTTGACATAAGCCGCTGATCTACAACTATTTTCGTCGCTTGCGCTTAATAGTCTTTTATGATCGACGTCGTCGCTCGTGCAGCAAATAATCTCGGCGGTCACATAAGCAATATTTATCAAAAGCTTTAAGTACACCTTTGAGCTCCTTACGCTCCCTATTCAAGATATTGTTTGGGCTTTCAGCCCCTGCATTGTGCATGTTGTAGTCGTTTTCGTAGAGATACAAGCTGATTTACATGCTTGCAGCTCAGCTGACTCTTTCTTATCGATAAATCCTGTCTCTGTGGCCTGTTCTTCCAAAGCGAAAGGATTAAATTGCGAGCAATCTATTTTTGACGCTATTGAAAATGATTTACGTATTTTAGTGCTCCAAAGCATCCCAGTATACCTTCCTTCAAGTCCAAGAGAGAGCGCCAAAGTTTTGTTGCGACACGCGAGCTACGTAATGGTGTAGTGTTGGACGTTTTGATTCTTGTAAAATATCGTCTCAATAGTCTTAACAATGCCGATTTTCGTCCACATAACAAACAGCGTCTATTTTCCATTATATCAGAAATCGAATGAGGAGCCGGAGGAATGACTTGCGTACTTACTTACTGGATATGTAACGTGCTAGTTGCAACTATGTGTTTTAGTTGTCTCTCCAGTACCTGACCAAATTTAAAGATTATTCTCTGCTGAAGTAAATTTCGTGTCCCTCGGCACTGTAAGAGAGCACTTAAAGCCGTCGGTCACACATCTTTGGTTTTGTAGTATTAGCAAAAATTCTTCTGTTGGGTGTAATCCCAGAGTAGCTGATTCCGGCTCGTTAAATTGCGCAATACTGCAGGCATAACATTTCTCTTTGATGCAGAGCAGACGGAATGTCATTCTCTCGGTATGAGCGATGTAAGCGGTATAAGTTATAGGAATTATTTTCTCGCTGCAATATTTCTCGTTTTCCTCTGCGCACACCTCCTCTTTGCTAGTATCTGTATCAGCACATCACAATTCTTTGTTGTGGCGTAACCCTCGTCATCAGCACTTTTGCTAGAAACGGCTTTTACGCAATAAAATCAATTATTTTTAAAATACATATGCATTAGTAGTTTCCATGTGATTATGCAGATTCAGACCAGAAGAAAGTTCCAGATATCCCATTATCACCGGGAACCAAGAGACCTTATTGTCTGAAAAAAATTAGGATGTGTAAGAAGCCAGATAGAGAAGAGAAGAACTGATAGCCTTAAGGATGGTAGCAGAAGATGGTTGAGAGTCACCATTCAGGCTGTAGCAGGAAAAAAAGTCGTAATGGCTCCCCATTCGATACCACTTTTTAATTTACTTTAAGCAATAAACACTCCTCCGCTTCCACCGACGTCGCCTCGCTCAAGCCTCAGCCTCGTCCTACGATCGACATTCAATAAACTTCCTCCGCGACTGAGTTACAATTATACGAAAGAATAGATAGATATTGCAGAAGCAGGTACCTAAAATATACGCAGTAGATTTGGTACTGAGGAGTATACCCCGATGTTTGCCAAGTTCGTCGTCCTTAATTATTACGCTCTCATTTTTGACGCAATGGGAAAGTGTGTGCCCTCGGTATATATGCTTGGTTTGGATGCCCGGCAGAGCAAGAGATCAGCAGCGATGTCTTTTTGTCGCTCAGAACTTTAAACTACCTCTTTCACTGCGTCAAAGTATAATTTGAGCAAAGCAAACTAAATTTCAGAGACCATGCGGCATCCTGTCGAGAATATTTTCTACTTTGACAATCTGATTGCTCATAAGGCCTACTCCCTTCACCTGCGCAGGCCACGTTTTGGTCAAAGTGGGCAAAACAGTCGAGAAACAACATTGCGATGCAGCACCGTCCACCGTGTCTGATACAACTTTTGGATGATCTATACTTCTCGACTAGTCAACTGGAACACAATACGAAGCTGCCAGTACCGTATAGGCTTGAAAAAATATGCAGCCGCATTCGGCGTGGACTTATTCTGCTGCCTCATTCCGCACGTCAGACATATATACCAATCCACTTACACACCTCGGGTCATCAGTTGGTTATTGTCAGTCTATATTTCCACTCTCGATCGCGATGACCACAAAGCGTCGCATCGAATGCCTACAGTGAACACGAAATTGTATGACCTTATCACGAGAAATTGTGAGATTCTTTAATCAGTACTGTGGTACGACATTTTGGCTCATTATAAGGGCAAACATACTCTCGCACATGCAAGTTTCGACGATTATTTGTCCGAACTATGCTCGTCACTTCCCGCAGCCTTTAGTATATGTCAGCTCGTGCGTAGAAGTCACGCACAAGATCCGATATCAACGTAGATCTTAGCTTGACATGAAATACCCCATAGTCTGAGGGACACGATGACGTTACGTCAAACTTTTCTGCTTCATAGGCTTGTACATTTTCTTAAAATTATTACTCGCAAAAAACAAGTGACTCGAGTATTTACCGCGAAAGGCGAAAAGAATTTGTCGCAATTAATACTTTGGCACAATTTGTACATCACAAACGGCTATGAGTCGATTGGGCGAGCCCTGGCCTTGGCAAAGGTGTACTTCGTCGCAATTGGCTTTTTTCAAACAATGGTAGCTTTTAGGCAGCCTACATATGACAAAACCACGACGCAATCTCAACCTTTCCCCCTGCCACCTGCTTTAAGCAGTACGCTGACGATGACAAAATCTAAAGAGTTACAGACAACACGGAACGGCCGGTCAGGATCTGTCAAGGCTAGGGGTAACGCCTTTGACATACTTTTTTGACCCCGAACCTAATTTTGTGATAGGTTGACCAAATCCACTGATGTCTCTAGACTATAAGACAAAAGCCTAGCCACTCCTGCATAATTTGCATCCTACTTTTGTACTCGATTGGCTAGACCAAACCACTTGCTGAAGTCCTTCTAGTCCAACGAAAGTAGCCACGCTTTGGAAGTGAAACATCTTTAGCACCAAAGAGTCAATCATTCTTATTAGAGTTTAGATTATTCGTGCGCAACTACTCACAAGTGCACGTATTTAATTTTGACTGTTCACACACTGTGGGCCTACAAGATTGCGTCACCAGACAATTTTACGTTACAAATGCGATCCAAAATTCTTTAGCTACGACAAATCACTTTTTCAAGCATACGGTTTAAAGTTCTGACCGCGGTCAGTGGTGTGTCACTCGTTTGCATAAAGCGATGGTTGCACCGGTCAACATAGTCAAGTGCTTTGTATCTTGTACAACCCGCCATGCTTTTTTGCTATATGCTTATCCTAGTATTCAGCTTCAGTGCCATATCGGTGGCCAGTGTCTCTGATGTGTCACTTATCATTTGGCTTTTTGGCACAAAAAGCTAGCGTGAAGTGGGATACTTATAATTTTGAGCTTGTAATTCGACGAGAGAACACGTCGATCATCTTACATAACTTCTCAAAAAAGCTACTGACAAGTCACGCAATATTTCACTTCTGAAACAAGAATAGATTTATGACTCGTTTCTTTGAATGTAACGCCAAAGTCGAGGCCTGTAAAGTCAAATATTAGAGTTTTTTGCAAAAAAAAAATCTTAGTCCTTTGGGAACCAAGTCTTAATTGATGCCTTTAATGTTTCCCCAGTGTTTTTAAGACTGCTTCATCCGAACTTATCTGCTCAGCCCTTCAGGAACTAGGTCTTTATTTATTCATTATATGCTTTCGCAGTGTTTCCCAAGACTGCTTTATCCAAAGAAGTTAATTTCTTCACGTCGAACAATCATAAGCTGGGCTACAGCCAAGTCTATTTAGATAATTCCATTGATATTTCGTCCAGCTCAAGTAGCGCATCCGCTGACAAAATAGGTTCTTGCCTTCAACCGAAGCAATAGCTCGAAGACATTTTTGCTATGCGCTATTATCGTTTACTGTCACGCTTAAGTTAGACTCATCCTGTTCAAACCGGAATGCTTTGCATCGCCTAATGGGCGACATGCGTCTCCGTCTCCTCTTTAAATAGACGGACAATCTCGACGAGACTCTTCATGTCATATTTGTGTCAGCACGATTGTGAATTTACTCCTCGACGACTACATTGGCGCCTTGCAACGATCGCTGATCATTATACGCTGAGCCGAGTATGTGCTACTCCACTCCGATACATTGCCATTTGATCACATATTTCACGCCAGACTTCTATGCTAACGCTGTTCAAAGTCACGTTAATAGGTAAATCTGTGTCCCAGAACCAGATCCATCAATCTCTCGTCAACTATGTCACGTTTAAATGCACAGCGAGCGCTATTCATGAAAAGAGCTGCTCATTGGGCTACATTTCACCCCACTTCAATGCGTAAAGAGTGTCTTAGATGCTTCGACCTCTTGTTGTCGATGTCACATTCAATACCACAGGGAATGCTGTTCACGATCAGAGCTACCTGCCACTTCTTGTGCAATATCAAGGTCGCGCCTTTGATGCCTCAGCTTACATACAATTATACTATGCTAAAAACTTTGGTATGGACAAGTTCTATTTGCTACGAGCACTGCCCAGTAAATAACATGCCATTTATTAAAGATTATGACTGTGCTGCTTTGACTTAGAGCCAACCAGATCCTCTGTGGCATGCAGCGAGTGATGAGCTTACGAGCACCGCTCAGTAACTTATGTACCACTTCAAGCGCAATAATACGATGTCGTCCATCTTCTTTGACTTTAAGCCAACCTTGACATTCAGATAAGCAAAATGTGTTGTGTCTTATGAGCAACGTTTGATGGTTAGCTTACCACTCCACGCGCAGGGTAAGAGCCTTGTTTCTTACGCTGTGGCTTATTATCAGCAACATATTGTAGCAAATAATTTTTCGTACAAGCGTCCTCAAAACGCTTACTTGCTACTCCACGCACAGTGGTTGGACCTTGTCCGGACATCCTAAACATAATGTTAGCCATGCAGTCAAATGTGTGCAAAAAATAATTTACTAAGAACTACTTTCAAATACACGTACCACATTACTTTTTGAAATCTTGTCCTTGACACCATTAGTGGTCATCTCTAACACTTCAGTGTTCACCAAGTTGACCAACTCAGTCTAGTGTCCCCGCTAATAGCCCTTCCACTTCTTCAAAGAAATAAATTTGACTCACCAAAGCTCTGCTGGGACCACTGAGCACGTTCAATCTCAAGCAAAATTAGAACTTATGCCAACTTATATATAAAGTGAGGTCATACTTCGCTAACAATTCTTGGCCCACCATTGCTATGCGAGCAATAAAAATGTCACGCTCGTTTACTAGGAATACCTCAAATTACAGCTAAATTGCTCCGACAGTTAGCATCGAGCGTGACTGCCCGACAGTTCTGGGCCCACAAAGACATACTTTTATTAAGAAAAGGGAAAATGGAAAGAATACCTATTTTCAAATTTAATGGAAGAAGTATATTTTCATGAAAATCATCAACCTTGAATCCACCAAAATGAAAAAAATTCTACCTACGAAGTAAAACAACATTTGAGAAATAAAGAAAGGGGAAAATAACTAAAATAAAATAATTTTATGCTTCGCATTACTGGTGCATCGGCATTTGTTGTGTCTTACGTGACCACAGCTGCCGCATCGGGTAACACTTTTTGGCGCGTCAACTTCTAATGCAGCATGCTGTGATTGGTGGGAGTTCACGTTTTGGCACAAATGGCTTCACTTCGAGTGCTTCATCGTAGGTAAGTAGATACATTTTATACCTTTTAGTTGACCACATATCCTCTAATAACAATTTATGCACGTGACAGCTGATTTGAACACTTGAGTGTTGCTTTGAGGTGTTGACATGGAGAATCATTTTTTCACATAACCGCATGTGCAGGTACCACAGGTACTGTTTACCTCAACAGCGTACTCCGTTGGCTTTTTTGTTCCAACTCAAACCGACACAACAAACGATGTAGTTGAACTTGGACATACTTGAATTGTTTCCTCGTACACTTCAAAATTGAAATGATGTAAGTGGCAGCATAAGACGTCATTGTTTGATCTGTCCAGCAAAATTGAGCCACTTTGTACTGACATAGCGCTCAATTGTTATCATACAATTCAAGATCGGCAATTCACGAATGTTTTTCGGCGCGATGTTCATAGATTCGACGTTATTGGAAGTAAGCATTCCATATCGTGAGCATGGCTTATGGGCAATGGACCGCTTCCCATAGTCAACGTCAACCAGCGCGATTTAGCTTCATCAGGTCTTTTTCTTTGGCTTTGTACGATTGCCTGGTCAGTGCACGTGCTAAGCCCCATGCATATTCCTTCAATTTTTGTTTCTAAGCTTTAAATTGAAATCTTCCATAAGGTGATGTAGCAAAAGAAATGTGGTATCTCTTTGTCATTTTCTTTCACTGCTGGCACTAATCCCTTGTCACGATCAGATATCACGAAGGCTGGAAGTACAGGTAAACTCTGGAACAGGAACATGATAAACCACACCCAATTTGCTTTACTCTCACTGCTGATGAATGCGACTGCAACAAATTTAATCTTGTTGGTCCCATCTTCGAAAATGCCACCAACAGCACACTTTCAACTTTGTTCTTGAGAAAAGTGCCATCCAGTGCCATGCCGCGTAATGCATATGGAGCAAACGCATGAAATACTTGCATGTATCCAATTGCTGCCCGCAGATTAAACACAAACAAAGGTATAAAATCTCTATTCTTTATATTTTACATGTAAATTTGTGCCTTCGTTGCAAAAATATTTATTGCTAGGTATATTTTTTTGCTTTTTATTATTTTTTGTTTTGGAGGAGTATTTTTCCCATTTAATTTGAAGAAAAAACCGTATATTTTCTCCATTCTTCCCTAAAAAAAAACATTACGGCTACGTTCCTAGAACATCAAGCACGACCCGTGTTTTATAGTACGAAAGTTTTGGGGCTAAATTTTGTCAGCCTCTCAGATTTCTTTGATAATTAGCTATACCTAGTTCTTTAAATGCCGATAGCCGCACCTCTAGTGGGTGTTGCGGTATTTCCGCACTTTTTTTAAAGTTGGCCGTGAAAATTTCAGCTCCTCGATTCCTGAAATTTTTTGCACAAGAGACACCCCAACCACACGTGACAATAACACGGTAGCCAAAAACGTTTTGCAGCTCGGAAGTCTACCCTTTTTATCATCAGCTAAGTCAAGATCTGGAAAAAAAAACTTTTCATGCACCAGGCCTAGAGTATTCCCCCTACCCATGCTCTCTAATTGTTGAGCTTGACAATCAATGCCACTCTCACAGCTGGTTGTTGGATCAAAGTTGGACTCCCCTTTGCAAATTTTAATATATCCGGCTAAACTTTAAAGTGGACGCGGGGCACAAACCTAAATGGAGTTCGATCAATAGCTCAGGCGTCGAGCAGTTCGATGTTGATCCTAATCACGACCACCCAAGGATCTTTGAAGGCAATGATATTATAAAGGCCGATCTCGCCGAACAACTACAGCTGTTGACGCCAAGGCAGTACTCGGAGAGCTGCTCAATTGTATACCGGCCGGTGTGTCGTCGTGTGGAGACGTCCGAATTTTCTCTATGATATTCAGGCAAATAGACACCTGTAAGCTACCGACGGAAATCAATCTTTTATTGCGCCTTGCACGAAGCATCCACGTTCGTACACTCTTCCTCACGACCAAGATGACATGGCGATCGACACCGGTGCACGGTTGCAAAAAACGACGCAAAAGTTATAGTATCCCTCTCCAGCAAGCACCATGGTCTAGAGGTTCTTGAAAACGACTTGTTGACGTTGGTATGATGTTGAAGAAAACGGGCCGCACGACGACTGTCCAACGAGAGCTGACGACCAGTGTTAACCCCGTCAAGCTCGTATTAAAGATTCCGCTACACTCGCACATCGACCTTACCGAAACTTTCGCAAAGTATGATCGGAAAGTAGACCTCGTAGACGCTTTGACCATAGCAGTTCAATTCGATTGATTATTTGGAAGCTTGGACGCGATTTTTCGTGCCTGCTAAAAGACAATCGATAAAGCCCCTTTCGCTCGGCTTGCCTTCACTCAATTTGTAGATGATGATCCCAAAAGACATAACCTCGGTGCATAATGTGTTAGTCGCCACCAACAAATCTAACGGAAACGGCTATGCCACGTAGAATCGCTACACGCGCAGTGTATTTCTGTTACCAAGTCGGCGTGGCATGTGGTGAAGCGCGAAGCTATTGTAATCTTCACGGACCCTAAAAAAGGGTATAACTAGTGACATTGCGTTTGGCCTGGTGTTGCTGCACATGAGTGCTGACTACCATCACGTGATCGCTGCTACTTGCTCTTCGTGTTGATCCTGGCTTGTAAATTAGTAAGAGGAGCATCACCTGTCCCATGTGGCTTCCGCCGACATGAAGCTCAATGGCCAAGTCACTAAAACTGAACAACTTGCTCTTCTTATCGATTTTGATGAGCTGCGAATGACCACACGACACACCTAACTAATAAAAATATTGGGCAGCAGCGAATGAATGCCAGACACGATTTTCTTACTGTCATTGACTTGCAGCGAAAAATAATTCTTTCCACGTATCTGGCCTCATTTGTGCGGTAGAATGAGAGCTACAAGATAAATCTGTATATACATTCTCGGACGTCTTGTTTTTTTATGTCCTTGAGCAATGCAAAGTTTTTGTGATCGCTTGAACTGACGTCACATGCAGTGTATGGCTTTGTGACACCGCATGAAAGTGGGAGCGCATTGTAAAATTGTGAGAGAGCGAACCTAGCCGTTTTTCGATAAAATTCGTAGGCGTCTTCATGATTAGTGTTGCACTTTAGTTACCAATTGTAAATTTAAAGCTTTACGATGTTAGAATTGCGTTTTCTCTTGTTTTGATGCTATTTTAAGCTGTTGGAAAACTGTAGTCTACCTTCTTTTATAGATCCCTTCCGTAGCTTGAGCGTCAAGAATTACGAATTAAAGGGCGCTTCTTGTATGGGTCATAAATGCTTCCAACGCCGAGAAGTAATGGTTAGAAATGCTACTTTTTCAAATATTGTGAAGAGCATACTGGGATTTCAGGTGCAGACAATGATACTGAGCCAAATATGATTGTGGTTACGGGGGGTGTCGAGTGGAACGCAAAGCAGTCATTATTCTTTCGCGCAGCTCCTGTCAAGGTAATCTTAGCGAGAACTCCTGCTCGTACTGACAAACAATTGTACAATTGATATATGTAATTAACAATAAACATTTTTAAGTAGTTATGGAAAGAATACGCAATGGTCGTAAAGTGATTTCTTCTATCGACTCGCAATCGTGGTTTCAATCCATGGGACAGCGGACGACACGCGCGGAAAGACGGTCGGTAATATCTCTGCACCGCAACCGCGACCCCAATCAATCAGACAAATGAGAATGTTACCATATTTCTGCTCTTTAATTGGTGGACTACCATTATCACCCTTGCACGCGTCCATATCCGTGACACCACCTGCGCACAGGCTCATACTATTGATTTTGAATTCCACATAGCATTCCTCAAAGCTCAACACCTTCAGTTCGACAGCCACCAGTACGTCAGTCCATAGCATGCCAGTCTGAGTGTTTAAATCGTCCGCATTAGGAAGCAGGACGAGTTCGAACGTGCTTGGTGTGACCAATTTAAACAGAGCAATATCAAAGCTCCTGGTACCAGATATTTACTTCGGGTGAAAGTAAACTTGCTCTCCGTCTTGTGTCTGGATTAGCTACCGACACGTAGTTAGAAACCTAAAATTCGACGCATAAAACAATAGTGAGCACGAGTATGGGGCAATTAGAACACCACTGCAATAGTTGTTTCTATAGGTGGACGTGCGAAGGCCGACGTCGTATGTCTTAATGTCCTTTGCAACGGGTTCTCCCCCCATAACTAGCCTCCATCATAATCGGTTTAATAGAATATGTACGTGGATCGCAGCGACAGTTGATAAATTCTTGACTGTGACGCATCTTACTATAACTTGGCCGATGTTTTCTCTCTTCTCTACATTAGGCGCAAATTCTATACTGTACTGCAAGCAACTAATTTTGTGTGTGTAATTTTGAAGCAGTAGGGCTTTTCTAACTTTTTAATATTGTTGAAACGTTAAAACAGCAAATTCATTTGCGACCCATTTCATTGCAAAGACACAGGCCTCTTGAAAGACGCTTGAAATCCTTCATTGAGAACTCACGTCCGCCATTGAAAAGCATTTAATGTTAGGCCAGGTCTCGATTGTCCAAGAATACCAGTACGATATACAATCTTACAGCTGGCTCTTCTGGTTTATTCTGACGCAATGTCATCCACAACAGGACAGAAATGTATATATTCGAGGTATCTGGATCGTTGATTCAGTGACGTAGTATGACGAATCTGCAAATAAATGGCTGAACAATACCAATTGCTTTTAAACAAACCTGACAAAGCCTTTTCTTTACGTATACAAAACGAGCCCGAAATACGTCATTGAGTTGGCACGTACCCCTCTCCAAAGCCTCACCATAACTCGATTCTAAGATACGCTGTTCGTGGTCTCGCGATTTCCTTGAACACTTTGATATTTTTGTTGAGAAGATGGCAAAAACCGTAGTGAATTTATTTATATAGACCAATGAACGGCTACCATATGTAATTACTACTTGTAAATACTGTGACGCCATCCGCCTGTTCAACATACATTCAGCGGTGTAATTTTAACAATTTTTCTTTTACTCCACATAGCCTTGCAAGTCGCAACACGCAACATCCATCAAAGAAGCTACACCAATGCTGCTACTTTGATGGCTATTGCCGGTGTCGCTGTCAACGCTAAGCAAACTTTGCATCTGTTTGATAGTAGAAAGCCACCGAATCAGAAATACGAGGACCCCGCTTCTCAATCATCGGCACCGTTGGACATGTACATTTAAGGCCTTGGATGTGCACAAGTCCATTAACATAAAAAACAGCAAATTTTTTTGTTTCTTCTACCCGCGTAATAGGAACAAAGAGAAAAGCGTCTTTTACCCTGAGTGTTTTCGCCGTCTCGGAGCTCGATGGCCAGGCTAGCAGATTTAAACAACGCACTGTTCTTATTACTCCCGTAAGTCTGTCAAACAGGATCAATATAAAGAATGGGTAGCAGTTACCTACATCCACGTAACATTGTACATACTATGAAATGGTTGATCAGCATCTTCTGCTGACAGAGTCCCGAAGCCTTGCAGCCAACTTTCGAGATTATGACACTCACAATGGCTACGGCTTAGTCAGCTTTCTAATTCCTGATTATGTAAAAAACACATCACTTCTCAAACCCGTTCTTTACAAATGTATGGCCACGCTTTCTAAAGGATGTGTTCACGCACCGTGTGTGCAAACTCAAAGATAAAAACCCAAAATGACTCTCGATAGTGCGTGCAAAGTGTGAATAGTAGAAAAGACAGCGAAGGCAATAGCATGTCCAAATTAAAGAACGGCATTTTTTTGGAATAGAAGAAACAGCCAAATTCTTTGCATGGTGCTTCGATACCAACTCGACGATTTCGGAAATTGCGTAAGGTTTATTCGATATTGTAAGCTCATATAAAGTGCAAGGAATTCGCCACCAGACATTTGTTTCATAAAAACAGTTCATCGTTAATTTTTGGGGGCAACAATACAAATTCTGTACTGTCCTGACGTATACAAATAAAGAAAGCGATTATATTACAACCTACGTCTAGTAGATAGTAGCTGCTTAGATTGAAACACAGATTGCAAGCAGCAATAGGCGCTCCCATTATCAATTCCTTCAAATGTAAAGTATACGTTAATATCCGGATATCGCTGCAATGTCCTTTATAATTAGATAGCAAGATATCTGGTCTTCTTATTAATCCTATCGTGTTGGAAATGATATTGCGTCAGAACGGATCGGAGAGCCAACTTTCAGGTGTACTGGTAGCTGCACATCAATGGGTAGTCTGTTTGACATTACCAAGGAATAGGTCGCAAATGAATCTGCTATTCATACGTACCAATAAAAACACACATCATTCCTATATCTTAGTCACTTGAAGTTTTTTTTTACAAAGATGGAAGACTACAATTTCCCAACCATTGACTTTCAGGTTGTGCTTTTGTTTAACTAGTAATTTTATAAGAAGGAAAACATCTGAGCTTTAACTTAGCTTTACGAGCTACTACAACTAATGAGACGCCTACCAAATCTATCGAAAAATGGCGTAAAATAGGTAAGCTCTCGTACGTGCTCCCGCGTCCGTGCAGTGTCACAGAATCATTCACCGCGTGAGACGAGTTAGAGTGTTTACGAAGACTTTGCATTGCTCAAGTTCATGAAAGTATCAAAGTACAAAGCGTTCGAGAAGGTTTATACCAATCTGTCTCTGCCGCAAATGAGGTCAAATACGGTATAAAACATGGTAAAATGTATTTTAAGAAAAATTGCAAATTGTGGCACAAATCGAAAGCTTTCGTGCGAGGTGATACAATTGTTCCCAAATACTTGTGATTTTCGTGTAAAAAACGAACTTTTGCCCACTTGGCCGCAAAGTGATGGCTACAAAGAGTGTCTAGATACAGCCAGTGCCCTTAAAACTATGAATGCGACCAGCCGGCTTTCAGTGTGAACAGATTGACCACCAATATGCTGAGTACATGAAATCGGATGCCCTTCTGATAGTGATTTGATGAGCGCACTAATGTTTCAGTGTATTGTGTCCATGAATAAATTTCGCAGCGGCCCAAGCATACTGAGGAATGCCGAGTCACAGAATGAGTGAGAACAAACTTTTTTATCGTAATTTTGCTTGATTGCACAACTCCACAAATACTCATGGATGCGGCGCATGACATATTGTCTTGTTTTTCCATCTTCGTTAGAGTTTGCGACCTGAACTCTCTCACCTTATGACCGGATGCGTCTCTTTCATCAAGCATCACGTTATTCGTAAGAACGTGCAAGAAGGACTGTAGAAGATCGGATATATCGAAACGAAGAGTCAGCTTGCAGATATGCTGACGAAGGCACGTGAAACCAAGATGCTGAAGTATTTGCGCAAAACTCCGGAATCAAGATCAAGTCAGCACCAAAGCACACACAGCATTAGCGGTGAGTGGGAGTGTTGCAAGTACACCGCTAAATGCATATTGAAACGGCGGACGGCGTCACAGTATTTACGAGTACGTCGCAGTAAGTAGTAACATACTTGTTGCCGTTCATTGGTTTGAATAAACATATTTACTTCGACTTTACTTTATACTTATCGTAGCTTCATTAGACACTAAGCCCTTTCCCTTTGGACACGAAGTCCTGGACTTTTTTGTTTACTGCGATAGGTGCGGGTGTCAGCATGCTTCTTGGCCAAATTTCCTGAATAAGCCCATAGCCGAAATAGAGTGGCATTTAGTGAGCGCGCGAGTTAGCCAAATAATTCTCGTTTAGTCTGTTAAGGCAAAAAAGACATTGCTCTATAATATTTTAACAAGTCATAGCATGCTGAGCCAGCACCTTGGCGTAATCAAACGTATACTGCGCTTTTCTTCTTCGACAACGCAAATTATTTGATTAGCTCGACTTCGGTCTATCGTTGCTACGCTGTTGTGATTTTTGACCTAGAGTCCTTCATATGAATTCTCTTAAAAAGAGTTCCAGTTCGGAGCTAATGACCCAATGCAGCGCTGCTACTTTGACACAGTCGATCGTGTCTAATACAGCCGTAAAGTAAGCGAATTCGATCAAGCTATCGGCCAAGATCACAATATCCGCGCTGGCAACGGCAAGCTGAGCACAGGATTCATAGTCATTTATAAGTCTGCAATTTTCTTTCCATAGCAAAGCGGTACCAGCAAGGACAAAGCACCGGCAAGCATGCCATTGGTGCAGCTGCATTCATTGAGGGAACAACGTGTCGAGAAACAGCGCATGCTCGCACATATGGGCACACCCACTTGCATAACTTGGGCTTACAATTTTTTGTGCGTGTGGAAATATGTTTTCTCTCGACTAAGATGACCACTTTCGTGCAATTAGAAGGGGGTACATTACGACGGTTTGTATTCACATCCTTGGACGTCTTGTTATTTATACTTTCCTGACCTGGAGCAACGCAAAGTTATTTAGACTGATGTCACGCGCGGTGAATGGCTTTGTGACACCGCATGGATGCGGGACCGCATCGTAAGATCGTACGAGAGTTAATTTAATATACGCCATTTTTCGGTAGAGTTGTTAAACGTCTCATTTTTAGTTGGTGTAGCAAACAAATGACTTGGTCACCTAGTGCTCCGTTCAAAAGCTAATCAAATAGAACCACAACTTTAAAAGTCAAAACTGTAGCTTTTCTTCTTAAATAGATACATCCTTTCCGAAGTTAGATCGCCAGCAACTGTTGGGAATTACATATTTTAGGGCGCTTCTTTAATGGGTCAGAGATGCTGCCAGCGCTCAAAGCTATGTTACAGCCAAAGATTGTGAAGAGCATAATTAGGGCTCGCTGAGCCAAATATATCTGAGGTGTGTCTAGTGGAACGCCAACTTGATCATTTTATTTTCGCGCAGCTCCTGTCAAGATATTCTTAGCGAGAACTCGGGCTTGTACAGACAAAAACTTTCCCGGCGCCCATATGTAAAATCTTATTAAATAGTCTAGTCAGGGCTATCTGGCCGATTGATCACAAGACAAAAAACAGATTGTGTACAATTCATAAATGTAATTAACAACGAACATGTTAATGTGGTTATGAAAAGTAGACGCTATGATCGTAAAGCCATTGCTTGAAAATCCGTCTAACTGCTCGCAATCGTGGATTCAATCCATGCGATAGCAGACGACACCCGCGAAAAAACGGTCGGTGATCCCTCTCTACCGCAATGGTGACCCCAACCGACCAGACCAATGAGAATGTCACCATCTTTCTGGCCCTTAACTAGTGGACCACCATTGTCACCATCGCACGCGTCCATACCCTTGACACCACCTGCGCACAAGCACGAAAAATCGACTCCGAATTTCTTATTGCAGTCCTCAAAGCTCCAAACTGGTAGTTCGACAGCCAAGAGTACGTCAGAGAATGTGCCATTGGGATCACTGGTCCAACCCCAGCCCATAGCCTTTGCCATCATGCCGGTTTGAGTGTCCGAATCGTCCGCATTAGGAAGTAGGACGGGATCGTACGTGCTCGGTGCGGCCAATTCAATCAGAGCAAAATCATTGCTACTGGTATCAGGATTGTAATCCGGGTGACAGTAATATGCAACGGCTGGAATCTGCTCGCCATCCAGCGTCCCGTTTAGGTATTGCGTACCTATCGCCACAAAGTT